>CP049712.1:15306208-15396545 GCA_004148225.2 Heterodera glycines | reverse complement strand
AAATACTTGAAATATTTAAAAAATTATGTTTTATTTAAACCTTTTTTTGAATTTGATTCCATTTCTTTTCCATTGTTCTTTTCCAAATTGATGGCATTAATATTTGGCAAATTGGCACCGCCAATTGAAAGCTGGCCTAAAAGTCGAATAAAAAAATATTTTTAAATATTATATTTATTTTTTTAATAATTAATTATTAATTAATAACCTATTTTTCCGGTGCTCGCCACTTTCAAACAAAGAAAAATGAGGAAAATATTGATAGATGACATTCGAAATTAAAGTTAAATTTTATTCCTTAAAAAACATTTTAAATTTTATTATTTTGTATATCCAGCCAATTTCAATTAATATAAATTTTTTAAAAGCGGATATTTGTGAAAATCATGAAAATAATTATATCAAATTCATTAAATAAATTTTTTTGGAAGCAAAAATTTATTGTACATATAAACATTTTTAGTTTTGGCATTTTTCATCCGAGTCAAATTAATAAGAAATTGTGTAATGAAAAAAACTTTATGGCTAATGTTTTAATAGCTATAAATTTACAAAATAATGATGCAATATTATCAAATTTTTTTATGTAAAATAACCATCAATCAATATGCCAATGACGAATTTTGCAAAAAAAAATGAGTTGGCAAAAATGTGGCGTAAAAAATTCATCAAAGAAATTCGTGAAAAAGAAAGAAAATGGGTAGGAAATATTGCAAATGAATCGGAGAGTGACAAAGATAAAAAGAAATTTTCACTTTTATGAATTATAGAAAAATAATAAACATAGAAATTTTAAGAAAAATAAATGCTGTGGACTATATGAATAATTCCACACAGATATGATGGGAAACGGCAGGAAAGTCTGGAAAACAATTTGATGAAATAAATGGCATAATAATATTTTGACGTTTTAAATTAAATACATTTGTAATTATGTTTAAATTAGCCAATAAAACTGAAACCAAGCCCCCAAAAACATGCTAAGCTTCCTTCGAAATGAAAAATAAATTATCTAAATTCACAAAAAACCAGAGAGCTTAATTATATTGAGTTTAAATTGAATAAATCCATAAACTTATTGGAAATTGGAAAGCAAGCACACAGAAAATTCTAAAAAATTTTCAAAATACTTTGAAAACTTTATCAAAAGCAAATAGCAATTGGAAGCACCCCACCATATATATAAATAAATATGAACTTTGTGCCTGCCGAATTTCAAAAGATTTCATATATTTAAAAGTTTTTTTTTTTTACATAAATTCAAACATTTTTAAAACTTGATAATTTTACAGAAAAATTTCCACGATTTGGTCACTCATTTTGCTTTTTTATTGACTCGATTAATTTTCTTCGGGGTTAGGTGGTAACTCCGTTTTTAATTGTTTTCTCGTTCGTAAGAGGACATTTTTAAATTTATTTTCACGTCCTCAATGTAAGCGGATGATTTTCACTGTTGTGGACCTTTTCTTTATTTACAATAAAATAAATAAACAAAAATGAATGTGAGGTATTTATGAAATATGTTAAAGATCGCATAAATGTGGTTGATTTTAAAGTTTCAGAAATCCTATCCTTTTTTGGCATCGTTCCATCTTCGAGTTTTGCCGGCATTTTCCCCTTCTGCTGACAACTTCAGTTTTTCCGCTGTCCTCTTTCAGTCTCGTTCTAAATTATAAATTGCATTAATTATTTTAAATTTTCTTTAATTATAATAAAAATTAATTAATTTTATAAATTTGCCTTTCTTTTTGCTAATTGCTCTTTAATCGTCTGCTGCTGCTGGTGGCGAAAATTCGCCTCAATTAGTCCAGCAATGACAACATCATCGATGTAAGCGTTTTGACGGAATGCTCCCAAATTGGAATTTAGCCGCAGAAAATGCATTGACCAAATAAATTCAACGAAAAACGAAAGGCAAAAATAAATTTGTAAAAATTTTCCCAGAAATTTCATTTTAAGAAAAAAAAAGGAAAATTTAACGCATATGAATTTTATCTTTTTATTTAACATTGGATAGCAGATTTCTTCGTTAATAAAATAAAAGATATGCATTAATGCTTATATTAAAATTAAAATCAATTTTTGCTTTAAAATATGTAAAAAGAATTTTTATTTAAAATAAAAAGTAAAATTAAAATTAAAATTTTCTATATCAATAAAAAAATATAAAGCTAAATTAAAATTCTGTTTGAGTAAAAGGTTTTACAATTGACATTTTTTAAATGAACTGTGTTTTTTCTCTCAAGACAAAAACAAAATAAAATTTTACACATTCCAACCAAAAGCAATTAAAAAAATAATAAATATGGGTATGCATATAAATTAATGAAATAATTTAATAAAAAGATGAATAATAAATAATTGTTTAAAAACACGAAAACTTATTTTCTAATTTGACGTCCGCTTCCATTTTTGTCCTATTTTTGAAAATAATTATAAAAACAAAATTGATAAAAACAAATTTCTGAACACACAAACAAAATTAATATGGTATTAGGAATCTTTCGTGAATAAATGTAATTTTTTTCTCATGATTGACTTGTTTTCGCAATTCACCAGCTGCTGTTATGATTTTACCGTTCAAATAAATTCATTAATGAAAATGCCAATTTTATATTTCTTTTTTTTCCTTATTTCTCTATTTTTGTGTAAAAAATGGCAAAAAATGTTAGTTTTTAGCGTAAAATGCAAAAATTGAACTTTGTTTGATGGAAAATTTGCTTAAAAAACTGAATTTTTCGCCTGTGCCCGCCTATCGGCACCGCCGTACTTTTAAGTTATATTTTTTTAAATTGCACAAAAATTTGACATTAAAAAAAAGCAATTGCACAATCAGAATAGTTGTTGCACAAATCATGATATTCTTATGCAGGGCTGGCAGATCTGAGGCTTTAGCCTCATTTTGTGGTTTTTTGATAGGTCAATGAGGCTAAATTTTCAAAATGAGGCTTTGAGGCTTTTTGTGGTTTTTTGAGAAATTTTGATGATTTTTGAGGCCTTTGGGGAAAACCGTAAGAGTCTTAAATTTTATGATTAATTTTTTCCCCCGGTGGCGCATATCGGCACCGCCGGCCCCCCTTGTTCCTCAAAAGTTCTTGGAAAAAGCGCCGCAAAAAAATCAACTTCGATTTTTCATGCTCAGAATTTCACAAAATGCTTATTTCAAACAAAAGATTGCTCAAATTGATCATGGACAGTCAAAAATGCAACATTTGAACATTTTAAACATGTTTTGAATAAATTTGTAAAATGAGGCTTTTTGACCCAAAATGAGGTTTTTTTGCTTGCCAAATGAGGCTTTTCAAAATTTTCATCTGCCAGCTCTGTTCTTATGCAATTAGTTTAACGGTTTTTCCTATTTTTGAAATAATTATGCATTACAAAAGAACTTTTTTTTGTTTGTTTTTTAATTTAATTAATTTAATGAAGTTCGAAAATATTATGATTTAAATTTTTTTTTAAATTAATAATTTTGTCCTTTTACACAAAATGATTTAGCTCCGTTTTCCAGTTCCTGTTCCATTTTTTTTTTGTCTCCGTTCGTACACCAATTATTCAATTATTTCCATGTTTTCCCACATTATCGTCATTCATTTGTAATTGAATTTATTAATTGCGTTGAAGCAATGACAATTGAATTTGTTGTCCTTTGTTTTTGACCACTATAATTCGATCAAATAATTACAATAATTAAGTTAAAAATGGTTCACCAAAAAATTTTGCAATAAATTTTTTTTGTTTGCGCGAAAAGAATTCAAATTTATAGTTTGTCATTTGGCACTTTTTTTAATAGGCACTTGGCGTGACTGAGAAAACCACACGATACACTAATTGATAATTGTAAGTTGTTAATGGCACTGAGGAAATGAATGTGTCTTTTGTGTTTGTGTGAATAAAACGGGACTAGGTCGTTTTGGCGCCGACGTTTTGGCGCCAGCCTCAGTTTTTTGATTTTAGCTTTTTTCTTTGTCGACCAAATCTAAAGATCTTGGTATCATTCGAAAGCTCCTCACATGCTCTATTAGCCTTACCAAAGGCCAAAAGATTTTCTAGCCTGTAAAAAAATTTATTAAGAAAAAACTTCAAAAATTTCGACTTTTTTGCAATTTCATGTTATAACTTTTTTGGTAATTGTCTAATCGCGAAGAAATATCTTAGAAATAGCTTCTAAACATGTTAAGCTTTCGAATGATACCAAGATTTTGATTTGGTTAACAAAAAAATGTTATAGCCGAAAACTTGGGCTGGCGCCAAAACGTCGGCGCCAAAACGATACGGACGCGAATAAAACATATATGAAAAATGCTTCTTTTTGACCAATTAATAGAATAAGAAATGAGCAAAATGTTAGGCCTCGGGTGGGAATCGAACCCACTCGTCCACCAAATTCGTGCGCTCATCTACCAATGAGCTACCGATGGCACTTCCGCCCTTTCTTTGTTTCTTATCAACCCCCGAATGGCACAGAGTAGTGATAAAATCATTTATTAACTAAATCAGAAATTCTTATTCATAATACGAAAGCTCTTAATGACCTTGCATCCCACAAAACTCAAAAAAAAAATTTGCTCTTTTAAAAATTCAAAAATTCTTATTTTTTGATCAATTAACAAATTATGCTGTCCACTACCACCACTATCTCGGTCAATGCTTCACCGGCGCTTCTCTTAAAAGATTCGTCCGCTTTCTCCGCTGTTTCGCCGCTTCTCCCAAATGCTTCATCCGTTGTGGTCGCGTCCGCTTTTGTCCGTCTGTTCGGCTCCGTCTCATACGCTCTGTTGTCCTCAATGTCAATTTTGCTGAATTGGCTGCTAATCACCGTTCTATGCTATGTGAGGATTTTTTTACGGCTAATTTACTTCCAATTGAAAAATGGAGGCAGAAAGTGCCATGCATTTTTGAGAGGGATGGAACCATTTTTCTAAGCCGTTTGTTTGTTGAATTTTTAACTGGGTTTTA
This sequence comes from Heterodera glycines, assembly GCA_004148225.2. Classification (NCBI taxonomy): domain Eukaryota; kingdom Metazoa; phylum Nematoda; class Chromadorea; order Rhabditida; family Heteroderidae; genus Heterodera; species Heterodera glycines. The sequence continues at coordinate 15,391,586 of CP049712.1, read as the reverse complement.
GGAGTAAGCGTTTAGGATGCTTATATACCGCATAAAAACAGTCAGAGTTGCTTTTTTGCTCTTTTTTGTGGGTTTGCCTCCTTTTTGAGGGTCTTTCCCCAATTTGACTCATTTTAATTGCCCACAATTTGACCATTTAAAAAATTTCCCTTCAACATATAATCAAGAGGCGCATTTTTATTAGATAATGATTATTAAATTATTTTTTAAAATATATTTTAATGAGAAATGCTTTAATATTTTTATTTCTTAAGGGTCATTATCAGTTCCGTCGAATGGCATTCTTCACAATTGCATGGCAAATGGTCATCTGTGATTTGATGACTCAAACTGTACAAATCATTGTGGCTGTACCGATAACTTTTACGGGAGAAGCAGTGAGTTTCTGTTATGACAATAATTAATGGCTGATTGATTACCATTGGTACCGTTTTTTCAGGTATACGGTCATCCGTTTTGGTATTATGCCGTGCTTTTCTTTGATACTGTAGCGTACAATGCCACATTACATTTTTCCGCGCTTCTCACATCCAATCGCCTTTGCGTGTTCTTTGTGCCGCGGCTTAACGCTATTCTCTTCTCATACCCTAACATTTTCGGGTACAGTAAGACGTTCGGAATACGAAATCAATAAAACTAGAAAAATCCTCAAAATTTTTAAAATTAAAAAAAAAAATTTTTTTAATTTTGGTTGGTGCCGATTTGTTTTGTCTAATTACGGCTTTGATTATTTCGGTTTTTCTAATTGCCATTTTCTTTAGCAATGTTTTTCCATCCTTTTACTAATATTTTATTTTTCTTGTCTCAGAACGATTTTTGTACTTTGGTTGTACGTGTTTCTCTTCTGCTCTTGTTATATTATGATCGGATGCCGAAAAAATTTTTCCGAGACAGGTAATTAAGGAAATTGGGTTTTCATTAGAGCTCGACATTTTGAAAAAAGCCTGGACCTGGCTGGACCTGGACCTGGAATTTTGTCCAGGAAAATCCAGGTTGCCTGGACCTGGATTTTTTTCACATTTGACCTGGACCTGGATTTCCTGGACAAAAATCCAGGTCCAGGAAAAATCCAGGTTGCCAAAAAATGACCTGGACCTGGACCTGGATCCAGGAAAAATTCAGGCCTGGATCCAGGTCCAGGTCGAACTCTAGTTTTCATAAACTTCCATTTCTCTATAATTAAGGCTTCTTCATGTTCCACGATTGTCCACCGCAATTACCTCCCGCTGGCATTTTGTTTCGCCAGGTATTAATTAAATTTTTGCATAATTTATTATTTAATACGCAACAGTCCAAATTTAGTTTCTTTGGAGCAAGCACTATAATTGAAAAACTCACGAAAAAAACTCGAAAAAAAGAATTTTATATAATTTAGGTATCTTCAATTATAAATTTTTATTCAGTCGCTTTAAAAGGGCTTTCAATTATTTATTGTTGGACAAAGGGCTTCAACTAAAAAGACAAATTTTTTATAGAAATTTCTCAGGCAAATGAACATAAAATTTTTTTTAATAAAATTTCAAATTTTTGCAACTCTGAAAATAAGGATAATCTTAAAAATATGTTGACCAATTGAAAGCGATGCTTTAATTTCTTAAAATATTTTACAGATATTTTATAATTAAAACTCATTTATAAAATTTTAAATCAGTCACTTTAAAAAGGACATTCAAGTATTTCTTTTTTAAATAATAACAAAGGACTTCAAAATTATCAAACAGCCAAGATTTTTTTATAGAAAAATTTCTCTGACAATTGATCCTTAATAAAATTTCAAAATTTGCAAACACTGAAATTAAGGACACTCTCAAAAACATGTCCAATTTGAAAGCGCTGCTTTAAAATGGCAATTTTCTTAAAATATTTTACAAAATATTGCTATTTTTTCTCATAGATTTCTTGGTCTCTCTCCACGTATTTGCCCGTTTTGATGCTGTTTTCCTATTTGCTCATCTTCGTTTATGTGCGCTATTTTGTGCCGTCCCCGCAAAAAATAACGGCGCCGCCGGCACCGCGCGATGAAAAATTTTGCATAAAAACGGCGGCAAAAATGGCGAAAGAATACGCAGCACAATTAAAGCGAAAACAGCAGATCCAATTTCTAATTCAGGTGAACTACCCAACAAAATGAGAAATGTTATTTTTAAAATAAAAACCCAAATTCCTGAAAAACAAATTAAAAAACGAATTAAAACCAAAAATAATTAAATTAAATTTTTTTTATTTATGATTAAAATCTCTTAAATTTCCCCAGAGTTTCCTGATCTGCGGTTTTCTTGAAGTCCAAAATTTGACATTCGCCTGGACTCCGTCACTTTTCTCATCGTTGGATGGCCAATGGCCCTTTTTGGTCACATTTTCTGAAAATTGGGTAAGCATTTAATGCGTATTAATTCCAATTAAAAAAATATATATATTTTTTTCAATTATTTGGTTTATTGTTAGCCAATAAACAAGGCACAATTAGCTTTTCTCATCATTGATTGCGATGTTTTTTTTAAAAATTATTTCTGTCGAATAATAAACATTCAATAAGAAAAAATAAATCAAATAGCAATTTTAAGAAAGTGGCACTTCGTTATGCCATTTTTTTGACTAAGGCAAATTGTGTTCCAATAATTACTCGCAAAACATTGGGTCTATATTAGAGATCGGCTTTGACCTGGATCCAGGCCTGGATTTTCCTAGATATTTGTCCATGGAATCCAGGTCAAATGTGAAAAAAAAATCCAGGTCCAGGCAAAACACGAAAAAACCTAGATTTCCTGGACAAAATTTTAGATTTTTTATTTCAAGTAATTAGTGTTTTTTTACAAGTTTTCAAATATGATTTAATAGATTTAAAAACATATTATTATTCTAAATTAGACATTTTTAAAAGTTTGCAAGCAATTATTTGATTTTTTTCAAACATTACTTTATTTTTTAAAACAAATTTCAAAATTCCAGGTCCAGGGCCTGAATCCAGATCCCGAAGAGCCTGGGTTTTTCCTGGACCTGGATTTTTTTCTTAATTTTTTTTATTTAGACATATTTTAATATAAAAAAGATTTCCTAATATTTTTCACAGATTTCAATTTTGCTGAACAGCATTTCGCCCATCATTCTGTTCTCTTTCAACATCGATGTTCGCCGAATCGTTCGGCAACTTTTTGTGCCCTTTTTCCTCTCTTTCCGTTGCCCGTTTTGTGCCGCCGACCGTTCGCCGCCCGCCGGCGTTGTCCAAGTACGGCATTTGCCAGCTGCACGCTTTGTTGCGGCACGGCATCATCGAAAAGTGCAGCAGTGCCCATCTCAATTTTTTGTTACTTAATTTCGATAAATATTCGATAATCTTTTGTTGGAAAATTAACAAATTTAATTTAATAAATTCTTGACTTTATCAATCGGATGTGAAATTTTGCCAAAAACGCCAAATTGGGAAAAATAATGTTTCTAATTTTTAATTGCTTTAATATAAAAGGACACGAAATTTTTTGGAAATATAAATTCAGCTTTCTTCCTGATCTAGAAATTTTTAATAATATATATAATTTTTTTAACTTTTTTCTTAAGTTTCATTTTAAAAGAAACTAATTGACATTAGAGACTGGACAACTTGGCTCGGAGAGAACCCGAGTTGGAAATTCTTCGAAAAATTTTATTGACTATAATCCCACGGGATTGGCGAAATGATTGAGGCGGAGGGGAGGGGAATTCCGACTCGTAGCCCGATCAAATCCCTGTCCTTCTTAATCCCGATGAATTAAAAAAGATTCGAGACGGATTCCGTGTGGTCGGAACCCCACAAGAATCACGCGAAATCTCGGTCCCGTCCGGTAGTTTATTCAATATTCCTGAATGTCATTCAAATATGTTGCATAATTTTGAAAATTTCTTAGCCAAAATTTACGCAATTGTATAGAATTTACAACATTTTGTACAATAGATACAATCATCATTTATTTGAAATGCGTAAAATATAGATTATAAAATTAAGCATTGATTTAAAACAATGATTTTACTTTAATATGAATAAATAAGAATAGTAAAAACCCATGGATGGTAAAAGTAGGAATTAGAAATTAAATCTTTTTAATGCATAAATGTAGTGAAAAATTGATTTAATATAAAAAAAATTATCAGAATAAAAGGCAAAGCAAATATGTATCTATGATTTTTATAAAGCCCATTTTTCCATTATTTTAAAGATCTATTTCAGAAATTCAAAAATTTCGGATAAATTTAATGAATATTCTAACAATTAAGCATTTTTTGTTTTTGTTTTACGACTAGGGATTGGAAATTTTAGTGAAAAAAAATCTCAAATAATTAACTAAATAGTGAAGAAAAATGCCATTAACTAAATAGTGAAGAAAATGCCAAAATAGTGAAGAGATCATGATAAAATTTTCAGACAAAAATCAGTAAGCATGTGATTTATTAATTCATAATGTTTAATCATTTCCTTCTAAGACTAAGAATAATTTATTTTAAATTTAATTTCCAATAAAATTATATTATATCTTTTGAATATCTATAAATTAACAAATATTTAAGGGGGAAAAATCAATTATCACATAAAGAAACAAAAAAAATGCTTTTTCTTTTCATTCAATGAGCTTAAAATTCTCAATGCTAATTTGGCATTTTCAATTTTTTAGCAACTATTTAGGCATTTAATCACTATTTCTCGGTTTTTAACACCTAGGTTTTTGTCTGGCTAATGAGGCTTTTGAAACTCTGATTAATTTTATTTGTTTCGGTGATTTCAATGTCCTCTGATCATTCATTGTTGCTCCTTTAAAATTTTCCAATTTGGATTACATCGTATTCATCTCTGTTTTAATTATCACTTTTTGGCATTTCATTTTTTATTTTTAGACAATTTTACCGAAAAATTTGGTTGGTCGGAATAGAATTAGAGGACAACATTTTTACGGAAGAGCATTCATCAGCAGAGGGAAAAAAGCATAATCAGCAGACGAATTGGACAGAATGGAGCCGAATACTCGCGCAAAATTCAAAAATTTGACGAGCAAAAACAATTTGAATGGATTTTAAATGAGAATCTGTGTGCCGATGGTAAAGAAAGAATTTTGGGATCCATGATCACGAATCTGACATCTATTTTGAACAATTTCTAATCCTCAACCCGAATTCGAATTCGAATAGCAGTGATATTTTTTTAACTTTTTGTTCGAGTTCGGGTTCGTGATTAGAAATTGGTCAAAATAGGCGTAGATTCGTGATCAGGGACGGAACGAGTTTTCAAGGTTCCGGCATAACATATTGTAAAGATTTTATTCCCTAAAATTAGTTTTGAAAAATAAAACACTATTATGGCGAAATGTATTTTTAGAATAAGGGATTTTTTTTTTTTGAAAATTTTGAAGCCTATAAGAATAGCGCCGCTCACCTTAAAATGATGAAATTGCATTTGATAATTTTCACTAAATGATTAGAAAATGGAAAAACAATTAATTACATAGGTAAAAGAAAAGTGGAAATTAAAAATGTAATATTTAAATGTTTTTTCATTTAATATTTTTCAATTTTAGAGCGGGAAAATAAATGATGAGCAATTGTATTGTCGAAAACAAAGTTTGAATCCCTTCTCAATGATTTTTCGTGCTCAAAATCTAACAATTGGACGATTATTTGTGCAGAAAATTCTACAAAATGATTCTGTTGAACAACAAAATCAATTGGGAAAAGTAATTTTACTTATATTTTTTTGCTTAATAAAAACATTTAAAAATTTGCCCTCTACAAAGCAATTAAAACCCCCCAAAATTTGGAAAGGGAACAAAAATAAATAAAAAATTAATTTTTGAATCTAAACGGAGCATGGATGGCATTCCGAAGCCCCAAAAAGTTTTCGAAAATTAAAAATCAGATTCTGACGTCCATTTTTTTGAAAGTCGGAATTCCGACCCAAAAAATGTCGGGAGTCGGAATTCCGTGCCATCCCTGATAAAGAGGATGAAAAAGAAAAATGAACCCAATTCGAATAGTAGTGGACACTGGGATTTTTCAAATATATTAGTCGAATTTATTTTAATTTTATTTTGATCAAAATACGATAATGTCCTAACCCGACAATTCGAACTATAAGCAATTAATTTAAATTAATTAACAGATTGTAAAATCGCTGCAAGAGAAAGGGATGGTGCTCGATTTGGTCATAAAAAATCCATTAATTTATTTTTCATTTTAATTGCGTCTCATTATTTTATCTTTTCCATTTCATCGTTTTCTTTGTGTGCCAATTTATAACAGATTGTAAATGGTGTTGAAATAGGATGATTTGGTGAAAGTGGTAGCGGTCGGCTGATCGGACCACGACGGCTGTGCCATGTTCATACCGTACGCCCCATCGCCGTTCCATGCCCAGCCCAAAACGGTGTATCTGTTTTTGGTCAAAATAATTAATTGATCAATTAACATTTACGGTGATCATGAAGATATTTTGGACTTGATTGAGCTCAATTTAAGCAAAGTTAAAGTCAAATATATGGAAAGTGATATTACAAATGCAGCTCAACTGTGGACATTAGGTTAAATTATTTATGTGTGAAAATTGTTTTAATTGATAATTAAATAAAGAAAAAATTATTTTAAAATACATATGTACAAATAAATTGATTTTAATTTTTTTTTCCAGATAAACGTCCCACTGTTATCCAGTGGTCAGGGCTGCAAGAATACAAAAACGAAACGAAAAAGGGCATTTGATACGAAAACGAAATACGAAACGAAAAATAAAATTTTGAAAACCGAAAAAACGAAGATTTAAAAATTTTAAACTCTAAAACGAAAACGAAACGAAATTTCGTGCAGCCCTGCTGTTGGGGATACTACAATATATTTCATTTTGTTACGATCAGCAAAGTTTTTTCCTCTCCATTTTGATTTGGCATAAGACACAATTCCAGCCCAATCGGAGCCTCCATTTTGTGGCGGTAAACTGCCAAACTCGCCGATGATCAGCGAACGACCAGGTCGTCAACTTTAATTAAATTTTCATTTATTTTATTTATGTTTTGCCTTTTTTTAGCTTTTTGTGCCTTGCTCATTTTTGCTTGGATATTACGAAGTGCCGGAATTGGTCAAAAAATTCCCATTGATCAATCCAAAATATTGGCCATTGTTTAATAAACGGTTTAATTTTGGGCAGCATTTTGGCAAAAATTTATTCATCAATAAATTCAGAACTGTATCGGCACTTGAATCTGTGAAGCAAGTGGAAGAAATACGCATAAAATCAACCAAAAATTGAAAAGAATGCACATAAATTTATCAAGTTGAGTGTAAAATATCTCAAAATCTTTATGAGTAGGCCCAATTTTTCCATATAAAAAGTTAATTAGTAAATTTTTATTAAATTTAGACCAAATATCCCTAATTATGCAAATAAGCCGTTTTATCTAATTATCTTTTTGACAAATTTACATTAAGTGCATATAAATTAAAAACTAGCGGGTGCGTGAACCGTTGGCATTTTAGCTGGGAAAAAGCGCTTCGCGCTTTGGGAGCTTCGCTACCTAGACTGTGAAGCGAATGGTGGCAATCCGGGCGCATACTAAAATGCCTTCAGCGCACGCTTTGTTGACATTTTTTTAAATTTTGAGGTGTAGGCACAAAACCAAAAAGTGCCTTATAAAGTTGCCAGGAAATTTTTAAAAGCCATAATTTGGGTTATTTTTTTAAATTAGCTTCCGTATTCTATGGATCTTGTCCCGTTCTAAACCAAATTCCATCCCGGTTTCAAACTACACACCCAAAATGGCATTTTTGACGGTCTGCGCTTCTTGCCCCCAACCGGGCGCGTCAATGATCACCGTTCCGCTGTACACTTGTCGCACAATTTTCAACGCGTTGTTAACCGCGGTTGCGTAGGCACTTGATGTGATCGTGTGGTCACCCCACTCGTTCATCAGATTGAGCACAAATTTGCCGGACTGCGCTAATGATTGCAAACGGTATGGGGATGGTGTCCATCATAGGATTCATCACTATACGCAGGGATTCTGAGGCTTTCCCGAAGAGCTAAACGAAATCTGATTTCAGATTCGTGATCAGCGTCCTAAATAACCTCTAAAGACATATTTCTGGAAGTTTTTGGGCGAAAAAATTTCCCCACTCGAAAACCATGTGCACCCCCCTTTTGGGTTTTTGTCTTAAATCACTTTTATTTTTATAACTTTTTACTAAAAAATGATAAAAACATGAAATAAAATTTATCAAATAGAGCAAAAAATTGCGGATTTTTGGGCTATTTTTATTTTACAAAATATCTTTTCAGAACCGAGTAGTGAATTTTTTTCTGAAAATTCGAAAATTTCCAGAATTTCTGGAATAACTTTTTTTATATTCTTGATAGAAATACCAAATAAAATGCATAAAATTCTCCGATTTTTTCTACATTTTTTGAGCCTCTAAACACTAATATAGACCTGATCTAAACTGAGTTATGAATTTTCAAACTTTAACCCAAAATCCCGAGGGCAAAAAAAGTGACCGATTTACAAAAAATTTTTAAAAATTCCAAAAAATCTGAAACGAGAAACAAACATCATATTCATGCTCAGCACCTCAAAATACCCCAGAAAAAATTTTTTCACCCACTTTCTCGCCCAAAAAAAATTTCCGAAAATTTCTAGGGGTTAATTAAGCATGAATTTAAAATGATTTTCTTTTCGGTTTATATACCATTCGATAGAGCTTAAAAAGCTCTACAATTTTGCTCTAAAGCAATTTTTTGCTAAAACCGACCCCTGACGAGTTATGGGCCTGGGACTGAAATGTCCCGCTCAGGCCAAAAAATTTTTCTATTTCCGGAAAAAAATCGAAATTTTTCCGACTTTGTCCTTATTTGGAGGGGTCGGATCTTAGGAATTAAATGAAAGTGGTCTCCGTTTTCCCCGGAAAAATCGGCAAAAAATCATAAAATTCAAAAACCCAAAAACCTCTTAGGGGGCCTATTACTTATTGAAGGATTAAATTTCATCATTAACAAAAATTTTATCAGACAGAATTATGAAATTTAATTGTTTGTTCATCTGCTGATTCTCAAATCTCAAAACCTACCATTTAATTAAACAATGCGCTTGGCAAAGCCATGTGTCGAAATTGGTTTTATGATAATTTAACACAAAAATCGGCAATGGTGAAACATCACGAGGACGGAAGTGAATTTTAACTTTTAATTCCATCGGGAAGTTGATTTTGGTTTAGAGGAATTTAAAACCGAAATAATTTAAAAGTTTATTGTGCAAAAAGAACAGCAGTAGAATGAGTTGATATCAATTTTACAAGAATTCAAGAATATTTAATTTTTTCCATAATTGCACATAACCAAATGATCAATAAATAATTCCCATCTCGATTAAATGCCAAATGCTAAATTTCAAGTTAATTTTAAGGATGAGTTGCCTTGTCAATATAACATATATATAACTAGCGGGTGCGTGAACCGTCGGCTATTTAGCTGGGAAAAAGCGCTTCGCGCTTTGGGAGCTTCGCTACCTAGGCTGTGAAGCGATTCAAATTTATCGAATTGGTTGGAGAGGTTTTTTTGAATTTTTAAAAAATTATTAGGGGTTTTTAGTCCACATCGAGGCTCAAGACGGGCGCTTCGCGCCCGTTTTTTAGCTTATTAGGCCGCTTCGCGGCCTCAGTCGGGCGCTTCGCGCCCGTTTTTCAAATTTTGTTGGCCTTGGACGGGCGCTTCGCGCCCGTTTCTAAATTTTGTTGAACTTGGACGGGCGCTTCGCGCCCGTTCACTGGGATTCTTAAGCGCTTTGTGGAGAATTGGAATTTTTAACAAATTATCTGGGGCTTTTAGGCCGCTTCGCGGCCTCTAACGGGCGCTTCGCGCCCGTTTTTTCAATTTGGTGATTCTTAGGCCGTTTCGCGGCCTCGAACGGGCGCTTCGCGCCCGTTTCCAAATTTTGTTGAGCTTGGTCGGGCGCTTCGCGCCCGTTGTTAAATTTTGTTGAGGCCAAACGGGCGCTTCGCGCCCGTATTTAAATGTTGTTGAGCTCAGACGAGGTACAAAACGAGGTACAAAATTGTTGTAATATGTGTGGAAGAGGTACAACTGTGATTAGAAGAGGTACAACATTATAGAAGGGGTACAAATCTGATTAGAAGAGGTACAACAGCGATTAGAAGAGGTACAACTGTGATTAGAAGAGGTACAACTGTGATTAAAAGAGGTACAAATTTGATGAAGAGGTACAAAAGTGATTAAAAAAGGTACAACGGTGATTAAAAGAGGTACAACAGTGATCAGAAGAGGTACAACGGTGATTAAAAGAGGTACAACAGTGATTAAAAGAGGTACAACAGTGATTAGAAGAGGTACAACAGCGATTAGAAGAGGTACAACTGTGATTAGAAGAGGTACAACAGCGATTAGAAGAGGTACAACAGGGATTAGAAGAGGTACAACTGTGATTAGAAGAGGTACAACTGTGATTAAAAGAGGTACAAATTTGATGAAGAGGTACAACAGCGATTAGAAGAGGTACAACAATCCCTTTACCATTGACTAAAGGGATGGTAGGCATCCCTTTACCATTGACTAAAGGGATGGTAGTCATCCCTTTACCATGCACTAAATGAATAGTAGTCAACCCTTTACCATGCATTAAAGGGATGGTAGCGATCCCTTTACCATGTACTAAAGGGATGGTAGCCATCCCTTTACCATGTACTAAAGGGATGGTAGCCATCCCTTTACCATGTACTAAAGGGATGGTAGCCATCCCTTTACCATGAACTAAAGGGATGGTAGCCATCCCTTTACCATGTACTAAAGGGATGGTAGCCATCCCTTTACCATGTACTAAAGGGATGGTAGCCATCCCTTTACCATGTACTAAAGGGATGGTAGCCATCCCTTTACCATGAACTAAAGGGATGGTAGCCATCCCTTTACCATGTACTAAATGAATAGTAGTCAACCCTTTACCATGTACTAAAGGGATGGTAGCCATCCCTTTACCATGAACTAAAGGGATGGTAGCCATCCCTTTACCATGTACTAAATGAATAGTAGTCAACCCTTTACCATTGACTAAAGGGATGGTAGCCATCCCTTTACCATGAACTAAAGGGATGGTAGCCATCCCTTTACCATGTACTAAATGAATAGTAGTCAACCCTTTACCATTGACTAAAGGGATGGTAGCCATCCCTTTACCATGAACTAAAGGGATGGTAGCCATCCCTTTACCATGTACTAAAGTGATGGTAGCCATCCCTTTACCATGAACTAACTGGATGGTAGCCATCCCTTTACCATGTACTAAAGGGATGGTAGCCATCCCTTTACCATGAACTAAAGGGATGGTAGCCATCCCTTTACCATGTACTAAATGAATAGTAGTCAACCCTTTACCATTGACTAAAGGGATGGTAGCCATCCCTTTACCATGAACTAAAGGGATGGTAGCCATCCCTTTACCATGTACTAAAGTGATGGTAGCCATCCCTTTACCATGAACTAACTGGATGGTAGCCATCCCTTTACCATGTACTAAAGGGATGGTAGCCATCCCTTTACCATGAACTAAAGGGATGGTAGCCATCCCTTTACCATGTACTAAATGAATAGTAGTCAACCCTTTACCATTGACTAAAAGGATGGTAGCCATCCCTTTACCATGAACTAAAGGGATGGTAGCCATCCCTTTACCATGTACTAAAGGGATGGTAGCCATCCCTTTACCATGTACTAAAGGGATGGTAGCCATCCCTTTACCATGTACTAAAGGGATGGTAGCCATCCCTTTACCATGTACTAAAGGGATGGCTTTTCAACACTTTTAGTTTGTTTTATTAAATAAAGCAAAAAATTGCGGATTTTTGGGCTATTTTTATTTTACAAAATATCTTTTCAGAACCGAGTAGTGAATTTTTTTCTGAAAATTCGAAAATTTCCAGAATTTCTGGAATAACTTTTTTTTATATTCTTGATAGAAATACCAAATAAAGGCCAAAAATTTCTCCGATTGGGGATGGTGGCCATCCCCTTAACAAACGGTATGGGGATGGTGGCCATCCCCCTAGCAAACGGTATGGGGATGGTGGCCATCCCCCAGCAAACGGTATGGGGATGTTGTCCATCCTCCTAGCAAACGGTATGGGGATGGTGGCCATCCCTCTAGCAAACGGTATGGGGATGGTGGCCATCCCTCTAGCAAACGGTATGGGGATGGTGGCCATCCCTCTAGCAAACGGTATGGGGATGGTGGCCATCCCTCTAGCAAACGGTATGGGGATGGTGGCCATCCCTCTAGCAAACGGTATGGGGATGGTGGCCATCCCCATAGCAAACGGTATGGGGATGGTGGCCATCCCTCTAGCAAACGGTATGGGGATGGTGGCCATCCCTCTAGCAAACGGTATGGGGATGGTGGCCATCCCTCTAGCAAACGGTATGGGGATGGTGGCCATCCCTCTAGCAAACGGTATGGGTATGGTGGCCATCCCCATAGCAAACGGTATGGGGATGGTGGCCATCCCTCTAGCAAACGGTATGGGGATGGTGGCCATCCCTCTAGCAAACGGTATGGGGATGGTAGCCATCCCCATAGCAAACGGTATGGGGATGGTGTCCATCATAGGATTCATCACTATACGCAGGGATTCTGAGGCTTTCCCGAAGAGCTAAACGAAATCTGATTTCAGATTCGTGATCAGCGTCCTAAATAACCTCTAAAGACATATTTCTGGAAGTTTTTGGGCGAAAAAATTTCCCCACTCGAAAACCATGTGCACCCCCCTTTGGTCCCGAATTCCAAAATCACTTTTATTTTTATAACTTTTTACAAAAAAATGATAAAAAGATGAAATAAAATTTATTAAATAGAGAAAAAAATTGCGGATTTTTGGTCTATTTTTATTTTACAAAATATCTTTTCAGAACCGAATAGTGAATTTTTTTCTGAAAATTCGAAAATTTCCAGAATTTCTGGAATAACTTTTTTCATATTATTGATAGAAAACTAAAATAAAATGCATAAAATTCTCCGATTTTTTCTCCATTTTTTGAGCCTCTAAACACTAAAATAGACCTGATCTAAACTGAGTTATGAATTTTCAAACTTTAACCCAAAATCCCGAGGGCAAAAAAGTGAACCGATTTTCAAAAAATTTTAAAAAATTCCAAAAAATCTGAAACGAGAAACAAACATCATATTCATGCTCAGCACCTCAAAATACCCCAGAAAAAATTTTTTCACCCACTTTCTCGCCCCAAAAAAAATTTCCGAAAATTTCTAGGGGGCCTAGCTCGAAAAATTTTGAAAATTTTCGAACATGTAATATACCATTCGATAGAGCTTAAAAAGCTCTACAATTTTGCTCTAAAGCAATTTTTTGCTAAAACCGACCCCTGACGAGTTATGGGCCTGGGACTGAAATGTCCCGCTCAGGCCAAAAAATTTTTCTATTTCCGGAAAAAAACCGAAATTTTTCCAAAAATCCCACCAATCGATAGAGCTCGAAAAACGGTTGCTTGAAAGTGGTCTCCGTTTTCCCCGGAAAAATCGGCAAAAAATCATAAAATTCAAAAACCCCAAAACCTCTTAGGGGGCCTAGCTCGAGAAATTTTGAAAATTTTCGAATTTTTTAAATTTGAAAAAATCGGGCTTACAAAACTCTACAATAAGTCCGCTGGCCACCCCCCGCTCAGTTCAAACGCTAATGAGTTATTCGCCCGGTACTGAAGTGGACAAAGTTGGTACTGAAAAGTTGCCAATTTCTGCAGCCCTTCCTATTATAGGTAGAGGCCTGGAATTTTTTTTGACTTTTAGAAAACACTTCAACTTGGGTTCCTACCAGCGGAAACTTTTTGATTAGAGTTTTAGAAAAAAAGTTATGGGCCTTCAAACGCAAGCAAAAGTGAGAAATTAGCCGCCGGGACTCAGTTGGCCCTCGGAGAAAAAAACCTATAGTTTTCCCGAATTCTCCTCAAAAAGTTGTAAGACCCTTCCACTACTTTCAGACCCGTCCCATTAGCCGTTAAGCTCAAATTAGTTTTTGAGATGAGTTGCCTTGTCAATATAACATATATATAACTAGCGTGTTGTGGCGCAGTAGTTGCTCGGTGTAGACAGTTGGCTTTGCACAGTGATTGCTCGGTGTAGACAGTATGCTTTGCACAGTGATTTCACGGTGTAGACAGTATGCTTTGCACAGTGATTTCACGGTGTAGACAATATACTTGAAAAGGCATTGGATTGGATGTTGAGATTAGCGCTTCGCGCAAAAGGACTTCGTTGCTAGTGCTTGCGCGGCCACTTTGAGCAGCTAATGGATTCTTTAAGGCTTAAAGCGTTCATTCGGCCACTTCGCGGCCTCATTTTTTATTATTCTTAATTAATTAATTTTAACTAATTTATTTTCATTAAAACATTAAAGTATTTTCGTGAGTTCTCATTTAAATTTGCAAAAAATTTAAAAAAATAAATGTTACAAAATAGAAGGCGTAAAATTGAATTTAAAAAATAACAAAAATAATTTTGACTTAATAATTAGCATTAAAAAATAGCAGAAAATAAATTTAAAAATGATTTACACCGTCCGGATTCGAACCTGAATGCCTCAGAATCCCAGTTTACGCAGGGATTCTGAGGCCTTAACGATGTCAAAAGTGAAAACTGATCACGTATCCGTGATCAGCGTCATTAAATGGCCTTAAAGACATATTTTTTGAAGATTTTGGGTGAAAAAATTTTTACACTCAAAAATCCTGGTCACACCCCTGTGGTCCCAAATTACAAAATCACTTTTATTTCTATAACTTTTTTCAAAAAAGTGATAAAAATGCCAAATAAAATTTATATAATAGAGCAAAAAATTGCGCATTTTATCAATATTTTTGTATACCTTAGCACATTGTTTGGAATGAGTTATGAATTTTTATTTAAAAAATTGAAATTTTCAAGTTTTTCAGGAATAACTTTTATTGTTTTCAAGATAGAAATCCCAAATAAATCTCATAAAATTCTCCCTATTTTTCTCTATTTTTTAAACCTTTAAATGGACTGAATTGGACCTTTTTGATGGGAGTTATGACGTGAGAGTTAATTTCTTAAATTTTCAAGGGACAAAAAATTCTAAAATTTCAAAAATTTTATAATAGGTATCAAAATTGGTAAATAAATTATTTTTATTAACGATTTTTTTGAGAGCAAAAACACTAAAACGAAAAAAAAATTTTCTTTCAATTTTAGACGAAAAATTCAATTTCAAAAAAAAAGTTCTCATGAAAAAGAATAAACCATCTGAACATTTCCCTTTTATAGACTTAATGCGAAATTTAAACATTGCAAATAATTTATTCTTTAAGTAAAATTATTTTTGGCACTTCTCAATTTTTGATTATTTTTTGCTTAAGAGACTGCTTCTATAAACCTCCGGCGGAGCGCACATTCCAATAAAAGCCAATAAAAGTTATGTATTAATTTATCCATCCAAACATTGATGATTTAAATACTAGACTTTTTTCTGACAACATTCGACGGTATTCCGAAATTTTATTGTTTTTAGAAGAAAACCCATTTCATAGGGAGTTATTAATTTTTGAACATTCCCCCAAATTTTCACTGGGCGAAAAACTTTTCCATTATGCTGACACACCCATTGGTTAAATAAAAAATTTAAAAAATTGAAAAAAATATAAAAAAATTTTTGAAAATATTTCCAGCCCCTTAGAACATCGTTACACGTCATAAAAAATCATCCGCACACCGCGGGATTCGAACCCGGGCCCCCCTCCCGGGGGGGCCCCAGCACACACCACTGGACCAAGCGGTTCTGCAGGGACGGCGCCGGAACTGAAAGGTCGTCGGCAATTTATATCATTCGAAAGCTCTTGAAAAGATAAATTAATGTTTTTAAATTAGAAAAAATGATTTTTTTTTTCAAAATATGTGAACTTTGCGCTTCTTTCAATTCTTCAATTTCATATTTTTTCTGCTATCACAACAATTGGTTCGGCAGTGCGAAGAAATTCGGAAGAGAGCAATTTGGGCGGGAATTTCTGAAAAATCAAAAGACACAGAATTTGTTGCAAGGCCAAGATTTTTTTTGACAAAATTTTGCCAGGAAATATATAAAAGTAGAATTTTTTGGAAATTTCAAAATGTGCTGACTTAATGTGCGTATATTTCAATCCAATTTTAATTAAATGAATTAAAAGTTATAACAAAAAAAATCATTCGTCTTTAAAAATTTGCGGTAATAATTAAAAATTGGTGGAAAATTATTTGATGAAACCCATAAAAATTTGTGCCAATAGTTTTTCTAAGTCCGAAATTTTTAATGTTAAAAATATCCGCCTCAAAAAGTTGGTCGGGACATCGAATTTGCAAAGCCCTCCCGGCAAATATAAGAATTCCAGCCCAATCTCAATGAAGCACAATACTTCTTTCTATAATATATAAACTAGCGGGTGTGTGCTTACATGTTTCTTGGGTGCTTAAAGCGCTTCGCGCTTTGGGAGCTTCGCTACCGGCACAGAAGCGGAAGCGTCGCACAAGCAGTGCCAATGTCACATACATCTGAAATTCGGCAAAAACGCATTCCAATGCAATTTCGGGGACCAATGCCAAAAGTCAAAAATGCCAATGGGTCAAGTGCCGCCTTTTGCTCTGGCATAAATCTTTAAAAAAGAAGCGAAATGTAATAATTTGGTTTTAAAATGCCTTTCCGGGTCAAATGCGTCCGGATTTGAATAATATGCTTCATCATGCTGAATGACATAAATTGGTAGAGTGACCATGTCGCCCTTTTGGAACGGAACTCCGTTAATAACGCAGTCAGTGTTACATTTCGCGGTTGGTCCTTAATTTAATATAATGAGTTTTATTTTGCTTTTTAATTAGCTCATTTAATTTTTCTTAATTATAAAATTAATAATAAATAAACAAAATGCCATTTTATCATTATGGGATTTGCCATATTTTAAAAATTGCATAAAACCAGTGAGTGACTGACTGGGAGCTCAAAATATAGTTAGTGATTGGAACCTTACAGCTATGTTTTTTCGAATTGATCTGTTAGACTTTTTCTGAACAAAATACAGGAAAACGCATGCACAAAAAAAAAACAAAGATCTGGAAACTGACCGGTAAATCGGGAGGCAAATGTACAAAAATTATTTTTTGCCATTTCAAAAATAATGGCAAATCCCATATAAAATATGAAAAAATGCAGCCATGGGCCAATTTTTGCATTTTATGAAATGATTTAAGCAGCATCCTTATCCTTTATCCAAAAAGTAAATCCAATTTTTTAAACTGATTCATTTTCTTAATAATTTCAAATTATTCACTTTGGTGCCACTGGGAACATTCGCAGTGTTTCTTGAACAACAGCACAAAGATAATGCATTTGTTTCAAATGTTCGTAAGTAATCACTTCCTTAAATAATTAAAGTAAATGATTTAAAAATTAATAATAATAATAATAATAAAATAAAATTTTAATTTGCCAATTAAACTTTCATTTATTAAATTTGTCCATTTTCACTTACTTTCTCCCCTAACACTTCATTTACTTCTTTTCGTAATTTTTCTTGAACTTCTGACTCAATTGCCAGCATATAAGTGGCGAAGGTCAATGTCGTGCCGGTGGTGTCAAATCGGGAATATTTAAGAAAATTTAAGTGAATTATTTTTCCATAAAATCAAAATCAAAATTGAACAATTGTAATTGTTTTTATATTTATTAAAAAATAGGGACGATAATTTACAAATTTTGAAAGCCAAAATTATATTTGTCATCATATTTTTGACTAGGATATAAATTTGAATTTTAAGGCATTTTGTGTTAAAATGTGAATTTTAAAGGTTAGTTACAAATTGCTTTTCGTTGGCTATATAACAACAAAAAATTGATGGCAATAATCAGCTAATAATTTGAACAGATTATTACAAAAATAAATCATATCGTACACTTTTTGAAGATTCGGTAATTTTTTCTTTTTTAATTTTGGCTTTGCTTCTACTTTCCATCTTATCCAAATCCATTTAAACAAAACACAAAAATCCTGAAATCCCTCTTAAAAATAATTTTGCCAAGAATTACCCGGCCACCAAAATGATGAATCCCTGCGCAACAGTTCAATTTTGGTCAAATGCTTTCCCTGCTTTTGCTGCTTTTCGTCGCTTCGCATTTCGCTGTGAATTATTTGGGCATCCTCCGCTGAGATGGCACTGTTTTCAGCCACAATTTCTTCGTCGTCTTCTTCAACGGCATTCATCAAAAGTTGAAAGATGTCCGAGTACTTCTGGCAAACAAATTTCAATAATAATTTGGTTTAAATTTTACAATTGACTAATTTGTGATGTGTTCCCTTTTTCTCATTATTTATAAGCAATTAAAATTAATTAATCGCACTTCTTTTGCCGCCGGGTCGGCGCGGCGTTTCTCGTACAATTCCCCCATCATTTCCTTGAAAAATTGTTCATCCACGGCAAAAGCGAGCGATTTGCCCGTAAAATTCTCAATTAGCTTAGCAGTAAGTGGAAAAAACACTTAAACATTGCGAAATTGGAAATTAAAATTTATTAAATGATTCTCTCTTTTCTTTAAACATAGTGAGTGGAAAAAATAAACGAAAAAATTGTGCTTTTATTTGCGATTTGATGCAAAATTATAGGTTCAACAGATGTACTGTTTTTAAAATTTGTTCTGCTTTAATTAATTTTTTTTACTGCAAGGTTTTAAAAAAATATAATTTTAATTATAAATCCATTAGGGGGCAAATTAAAATTTTGATTAAACCATATAAAGTGACTTACTAATATATTTTTGTAATTCGTAATTAAAGAAGAAAAATATTTTTTTTGATTTATATATAATCAATCCCTTTGAGCAGTTTTTTTTTTAATATTGTGCCATTTTTCAGGGACTAGGTCGTTTCGGCGCCGCGTTCGGCGCCAGCCCATGTTTTTTTGGGTATAACTTTTTTCTTTGTAAGCCAAATCAAACAATCTTGGTATCATTCGAAAGTCCTTCACATGCTCTACTAGCCTTACAAAAAAAAACCAAAAAAATTCGGGTACTCAAACAATTATGGGGAGCAAAAATCCAACGCAGAATTAAAGTACAGACTATAGGGAAGCTATTCCCGAAGGATTCGGTCTCCCCATAAATCTGGGCGCATCGGTTCGGGGGGACTGCCCCGAAAACAAAAAAATCGATTTTTTCAAGTGTCCGTTTGGGGTACTCAAACAATTATGGGGATCAAAAATCCAACGCAGAATTAAAATACAGACTATAGGGAAGCTATTCCGGAAGGATTCGGTCTCCCCATAAATCTGGGCGCATCGGTTCGGGGGGACTGCCCGTTGAACACTAATCTTGATTTTTCTAAAAAAACATTTTTCCTCCTCATAAGTGTTCAAATCCAACGAAAATCCACAGCGACCGATCACATCCAACAGAAATCGGCCGTAAAGACTGGGCAATTTAAAAATAAATACATTTCTTTATGCTTTTCTTTTTGATTTATTAATTTTATTTTGGCATTTAATTTTTTAATTATTTTTTGCGCCGTTAATGCTGACTTTAATTACTCAATAAAAATAATAATTAACTCACTCTTTTAAGAGAATTTCCTTCTTTTTCGACGCATATTCATCTTCAAATACCTTGCAAAGTCTTTCAGTGCATTCGCATAAAATTGGAATGAGCTAAATTCGAATGGCAAAATAATTAATTAACTAATTAGCCACTGGCTAAAATCCCTTTAATGGTTCGTCTTTGTTTTGTGTATTCCTTCCACCTTTTTATGGTTTTTTTGAAAATTAATTTAAAAAAAAATCAAAATATTTGTTTTCCCTATTTATGTGTCACTCGCCGTTGCGCTCTGGATGACTCACTTTCTTCAGTTTTCCCGTGGTGAATGCGGGCGTTACGCGGTTGCGCACCCGCTTCCAATCATCGTCGCGCAACATGTTGATCATGTTACGCGTCAATGATTTGGGCGCGTCCTCTTTTTGCCCGGGGATGAAATCCTTTTGGATAATTAATTAATTAATTAAATATTTAATTGTTTTTCAGAAAAGGTATGGTCTATCAAAATAAAATTCAAATCAAAATTCTCTCCCAAATCATTACTGATTTTAAATCTGGGCGCATCGGTTCGGGGGGACTGCCCGAAAACAAAAAAATCGATTTTTTCAAGTGTCCGTTTGGGGTACTCAAACAATTATGGGGAGCAAAAATCCAACGCAGAATTAAAGTACAGACTATAGGGAAGCTATTCCCGAAGGATTCGGTCTCCCCATAAATCTGGGCGCATCGGTTCGGGGGGACTGCCCGGAAAACAAAAAAATCGATTTTTTCAAGTGTCCGTTTGGGGTACTCAAACAATTATGGGGAGCAAAAATCCAACGCAGAATTAAAATACAGACTATAGGGAAGCTATTCCGTTTTCTTATTAATGCTTCGCACATCAATGCTGCCATTGCGAATTTGCTTTATTGTGTTGCCAAAGAAAATGTTCACATTTGGCCCTGGCACGTCCAAACGGTGCCAATGCTTTTTTTGGTGATATTGAAAACTGTGAAATTTTTTTTATATTAAAAATAAATATTATATTAAATATATTAAATGCAATTTAATATTTACAAAATCCATGCAGCAACAGCTGCGATGAAAAAGAAGAAAAATTGCGGAAAATTTAATATTTTGTAGGCAAATGTTGAAATTATTAGAGCAAATAAGAAACGGTCACCGACACCAATTTCCATGGTAAAATATGCTTCAAAAATATTTAATTTTTCTTTTTTATTAAATAAAAATTTTGTGTTAAGAAGAATTTGAGAGAAATTGATCAATTAAGAAAGAGCCTAAACCTTTTCATTGATAAAAATAATTATCATTTATGATTTAAAACTACCAAATAATTCACTTTACTATCAAAAATTGAAAATAAATAAAAAAGGCAATTTCGAAATTTGTCGAAAACAAAAAAATCGATTTTTTCAAGTGTCCGTTTGGGGTACTCAAACAATTATTGGGAGGCGTATCTTAAAAACAAGTTTCCTACTTTCTTTCTTGTAAACACACATTTCTCATTCAGATCGATGAAAAAATGTTTTCTCCTAATTGTTATCGCAGCAAATACTTAGGGTGTAACATAAGTTTCCGCACAACTTTTTTTAAAGAATTTTTTTATGAATATAAATTTAAAAAACCACAATCATGATCCGAAATATCTGACATTATTATTGAGAATGAGTTTGCTATTTATCGGGCAAGGGATAAATCCCATTATATTCGGATTCTACTGGTCTAATTTGTACAGAAAACCTTCTTTTTTGTTATATCAGGTTACTTTTTTGACCATAAAAAAATCGAGAAAAATTAGTGGGCCAATTTTCAATTTTTGCATGGTCGGGAAAAAATACTAAAAAAATTGAATAAGCAAATAAAAAATGAAACAATGGCATGAAATGAAAGAAGACTTTCTGACGAACAAAATAAAAAAAGAATTATTAAAATAACTGCAGAAATTACGTAGTTATGAATTTTTGAATTTGTCAAAAAAAAATTGTGCGGAAACTTATGTTACACCCTAAGTACAATTGTAAAAATTCCCAAAAAAAAATTTCTCCGTCGGCGCCTAATTAAGGTCAATAATTCATGGAAAATTTTAACTGATAACAATAATGGCCAAGAAAGGGGATTTTAAATTTTCATTATAAATATTATTATGCCTTTTCAAACGCAAGAGAAAAAAAAATCAGAAATTTTAATGAAATATATTAACAATTTGGCATCAAAATGGTAAATTTTTTATGGATTTAGAGTGTTTAAAAGGAATAAAATTATTGATTTAAATTGTCGAATTTATTACTTTAAAAAATACCTAATTAAATATTATTTTTTCCTCAAAATCCGTTCTCTGTTGGCCTTTTCTTTGTTTCTTTGACCAAAATGGCCTTGAAATATTTGAACAAAACTAATTACATAAATAATTTTTATAATAATTTGCTTGTATAATTCTATTTGTATTCTATTTTACTATTTCATGCAGCTTTGCTTTACGAAAAGTGCTTTTATGCTATTTAGCTAATTAATTAATTTACTGAATTTATTTAAACGTTTTCTCCTTTTCCCCGGGGTTCTATTAAAATAATATGTAGGAAACCCATCTTCTTTTTAGTATTTCTAACGAAAGTTGGGGCTTTTATTTATATTATTGCCTATTGTAGGATTTTTATGCGTATGTACGTATATTCATGATATTGCACAGTTTGGTACAAATTTTCAGATTTTAGAAAAAATGTATTAGAAAAACTCGAAAATTTTTGCATTTTAAACAATTTTATTGAAAAAATTCGTTGTTACAATTCATAAAAAAGAAAATGCTAAATGAGTTCTTTTCCAAATATTTAAAAAAAAATTAATTCCAATAAAAAGTATTTTTACCATAAAAGGTTTAAACCTGAAATTTCAAAAAAAGTATGAATTTTTGTATATTTAATGAGATTTATTGAGAAAATTGAATATTTTAGAAATTTATCGAACTTTAAATTAGGCAAAGCAGATTCAGAAAACTTACGACTCTATTTATAAATTCTAAATATTTTTCAAGTGTCCGTTTGGGGTACTCAAACAATTATGGGGAGCAAAAATCCAACGCAGAATTAAAGTACAGTTTTATGGATTTTCTAACTGAAAATCCCTGCCCTATTCATAAATACCTTGAATATCCAAATATAATTGGTTTTTTCGACTCATAATTCATTCACAATTAATGAGGCTTAATGTGTGAGGCTAGGATGAAGGCTTTAATGAATTTAACAATTAAAAATGCAATTTATTTACGAAGAAGGTGAATTTAATTTCGCCAACATCCAATAATGGGATTATCTTCAGCATCACAGTTTGAAGCTGCTCTTTTCGCTTATGCTTTTTTGACCGCCGCCATTTTCTTTTTGAGTGCCATCGCGGAAGAGCGGGGCGGGCATGGACAGTAGCCGCTGTCCTTGCCGGGTTGGCCGGGCGCTCCGGGCTGCCCATAAATCTGGGCGCATCGGTTCGGGGGGACTGCCCCGAAAACAAAAAAATCGATTTTTTCAAGTGTCCGTTTGGGCTGTCCAACAATTATGGGGAGCAAAAATCCAACGCAGAATTAAAGTACAGACTATAGGGAAGCTATTCCCGAAGGATTCGGTCTCCCCATAAATCTGGGCGCATCGGTTCGGGGGGACTGCCCGGAAAACAAAAAAATCGATTTTTTCAAGTGTCCGTTTGGGGTACTCAAACAATTATGGGGAGCAAAAATCCAACGCAGAATTAAAGTACAGACTATAGGGAAGCTATTCCCGAAGGATTCGGTCTCCCCATAAATCTGGGCGCATCGGTTCGGGGGGACGGTCGAAAACAAAAAAATCGATTTTTTCAAGTGTCCGTTTGGGGTACTCAAACAATTATGGGGAGCAAAAATCCAACGCAGAATTAAAGTACAGGCTATAGGGAAGCTATTCCCGAAGGATTCGGTCTCCCCATAAATCTGGGCGCATCGGTTCGGGGGGGCTGCCCCCGGCTGTCAATCGATTTTTTCAAGTGTCCGTTTGGGGTACTCAAACAATTATGGGGAGCAAAAATCCAACGCAGAATTAAAGTACAGGCTATAGGGAAGCTATTCCCGAAGGATTCGGGAGTTGAATGGGTTGTCACGGGCCTTTGACGGTGGTGCCACGACTACTTGCACGTCCATCAGGTCAGTCCAAGCCGAGTCGGTGTTGACGCGGAAGGCCTTGGGAATACGGTAATAATGACGGTATATATATATGATTTTTACTTCAACGCCGTCGCGCACTTTGTTGTTCAGTTGGTTCATCTCCGAGTAAAGCGATGGCAGAGTGACTACGGTAAATCGATTTTTTCAAGTGTCCGTTTGGGGTACTCAAACAATGAGAGGGAGAGTTTCTTGCATATTTTACGCTAAATTTTTGAGATTTTTCAATTATCCGAAGGATTCGGTCTCCCCATAAATCTGGGCGCATCGGTTCGGGGGGACTGCCCGAAAACAAAAAAAATCGATTTTTTCAAGTGTCCGTTTGGGGTACTCAAACAATTATGGGGAGCAAAAATCCAACGCAGAATTAAAAAAATTTTTGGGAATTTCAAATTGCTGAGCAAATTGGTGTTCTTCTGCTGTTAATGGTAACTGCTGATTCGCTTTTATATGAATCCAAAATGGCAAAAACTTCCTAGTTATTGCCGTAATGAATTTGTTTCGGGTTTATTACTCGTTCATTTGAAATCAAAAAGCATATTTTGGACATTAATCATATCATTGTGGAACCGTTTAGCACTCATTGATGTGTTAAAAAAGACACACATTTGTGTCGTTTAGTTAATTACTCGCCTCCCTTTCCAAATGAACACTTTTTTTCATCAAAAAACAGCTCATTTGTGCGTGTAATGTGATGAATGAATTGAAAAGATGAAAGTTTATTTTCCTACATTCATTTGTCAATTAAATAAATGTAATTATTAGGGCTGGGAATTAAGTAAAGTGATGGTTTATTAAATGCCGTCTAAAAAGACACAAACAGTAAGAAGAGCCGTTTAAGCTATATTAAGCGCATTAGCCCCAATTTTTCCCTGCGGCACCTACCGGCACAGGCAAATTTTGTTTTAGGAAATCAAAAAGTTTTTTCCAATTGATTTGTCGGCACTGCGATCACTTGGAAAAAATTCAATTAGCCTCAAATTCTGGCTTACCTATAAATCGGTCGAATTTTGCTAAAAAAAAATCGCTCTAATCCGTGAAATATTCAAAGAAACATTTTTCGATTTTTCTTTCGATAACATATGTAAAAAAAATAAACGAGCAAATAATATTAATAATAAAATAACAGCCCGTCCCCAATGTTTTAAACTATCCACTTCTAAAATGCATGTGCTTTTCCCATTTTTTTTATTGGATATTCTGTTGATCAAAATTCAATCGGCTTCTCCTCCTCCATCCTCTTTTGTTTGCTTTTGTTCCGTCTCCGTTTGGTGCCGTTTTGTCTCCCCGTTAATTGAATTTTCTGATGAATCATCATCAAAGTTCAGTTGTTTTTTCACATTAAAGTACAGGCTATAGGGAAGCTATTCCCGAAGGATTCGGTCTCCCCATAAATCTGGGCGCATCGGTTCGGGGGGACTGCCCCCAATATCTTCGTTTCCCACACTGTTTTCCCCACTGCTGGATGTCCGATTAGAAACTGTTAAAGATTAAAAAACATAAATAAAAAAACAATCGAATTACAAAAAAATTAAATTAAAAAAGGATTCTTGAAATTAAAAATTAGGAAGAAAATGGGAAATTACGAAAACAAAAAAATCGATTTTTTCAAGTGTCCGTTTGGGGTACTCAAACAATTATGGGGATCAAAAAGATCTTTGAGTAATTCGAAATTATTTCATTTTAAAAAAGCCACAAAAATTAATTGGATTTTTCAGCAACATTTTTAATTGATATATGGTCACTCTTAAATCTTAAAAATCGATTTTTTCAAGTGTCCGTTTGGGGTACTCAAACAATTATGGGGAGCAAAAATCCAACGCAGAATTAAAGTACAGGCTATAGGGAAGCTATTCCCGAAGGATTCGGTCTCCCCATAAATCTGGGCGCATCGGTTCGGGGGTACTTTATTTAAACCTTTTTTTGAATTTGATTCCATTTCTTTTCCATTGTTCTTTTCCAAATTGATGGCATTAATATTTGGCAAATTGGCACCGCCAATTGAAAGCTGGCCTAAAAGTCGAATAAAAAAATATTTTTAAATATTATATTTATTTTTTTAATAATTCATTATTAATTAATAACCTATTTTTCCGGTGCTGTCCGTTTGGGGTACTCAAACAATTATGGGGAGCAAAAATCCAACGCAGAATTAAAGTACAGACTATAGGGAAGCTATTCCCGAAGGATTCGGTCTCCCCATAAATCTGGGCGCATCGGTTCGGGGGGACTGCCCGGAAAACAAAAAAATCGATTTTTTCAAGTGTCCGTTTGGGGTACTCAAACAATTATGGGGAGCAAAAATCCAACGCAGAATTAAAGTACAGACTATAGGGAAGCTATTCCCGAAGGATTCGGTCTCCCCATAAATCTGGGCGCATCGGTTCGGGGGGACTGCCCGGCTAATGTTTAATAGCTATAAATTTACAAATAATGATGCAATATTATCAAATTTTTTTATGTAAAATAACCATCAATCAATATGCCAATGACGAATTTTGCAAAAAAAAATGAGTTGGCAAAAATGTGAAATCTGGGCGCATCGGTTCGGGGGGACTGCCCCGAAAACAAAAAAATCGATTTTTTCAAGTTGAATCGGAGAGTGAAAAGATAAAAAGAAATTTTCACTTTTATGAATTATAGAAAAATAATAAACATAGAAATTTTAAGAAAAATAAATGCTGTGGACTATATGAATAATTCCACACGATATGATGGGAAACGGCAGGAAAGTCTGGAAAACAATTTGATGAAATATTGGCATAAATATATATTTATGGGGAGCAAAAATCCAACGCAGAATTAAAGTACAGGCTATAGGGAAGCTATTCCCCAAGCCCCCAAAAACATGCTAAGCTTCCTTCGAAATGAAAAATAAATTATCTAAATTCACAAAAAAACAGAGAGCTTAATTGATTGAGTTTAAATTGAATAAATCCATAAACTTATTGGAAATTGGAAAGCAAGCACACAGAAAATTCTAAAAAATTTTCAAAATACTTTGAAAACTTTATCAAAAGCAAATAGCAATTGGAAGCACCCCACCATATATATAAATAAATATGAGCAGTGTCCGTTTGGGGTACTCAAACAATTATGGGGAGCAAAAATCCAACGCAGAATTAAAGTACAGGATTTTAAAACTTGATAATTTTACGGAAAAATTTCCACGATTTGGTCACTCATTTTGCTTTTTTATTGACTCGATTAATTTTCTTCGGGGTTAGGTGGTAACTCCGTTTTTAATTGTTTTCTCGTTCGTAAGAGGACATTTTTAAATTTATTTTCACGTCCTCAATGTAAGCGGATGATTTTCACTGTTGTGGACCTTTTCTTTATTTACAATAAAATAAATAAACAAAAATGACGAAAACAAAAAAATCGATTTTTTCAAGTGTCCGTTTGGGGTACTCAAACAATTATGGGGATCAAAAATCCAACGCAGAATTAAAGTACAGGCTCGAGTTTTGCCGGCATTTTCCCCTTCTGCTGACAACTTCAGTTTTTCCGCTGTCCTCTTTCAGTCTCGTTCTAAATTATAAATTGCATTAATTATTTTAAATTTTCTTTAATTATAATAAAAATTAATTAATTTTATAAATTTGCCTTTCTTTTTGCTAATTGCTCTTTAATCGTCTGCTGCTGCTGGTGGCGAAAATTCGCCTCAATTAGTCCAGCAATGACAACATCATCGATGTAAGCGTTTTGACGGAATGCTCCCAAATTGGAATTTAGCCGCAGAAAATGCATTGACCAAATAAATTCAACGAAAAACGAAAGGCAAAAATAAATTTGTAAAAATTTTCCCAGAAATTTCATTTTAAGAAAAAAAAAGGAAAATTTAACGCATATGAATTTTATCTTTTTATTTAACATTGGATAGCAGATTTCTTCGTTAATAAAATAAAAGATGCATTAATGCTTATATTAAAATTAAAATCAATTTTTGATTTAAAATATGTAAAAAGAATTTTTATTTAAAATAAAAAGTAAAATTAAAATTAAAATTTTCTATATCAATAAAAAAATATAAATCGATTTTTTCAAGTGTCCGTTTGGGGTACTCAAACATTTATGGGGAGCAAAAATCCAACGCAGACTTAAAGTAAGACAAAAACAAAATAAAATTTCGAAGGATTCGGTCTCCCCATAAATCTGGAATAATAAATATGGGTATGCATATAAATTAATGAAATAATTTAATAAAAAGATGAATAATAAATAATTGTTTAAAAACACGAAAACTTATTTTCTAATTTGACGTCCGCTTCCATTTTTGTCCTATTTTTGAAAATAATTATAAAAACAAAATTGATAAAAACAAATTTCTGAACACCAAACAAAAATTAATTAACAATGAATTAATTATTAAAATGCCAATCTCTGTTTCTTTTTAAGGCACTTGTTTTCGCAATTCACCAGCTGCTGTTATGATTTTACGGAAGCTATTCCCGAGGGATTCGGTCTCCCCATAAATCTGGGCGCATCGGTTCGGGGGGACTGCCCCGAAAACAAAAAAATCGATTTTTTCAAGTGTCCGTTTGGGGTACTCAAACAATTATGGGGAGCAAAAATCCAACGCAGAATTAAAATACAGACTATAGGGAAGCTATTCCCGAAGGATTCGGTCTCCCCATAAATCTGGGCGCATCGGTTCGGGGGGACTGCCCGGAAAACAAAAAAATCGATTTTTTCAAGTGTCCGTTTGGGGTACTCAAACAATTATGGGTAGGCAGGGCTGGCAGATCTGAGGCAGTACAGGCTATAGGGAAGCTATTCCCGAAGGATTCGGTCTCCCCATAAATCTGGGCGCATCGGTTCGGGGGGACTGCCCCGAAAACAAAAAAATCGATTTTTTCAAGTGTCCGTTTGGGGTACTCAAACAATTATGGGGAGCAAAAATCCAACGCAGAATTAAAGTACAGGCTATAGGGAAGCTACTCCCGAAGGATTCGGTCTCCCCATAAATCTGGGCGCATCATCAACTTCGATTTTTCATGCTCAGAATTTCACAAAATGCTTATTTCAAACAAAAGATTGCTCAAATTGATCATGGACAGTCAAAAATGCAACATCTTAAAGTACAGACTATAGGGAAGCTATTCCCGAAGGATTTGGTCTCCCCATAAATCTGGGCGCATCGGTTCGGGGAAATGAGGCTTTTCAAAATTTTCATCTGCCAGCTCTGTTCTTATGCAATTAGTTTAACGGTTTTTCCTATTTTTGAAATAATTATGCATTACAAAAGAACTTTTTTTTGTTTGTTTCGAAGGATTCGGTCTCCCCATAAATCTGGGCGCATCGGTTCGGGGGGACTGCCCCGAAAACAAAAAAATCGATTTTTTCAAGTGTCCGTTTGGGGTACTCAAACATCCTGTTCCATTTTTTTTTTGTCTCCGTTCGTACACCAATTATTCAATTATTTCCATGTTTTCCCACATTATCGTCATTCATTTGTAATTGAATTTATTAATTGCGTTGAAGCAATGACAATTGAATTTGTTGTCCTTTGTTTTTGACCACTATAATTCGATCAAATAATTACAATAATTAAGTTAAAAATGGTTCACCAAAAAATTTTGCAATAAATTTTTTTTGTTTGCGCGAAAAGAATTCAAATTTATAGTTTGTCATTTGGCACTTTTTTTAATAGGCACTTGGCGTGACTGAGAAAACCACACGATACACTAATTGATAATTGTAAGTTGTTAATGGCACTGAGGAAATGAATGTGTCTTTTGTGTTTGTGTGAATCCCGAAGGATTCGGTCTCCCCATAAATCTGGGCGCATCGGTTCGGGGGGACTGCCCCGAAAACAAAAAAAATCGATTTTTTCAAGTGTCCGTTTGGGGTACTCAAAGAAAGCTCCTCACATGCTCTATTAGCCTTACCAAAGGCCAAAAGATTTTCTAGCCTGTAAAAAAATTTATTAAGAAAAAACTTCAAAAATTTCGACTTTTTTGCAATTTCATGTTATAACTTTTTTGGTAATTGTCTAATCGCGAAGAAATATCTTAGAAATAGCTTCTAAACATGTTAAGCTTTCGAATGATACCAAGATTTGGATTTGGTTAACAAAAAAATGTTATAGCCGAAAACTTGGGCTGGCGCCAAAACGTCGGCGCCAAAACGATACGGACGCGAATAAAATATATATGAAAAATGCTTCTTTTTGACCAATTAATAGAATAAGAAATGAGCAAAATGTTAGGCCTCGGGTGGGAATCGAACCCACTCGTCCACAAATTCGTGCGCTCATCTACCAATGAGCTACCGATGGCACTTCCGCCCTTTCTTTGTTTCTTATCAACCCCCGAATGGCACAGAGTAGTGATAAAATCATTTATTAACTAAATCAGAAATTCTTATTCATAATACGAAAGCTCTTAATGACCTTGCATCCCACAAAACTCAAAAAAAAATTTTGCTCTTTTAAAAATTCAAAAATTCTTATTTTTTGATCAATTAACAAATTATGCTGTCCACCACCACTATCTCGGTCAATGCTTCACCGGCGCTTCTCTTAAAAGATTCGTAGAATTAAAGTACAGGCTATAGGGAAGCTATTCCCGAGGGATTCGGTCTCCCCCGTCCGCTTTTGTCCGTCTGTTCGGCTCCCTGCCCGGAAAACAAAAAAATCGATTTTTTCAAGTGTCCGTTTGGGGTACTCAAACAATTATGGGGAGCAAAAATCCAACGCAGACTTAAAGTACAGACTATAGGGAAGCTATTCCCGAAGGATTCGGTCTCCCCATAAATCTGGGCGCATCGGTTCGGGGGGACTGCCCCGAAAACAAAAAAATCGATTTTTTCAAGTGTCCGTTTGGTGGATGCTTATATACCGCATAAAAACAGTCAGAGTTGCTTTTTTGCTCTTTTTTGTGGGTTTGCCTCCTTTTTGAGGGTCTTTCCCCAATTTGACTCTGGGCGCATCGGTTCGGGGGGACTGCCCCGAAAACAAAAAAATCGATTTTTTCAAGTGTCCGTTTGGGGTACTCAAACAATTATGGGGAGCAAAAATCCAACGCAGAATTAAAGTACAGGCTATAGGGAAGCTATTCCCGAAGGATTCGGTCTCCCATAAATCTGGGCGCATCGGTTCGGGGGGAATGCCCCGAAAACAAAAAATCGATTTTTTCAAGTGTCCGTTTGGGGTACTCAAACAATTATGGGGAGCAAAAATCCAACGCAGAATTAAAGTACAATGACAATAATTAATGGCTGATTGATTACCATTGGTACCGTTTTTTCAGGTATACGGTCATCCGTTTTGGTATTATGCCGTGCTTTTCTTTGATACTGTAGCGTACAATGCCACATTACATTTTTCCGCGCTTCTCACATCCAATCGCCTTTGCGTGTTCTTTGTGCCGCGGCTTAACGCTATTCTCTTCTCATACCCTAACATTTTCGGGTACAGTAAGACGTTCGGAATACGAAATCAATAAAACTAGGATTTTTTCAAAAATTTTTAAAATTAAAAAAAAAAATTTTTTTAATTTTGGTTGGTGCCGATTTGTTTTGTCTAATTACGGCTTTGATTATTTCGAAAGGTTTGGTCTCCCCTTTCTTTAGCCATGTTTTTCCATCCTTTTACTAATATTTTATTTTTCTTGTCTCAGAACGATTTTTGTACTTTGGTTGTACGTGTTTCTCTTCTGCTCTTGTTATATTATGATCGGATGCCGAAAAAATTTTTCCGAGACAGGTAATTAAGGAAATTGGGTTTTCATTAGAGCTCGACATTTTTGAAAAGGACTGCCCCGAAAACAAAAAAATCGATTTTTTCAAGTGTCCGTTTGGGGTACTCAAACAATTATGGGTTTTTTTCACATTTGACCTATTAAAGTACAGGCTATAGGGAAGCTATTCCCGAAGGATTCGGTCTCCCCATAAATCTGGGCGCATCGGTTCGGGGGGACTGCCCCGAAAACCAGGCCTGGATCCAGGTCCAGGTCGAACTCTAGTTTTCATAAACTTCCATTTCTCTATAATTAAGGCTTCTTCATGTTCCACGATTGTCCACCGCAATTACCTCCCGCTGGCATTTTGTTTCGCCAGGTATTAATTAAATTTTTGCATAATTTATTATTTCGAAAACAAAAAAATCGATTTTTTCAAGTGTCCGTTTGGGGTACTCAAACAATTATGGGGAGCAAAAATCCAACGCAGAATTAAAGTACAGGCTATAGGGAAGCTATTCCCGAAGGATTCGGTCTCCCCATAAATCTGGGCGCATCGGTTCGGGGGGACTGCCCCAAGGCTTCAACCAAAAAGACAAATTTTTTATAGAAATTTCTCAGGCAAATGAACATAAAATTTTTTTTAATAAAATTTCAAATTTTTGCTATAGGGAAGCTATTGCCGAAGTTATAAATATACCCATAAATCTGGGCGCATCGGTTCGGGGGGACTGCCCCGAAACAAAAAAATCGATTTTTTCAAGTGTCCGTTTGGGGTACTCAAACAATTATGGGGAGCAAAAATCCAACGCAGAATTAAAGTACAGGCTATAGGGAAGCTATTCCCGAAGGATTCGGTCTCCCCATAAATCTGGGCGCATCGGTTCGGGGGGACTGCCCCGAAAACAAAAAAATCGATTTTTTCAAGTGTCCGTTTGGGGTACTCAAAATGTCCAATTTGAAAGCGCTGCTTTAAAATGGCAATTTTCTTAAAATATTTTACAAAATATTGCTATTTTTTCTCATAGATTTCTTGGTCTCTCTCCACGTATTTGCCCGTTTTGATGCTGTTTTCCTATTTGCTCATCTTCGTTTATGTGCGCTATTTTGTGCCGTCCCCGCAAAAAATAACGGCGCCGCCGGCACCGCGCGATGAAAAATTTTGCATAAAAACGGCAGCAAAAATGGCGAAGAATACGCAGCACAATTAAAGCGAAAACAGCAGATCCAATTTCTAATTCAGGTGAACTACCCAACAAAATGAGAAATGACAATTATGGGGAGCAAAAATCCAACGCAGAATTAAAGTACAGAAAACGAATTAAAACCAAAAATAATTAAATTAAATTTTTTTTATTTATGATTAAAATCTCTTAAATTTCCCCAGAGTTTCCTGATCTGCGGTTTTCTTGAAGTCCAAAATTTGACATTCGCCTGGACTCCGTCACTTTTCTCATCGTTGGATGGCCAATGGCCCTTTTTGGTCACATTTTCTGAAAATTGGGTAAGCATTTAATGCGTATTAATTCCAATTAAAAAATATATATGAAAACAAAAAAAATCGATTTTATTGTTAGCCAATAAACAAGGCACAATTAGCTTTTCTCATCATTGATTGCGATGTTTTTAAAATACAGTATTTTATGTCGAATAATAAACATTCAATAAGAAAAAATAAATCAAATAGCAATTTTAAGAAAGTGGCACTTCGTTATGCCATTTTTTTGACTAAGGCAAATTGTGTTCCAATAATTACTCGCAAAACATTGGGTATATATTAGAGATCGGCTTTGACCTGGATCCAGGCCTGGATTTTCCTAGATATTTGTCCATGGAATCCAGGTCAAATGTGAAAAAAAAATCCAGGTCCAGGCAAAACACGAAAAAACCTAGATTTCCTGGACAAAATTTTAGATTTTTATTTCAAGTAATTAGTGTTTTTTTACAAGTTTTCAAATATGATTTAATAGATTTAAAAACATATTATTATTCTAAATTAGACATTTTTAAAAGTTTGCAAGCAATTATTTGATTTTTTTCAAACATTACTTTATTTTTTAAAACAAATTTCAAAATTCCAGGTCCAGGGCCTGAATCCAGATCCCGAAGAGCCTGGGTTTTTCCTGGACCTGGATTTTTTTCTTAATTTTTTTTATTTAGACATATTTTAATATAAAAAAGATTTCCTAATATTTTTTACAGATTTCAATTTTGCTGAACAGCATTTCGCCCATCATTCTGTTCTCTTTCAACATCGATGTTCGCCGAATCGTTCGGCAACTTTTTGTGCGTTTCAGAGCAGATCTTCCATAAATAATTTGTAATTGATCAGGGGCTCACCAAATTTTGCAGAGATACGTATCGGAACACTACAAAAGCTTACTAATTTTCCTAGATTTTTTAAACCCGGTGAAAATTTTTTGCAGACACCCACCACTTTTGCACTTAAAAAAATTTCAAAAAACTTTAAAAATTCATAGAAAATTTAAATTCATAGGTACTACTGCTAAATCAACGCAGAAACGCCTTTCCTTGACCTTTTTAGGCCCCTGCAAAACCTGGTGCGCTTCTGATCACTACTCGAAAAATGAGTGATTGAATTTTCACTAAAAAGTTAAGCCTAAACTTTTTTGCCTGTTTAAAAAGGAATTAAAAATTTTTAAAATTTATTCATCTCCCTTTTTGATAGAAAAAGCATCAGAGTGCCTAAACTAACATGTAAATAAAATTTGGTGCGTTTCAGAGCATTTTCTGAAAAAAATATTTATGAATTAATTATGCAAAAAATAAATAAATAATGAACTCTCTTCCTTGATAATTTTCCTGCACCGAAGGTACTCACTCGGCCGCTTCGCGGCCTCGTGGTGGGCCCCCGCCCCCCCCCCCCACGCCCTTCAGAGCACTACAAATATTTCAACAAAAATTTTGAAAAATTGACTAGAGCAATCGAACGCTAACGGACGACCTAATGGAAAAAAATCCCCGAAGGAGAAAATTTAATTAAATCCATTCCTTCGGGGGACCGTGCCGGGTGCCGCGGGGTAAGCAGTGCTGGTTCATTTCATCACGGCACCGAACCTTTTGGCTAGTCCGCAATCGTTGCTTAACTTGCCAGATCGGACGGGTGCGCATGATTCCACTGTTCCAAGCAACCCACTAAAAGCAAAACGATATAACCAAAAATATAAGGAAAAATTTTTAAAAATTTTTTCTCCATCTTCCTTTTTGATACTAAAGCAGCAGAGTGCTAAAATTAACTTGTAAATAAAATTTGGCGCGCTTTAGAGCACTTTCTGAAAAAATATTTATGAAATAAAAAAATCGATTTTTTCAAGTGTCCGTTTGGGGTACTCAAACAATTATGGGGAGCAAAAATCCAACGCAGAATTAAAGTACAGACTATAGGGAAGCTATTCCCGAAGGATTCGGTCTCCCCATAAATCTGTG
Organism: Heterodera glycines; assembly: GCA_004148225.2. Lineage (NCBI taxonomy): Eukaryota > Metazoa > Nematoda > Chromadorea > Rhabditida > Heteroderidae > Heterodera > Heterodera glycines. The sequence continues at coordinate 15,356,699 of CP049712.1, read as the reverse complement.
ATCAGAAAAATATGATCAAAGTTTCAAAAAAAGAATTAATTAAAAAATCAAAATAAAAATCACATTTTTAAAATATTTGATCAATTTTTCGGATTAATTTGAGTCAAGACAATACATTTTTATACGGCATCATGACCCACCTCTTCTGGTTCAGGTGATGCCGCCGTAAAGTCAATGGTGGTGCGAATCGATGGCCGGCGGACGGGGGAATGTGTTGCACCACTATTCGAAATAAATTATTATTTTTTAAATTAAAATTAAAAATTTATATTATTTAAAATTGATTTAATGCTGATCTACCTATGCACTCGTCGCATATGGGTAGAAAGTCCACGAGGCGTATATAAAGGCTCGTGACTACATTTTGTGCATCTCCATTCCTGGAATTAATTTGGTTAAGTCACGATTTTTACATTGATCGAAAAATCGTTGGGCAAAATGCATGACTTGATCATCAAATTATTCTTAAAAGTTTTGGAACGTTTTTGAAAAAAGCTTATATCTAAAACTTTCTAACAAATAAGTACAAAAAAGACCGCTTGTCTTCATGACATTTCTTTACTAACATATGGTCCAAAAGTTACTGTATTTCATCGAGAAAGTGGACCCAAATCGATCAGCTCAATTTTTGTGACGCAAAAATAATCACAAAAAATGAACAAACGCCAAAAACCCAATTTTAGGGAGAGAAAAATCATGAAGGTTTCTGGAAATCTAATATGGTGCTGATAGTTTTTTAATTGCTCAAAATAACTTTTTTTAAATAATGAAATTATGCAGTGAAATTAGAAAATAATTAGGGCTAGCAAGATCACTTAATTTGTTGGTTCAAAGAAAGTTTTAAAATCAGAATTTTTGATGATCAAACTTGTTTTATTTGTAATTAAAATTTCAAAAAGGTATGAAATGTTGTTACATATTTCGCACATTAAAAACCAAAAATTATTTGTTTTCGTCGGTTGGTAATGCGCAAAATCATAAAAAAATAGCGCATTAATTTTTATATGCAAAATTGAATTTAATATGTTAGTTAATTTAAAATTTTCTTTTATTTTATAAAAATAATAAGCAAAGATGTTGTAAAATACAATATCTCTTAAATTTATTCTAAAAATGCTTAGCTTGAAATTCTTTTCAAGCTTCTATTACAAGCAAAAATTTTGCCTTTGCAATTCTACCCAATTTCTTTAGCATTTTAACAGATGATTCTGTGACAAATTTTGATGAAAATCCAAAAAAAAATCCTTCCGATTTTGAACAAATTGAATTATTAACTTTCCTTTCTTTCTTTTATGGTGTTCATATCAAATTCATTTTTTTCTGCAAAGGCTTAAGCATTTGCTTCTCTCGCTCGTCTTCTGTTGTGCATTTATCGTATGCCTTGTAAATTGGCATTCGTCCATAAGGCTTTCCAATGCCGACATGGTGGAGCGTTTCTTTCCGGATCCCAAAGAAGCCCATACTGTTGAAGCAATTCGTAAGGTCCAAGCAATGAGTTGGGCACTTGGAGACGACGAAAATGAAGCGAAGGAAATTAAAAAGGCAAATTAAAATATTAAAAAAATTAAATTAATAATTTCAAATTTTCGCAGAAAGTGTATGAAAATCCACAAAACTATGTGCTGAAAACGACTGAATATGGTTCTCCTAATACGAGACTTTTCTTCAACGACGACATCCCCAAAAAGTTGGCACTAATGACACCCGCCGAGCACAATTACTTTTACATCATGGAAAAACTGCGCCCGATGGTCGTTAAGGTGTGATTTTTTTTCCAATTTAATAATATTTGACGAAAAAAAAGAGAATAATTCAATAAAATGCCAAAATAAGCACTAAAATAGGAAAGTTTCCACGAAGCATTGAAAAATGTGTTTTGCCAAATGCATTTACATAAATAACTGATCCCATTTTTTTTTAAGAATCATTTTGTGCGCCCAAAAATTGGGCTCACTGCGAATCTTGACGTCACACCGGAGCTTGGCATCTATGGCTGTCTGATCGGCAACATGGTCACCGGCGAAGTGTCATATGTCTCCCGACTTGGGCATACGATGAAAACCAAAACGGCGGATGAGGACGAGGGCGGCATTATGAGAGGGAACAGTGTGGCCGACACGCCTTACCTTGTCTAGAAGAGGCAATTAGTACCATACCGTATATCCAACACAATTAGCACCCTACCGTATCCTAAACAATTAGCACCCAACCGTATCCAACACATTTTCAAGTGATTACTGTATTTTGCAATTTATAATTTTTGCACCCTTTTTTCTTTCATGTGATCATTTAAATTTTCAAGCCTATCCTGACTTGTTTCTTTCCTATTTGGTTCTAACGATTCAAACATTTTTTTCTCTTTTTTTCTAATTTTAATCATTTGTATACGGTTAAATTTTATCTTACATTTAAAAATTTTCCTTAATTTTGTTGCACAACAAATTAATATTACAATAACATAGAAATTTTTAGTCGAACTTTAATACGTAAATAAACAAACACCCATCTTGTCTACATTTTAGTCGAAGTCACAAAAAACTTTATTTTTCAAAAAATCAAAAAAATAATTTTTAAGAAATAACATTAATCAATGAATCTATAAAAAGAATCAATAAAATCATTGGTTAATCACATATATATTTATCTATCTATCAAGTAAACAAGAGAGAAAAAATTGAAGAATTTTTATATAGAAATATTTTAAATGCACATAAATATTTTTGTTCCATTTTTATTTCTATTTGTTATTTTTAATGGTTGTCAGGCAAAAGAACTGAAAATTTGTGTCAAATATGAGAAAACAGTGGCAATGCGCGAAACGCAAATTAATTTAACTGCAATTAGAGTGAACAGCAAAAATGAATACCGAAATATTAAAGAAAATATAAAAATTGGTGAATGTTTTGGCATTTCCATCCCTCAGCAGGAAAATAATAAAACGAAAAAAATCACTTTTCAATTTACAATTTATGTCAAACCATTAGAAAATGAGTACCAACCGCCGGTGGATGACCACGACGAAAACCCATCCGATGAGGGGCCGTATGAAAACCGAATTTTAGACATCAAAATGGACGACATTCGGACAATGGTCCGACGCAACAACTTTGTGATCCATGAGCCTAATCCGTCAATGTTGTACACGTTCAATTTGGGCAAAATCGATCCGCCAGGGTTTTTGTGGAAACGCAAAATTTTTGTTTTGCCGGAGAACGATTTGGGTAATTACCATGCTTTTTTGTATGCCGTTGCCTACAAAAATCAACGGACTCAGGACAATTTGAATAGTAAAAGTTGCATGAAACTGTTGGGATATGCGCCATTTGTGAAAATTGACAAAGAAATTGCGCCCACCTTTGAAACGGATGACAAAAGGGTGGAAATAAATTTTAAAATCTCTGGAAATTAGTGGAAATTAAATGGGAGGGACACCAAATTAAATAGATTGGATTTAAAAAAAAAGTCAAATATTGTCATAAAATATTAATTAAAATAAGATTAATTGAAACATTCTTTCACATTAAAAAAATTTTTGTGCACAATTTTATTTGGTCAAAATTATTAAAATATTTATATGTAAAAGATAAAAGAAATAATTAAACATTTTTTTAAATATAATTTTCAGCTTAATAAATATCAATTAACAATACCAATTGATGCGAGCAATCTGTTCAAACATTACATTTTTGGCTTCAATTTGGTTATTTATTCCTATGAAAAGGTCAATTATTATTTACATAAGCACCGAAAATGGCCGAGGATCAGAAGGAGTTAGCCAAAAATAATCTATAAATTTGGTTTTTAGGATTTTGCGGGAAATATTTTTTTGACAATCAAAATACATACCTAATTTGTGCCAAGATTTTTAGTTGAAAAACATAAACCCATAAAATCCTCAAAATAGTTGCAAAAAAATTTTTTAAAAATGACAAAAAAATTTTTAAAACTAAATTTTTCTTAAAGAATAGTAAAATAATGTTTCAATTTATCACTTATTGTTATTTCACAAAATATCCCAATTTACTATTAACATTTAGAACAACAATTATGATGAAACGCTTGACATGAAAAATGCTATTCAGGCTAATGAATGTTCAATTTGCCTTGAGACATTCAATAGTGAAAAAGAAACAATGAAATTACATGACGATTATCAAGTTTAATTACCAATTAATAATTGTCTAATTAATTAATTGTTAATGAACCTTTTAGCATATTTTTCACAATGATTGTATCATCAAATGGTAATACATACATAATTAAAGTTGTTTAAAAACAAATGCATATGAATTTTAGGGTTAAACAACAACAACTACTTCGATGCCCTCTTTGTAACAGAGAAGCAAAATTCATAAAGGTACAATAAAATATGGAAAAATTTAATTAGTCGCGTAATTAAAGCGATTTTTTTTTTTTTATAAAAATGCAAATAAAAATTTAATATCAATTTGTTACCTTCATCCTTTTTAGAATGCTCAAGTTAAAGTGTCGTTTGGTGTGTCCAATGAAATTTCACCTCCATTTTTTTACATAGACCCATTGGCCCATTTATTTCAATTAGCAAATGGCCAAACGTTGGACGATTGCCAATTTAAAATAAACCAAGCAAAACTCCTTTAAAATTCAAAAACCCCAAAACCTCTTAGGGGGCCTAGCTCGAGAAATTTTGAAAATTTTAGAATTTTTTAAATTTGGAAAAATCGAGCTTATTGAGCTCTATAATAAGTTCGCTGGTCACCCCCCGCTCAGTTCAAACGCAAATGAGTTATTCGACTGGTACTGAACTGGGCAAAGTTGGTACTGAAAAGTTGCCAATTTCTGCAGCCCTTCCTATTATAGGTAGAGGCCTGGAATTTTTTTTGAAAATTAGACAACACTTCAACTTAGGTTCCTACCAGCAAAGCATTTTTGATCAGAGTTTTAGAAAAAAAGTTATGGCCTTCAAACGCAAGCAAAAGTGAGAAATTAGCCGCCGGGACTCAGTTGGCCCACCGGCGGAAAACCCTTATTTTTCCCAGATGCGCCTCAAAAAGTTGTAAAAAAGGTTCCATGATTAGAGGGTTATGTTTTGTCCCGTTCGCCAGATTTTGGTTTTAAGGATGAGTTGCCTTGTCAATATAAACATATATATAACTAGCGGGTGCGTGAACCGTCGGCTATTTAGCTGGGAAAAAGCGCTTCGCGCTTTGGAGGGGTCTCGATCCCCTGGCCTTGAGATTAAAAGTCTCACGCTCTACCAACTGAGCTAACGAGGCAACGAAATCATGATTTTTGTAATAAATTAAAATTTTCTTAAATTGGTTAACAAATGTAGGAAATATATACATATTCTTTATTCATTTTTAATTCTATTCAAACGCAGTAAAAGTGGATTGTTAACGAAGCAATGAAGCAATAAGCTCTTTAACCAAAAAGAATAATTTAAAAAATTTCTTTTTTTCATTTATTAAAAATTTTTAAACAAAAATTATTAGAAAATAAGCACCAAACGCATGAAAATAAGCAATTTTAAAAATAAAAATTAATTTTATTTATTAAAAACTATGTTTCAATTAGAAAATTAAATTTCTCTTTCTTAAAATAAAACTAATAAAGAAAATATACCCTTTTTATTCAATTAAGAAATTTGTTTAACAACAAAGAGAAATGAAAGACAGCAATTTACTATAAATTTATTCAACAGAATTGCTTTATGTCTTCTTCTCGTTTCTTCGCTTTTCCCCTGCACTTTTCGCTTATGCTTTTTTGACCGCCGCCATTTTCTTTTTGAGTGCCATCGCGGAAGAGCGAGGCGGGCACGGGCAGTAGCCGCTGTCTTTGCCCTGTTGGCCGGGTGCCCCGGGCTGTCCAGGCTGACCGCTGTTGCCAGACAGGCCGGGCAGCCCAGGCGCACCAGGGGGCCCAGGCGGTCCTTGGCCTCCGGGCTGTCCGGGTTGGCCTTGGCTGCCAGGGTTTCCGGGTTGGCCAGGCGCGCCGGGCGCTCCCCTCGGGCCAGGAATGGTGTTGCTAATACATGAGAAAGATGTTTAAACTTGAATTTAAACCGTCAAAATGCTTACAAAACAACAGCATTATTTCCAGGCTGTCCGGGTTGGCCGGGTGTTCCGCTGCGTCCTGGCTGTCCAGGCTGTCCTTGGGGTCCGGATGGGCCAGGCGGTCCCTGTCCTCCGCCCGGAGCGGGAGCACCAGGCTGGCCCGGGGCTCCTTGCTGTCCGGGCGGTCCCTGTCCTCCGGGACTGCCGGGTGGGCCAGCCGGGCAGCGTGGGCACGGGATGTTCTGGGGCGGGCACGGAGGAGCTGTGTGGTATAAAGCATGATAAAAATGGAACATGCAGCGGTTGCTCACCAGGTTGGCCAGGTGCTCCCGGCTGTCCTTGCAGTCCTGCGCCTCCCGGCTGTCCGGGTTGGCCAGGCGGTCCGGCCGGACCAGGTGGCCCAGGAGGGCAGTTTGGCCGTTGTGGGGGACCGCAATTGCAGTGGCCAGGCAATTGACGCTTGGCACGGAAGATGGAGCTGAATGGATTGTCACGGGGCTTTGACGGCGGTGACACGGCCACTTGCACGTCCATCAGGTCAGTCCAAGCCGAGTCGGTGTTGACGCGGAAGGCCTTGGGAATACGGTAATAATGACGGTATATATATATGATTTTTACTTCAACGCCGTCGCGCACTTTGTTGTTCAGTTGGTTCATCTCCGAGTAAAGCGATGGCAGAGTGACTACGGTGGCGATAATCGCCAGCAGAGAGCACAGCGAGGCAATGCCGAGAACAATGTGAGTCTCTTGCATATTTTACGCTAAATTTTTGAGATTTTTCAATTACATATTATTAGTTAAAATCTTGGGATTTCTTAAATATTGACTTATTTGGGATTAGTTTTGCTCTGGGGAAAAAATTTTTTTTTTTTGCATTTTAATCAGAAATGAAAGAATTGGAAATAAAGTGAGTCATTCCAAAATTACTAAATTTATTTTATATAAATTTTAAAAATTATAGGGAGTTTCAAATTGCTGAGCAAATGGATGTTCTTCTGCTGTTAATGGTAACTGCTTATTCGCTTTTATATGAACCCAAATGGCAAAAACTTGCTAATTGTTGCCGTAATGAATTTGTTTCGGGTTTATTACTCGTTCGTTTGAAATCAAAAATTATTTGTTGGACATTAATCATATCGTTGTGGAACCGTTTAACGCTCATTTAATGTGTTAAAAACATGTGTCCGATCAGTTACTCGCCTTCATTTCCAAATGATCACTTTTTTTAATCAAAAAACAGCTCATTTGTGCGTGTATGTGATAAATGATGAACTGAAAAGATGAAAGTTATTTCCCAATTACCGAATTAATTAATTGTAAATGTATAGTTAATTTTATAAGCTTTTTCTTAAAAAAATTTTTTTGATAAACCAAATTTTTTTGTTACATATGTAAATATGAGTCACGGAGTTTAATGTTTTGAGCAATCCAAAGTGTAAAAACTAAATGTCCTTTTAAGAGGTACAATTTTTCTGAAAAGTGCCTAATATAAAATGTAATTTTTAAAAATTAATAAAAAAAAGTGAAGCCCCGTAGGGGTCTCGATCCCCTGGCCTTGAGATTAAAAGTCTCACGCTCTACCAACTGAGCTAACGAGGCAGTGAAAATCGGATTTGTGTTTACTTTAATGAATAAAAAATTATTAAAAATTTTGTGCGCCAAAATTCACTAAAAATTAAATTAAATATATTTTTTTTTATTGAGTATCTCTATTTTTCATAAATGCCTTCTTGATATTATATGCATAGCGTTAAATGATTTCACTAGTCAAAATAGGTTTGATTGAAAAATTCTATGACTCTGATCATGCCTAAGAACGAACAGGCGGATTCGATATGAGCAAATTCAAGACTGACAATGTATATTCTGAATTTTTGAGCCTTTTTTATTAAAAAAAACTTTAAATAAGATAACTTTCTAAAAGACGAAAATTCACGATAAAAATTTCAAATTTTTTTTGAAGGGTGAGACAAAGCAGCAGCCGGCATCAATTGGTACTGAAAATTTTTTTAATGGAATTCACTGGTACATTAAAAATTGTTTTAATATTGAAATACATCTTCTGGGTTTTTTTTAATAGCTTTGGTCAATTATAATTAATTGCAATTTTTGAAACTTCTCAAACTTGCCAAAATTCATTTTTTATTCAATTAAATTAAGCTTTAACAGCACAAAATATTTATTCTTTTATCAAAAAAGCATCCCAAAATTTTAGAATAAAGTAAAAGTGGGGAACAGCAAAAGGAATACATTGAAAAGCAAATCGCATCCTAAACAAAGATAGAAAATACAGTATTTCCATTTCACTACAGTACCCCCTAGACAAGGTACGGTGAGTCACAGACACTGTTCCCTTTCAGAACGTCGCCCTCATCGACGCTTGCCAGTTTGGACTTCATCATGTGATTTTCGGTGCTGGACATGTACGTCACTTGGCCGGTGACCGTGTTGCCGATCAAACAGCCAAAAACGTCCAATTCGGGCGTGGCTTCGACGTTCAGCCACGGTTCCACATTAAAATTTTCTAAATTTTTTTAAATTTTTAAAAATGTTAAGCCTACCATAATGACAATTTTTGACATTTTGATTTTTGTTGCCATTATTTTGGTGCTAATTAAATCCAAGATTTATTGCTGATTCCTTTTCTGTCGCTTTGCTTGCCACCCGCCGCCCTTTTTTCAATGTATGCCGTAAGCTCCCAAAAATTTCTTATTTTTAAATTCAGTCTTAAATTAAAAAAAAATAATTGAACTCTTTAATTTTTAATTTTCTTTATATCAAATCCCAATAAATTTTCAAAAACTTTTTTCGGCGGACGAAACATTAAATTGTGGGCTTTTAAGTATGACAAGTTTGTTTTGAGCTTTGAAAAAGCCCTGCTCCGTTAGTTTCTGAGCAAATATTTTTATTGTAAATTTATTTTTTATTATAGTATTTTATTAAAATAATGAATAAAACACTGTCTCTAATAAAAATTATTAATTGCCAAAACTAAGATTTACTAAAATTTGTCCAAGCTGAATTTGCTTTTTATAGAATGTTTTAAGGAAGCAACTCAACCGAAAAGGGCGAAGTCGTACTAATTTTGTGCCAAATTTTTTTCGGCAAAAGGACCAAAATAAATAAAAGAATGCCCATTTGATTGGCATTTGGCATTCATTTTGAGTCTTTTTTGTTTTCTATTCCTCAAAAGTATTCATAGTTTGGTAATGAAAAAATAAAAATTTTTTAAATAATCGAATAAAATATTATTGTTAATTTTTTTCTTTTTAAATTATTTATATTCTTTTAAAAATTTTATTTTTCAATTTAAGAAAAATTAAAGAATTTACTGACACAATGCTTTTTCCTGTTTTGAGCACCCTTAAATTAGCAATGCTTCTTCATCGTGGCACATTGGCACGAGTTCACAGTGAAAAGAATTCAAAAAATATATGCGATACGGTTTGGAAGGAATCGGACAGTTATTTGGTAAAAATTAATTATTTTGTCGAATTTTAATTTTCGCCTTCCAAAATTAATTGAATTTACAAAAATTAATTAAGTAAAGACTTTGTAATCAAAGCCTTAAAAAAACAATTTTGCAATGGAAAAAAAAGATTTATTTTTTCTTGTCAAATTTTTCTTTTTTTTCATTTTTCTAATTTTTGAATACGAATTTGCCAATTAATTGCCCTTTTCACTCAGTTACTCGCGAAATTTGCCGGCATTTTTCAATTTTCATGGCATTTACCTTCATTAATTTAGAAATGCTGCATGACAATGAGTCGCACTGTCAAAATGACATGCCATTTGTTTTTGGAATTCAATTTGATAAATTTTCCAAAAAGTTTCATCCGGCGAATTGGCAATGCCAATGCCAATGATGCCAATTTTGAAGTGACCATCCATCGATGGGATGGAAGGTATGATTAAAATACTGGCTAATTCAATTCTATTTTTTATTTATCAAAGAAGAATTTTTTTTTAAATTCATTTTTTTAAATTAATCATTTTTAATTTTGGTAAATATTATTTTTAAAGTATAAAATGAATTCAAAGGTTAATTTTTATTTTTTTAAATCTATTTTTCTATTAAAGTTCACTCGCTACTTCGGCACTGTTCAGTGCTTTGAGCTCACTCAAAGTCACTGTTTTGGATATTCGTCCCATTTTGTCTGATCGCCCAATTGAAATGCAAAATTTGGGCCTTTTCTTCCCAAAAGTGCAAAAATTGACTCTTTTTGGCACGACTGATGATCACAAATTTCGTCGCCATTCTTCATTGAGTGGTGCCACTTTTTTGCGGGATTTGCCAATGCTCAAAGCGCTAAAGGCATTGAACGTGGATTTTAACATTGGCGATGAGGTGGTCGAAAACAAGAAATCGTCATTAACTTCACATTACGATTAAATATTAGCGCCAAAATAACGGCGTAGCGGCATAGAAAATCCAATGTTTGTACAGCTTCTTGGAAAAAGCGATGCCGCATGATTCGGCTGGGAAATTTTCGAAATTTTGGCTCCGTTTATTTTTAAGTTTTTTGCCAACAAAAAAAATTCGAGAAGAAATTAGTGGGCTTTGCTCGCTGATTTGTCAGTCTCCTCCTGAGTAAACCTTTGCGCCAAGGTTTTATTTTGTAAATAAGATAAAAATGGATTTTCCTAAATAAACAATTAAATTAATTTATTTTACAATTGCTTAAAATAAATTCAAAAACTTATATTAAAATTAATGAATTTAAAACATTTCAGCAGAATATATAATTTAAATTTGTCTAAAAATACTTTTTAATGCATTAGGAGGCTCAATGGTGTGCCAACATTGAACGAATGGATTTTGCTAATTGCTCTTTTGGCGGTGCCAATGTTCTTCCCCGTTGGATGCCAAAGTGTCGCCACATTGGGCGCATTTCTATCATAAATTGTGGCCTGCGCTCCGCGTTGCAACTTGCCCACATTGGTTCGGCTGTTCAAATTCGTGCCAAAAATAATCAAATTGGCGATCTGCACCGGGTTGCATTTGAATGCACTCGATTGACTGAGCTTGACCTTAGTGCCAATGAGGTCAGTTTAATTTAGGGTTAAGCCCCGACCCCCCCGACCCCCGACATTTTTGGGACCTATTCCCCAACCCGACCCCCGACATGTCGCCCCCCGAGGTCCCCGGCCCCCGACTTTTTGCCCCCCGACACTAATTCGGAGAATTGGGGACTTCGAGCGTTTTAAAAATTTAAAAGTTATGCAACCAAAACATTTAAATTTTACCTATCACTAAGCCAAATAAAAGTTTTTTTCTCCTCTTTTAGAAAAATTAATAATATATAATTTGCCAAATTAAACTTAAAACAGATTTACTATTTTCCAGGAAATTTAATAGATTTTCACCCAATTGATTACTTTTAATGGCTTCAAAAGCATCTGATATTTGGAATTTTTTCACGAAAATTTCTTCAGAGGTTGCTAAGTGCCGGCTTTGTGAAAACCAATTAGCGTGTAAGAAATCGTGCACAAAAGGATTGTGGGGGCATTTTAAAGCGAAAAACGCTAAAGAATTTGAAAACTATTTGCAAAAATCCGACCCGATTTATAATTTGGTCACCCAACAAAAATATAAATAAATAAATTTCTGTATAATGGCGGCCGGATAATTTATGGGCAAACTCTTCTCTCAATCTGTAAAAGGGGCAGGCATGAGCTTGCCAATAAATTGGAAATATTTAAATAATTCCATTAAAAATAATTATTTTATTGTGAAATTTTCAGTTTGTTCGAAAAATCTTGAAAAAACTTTATTGGTCACTAAAAACTTCAAACTTAACCAAACTTCAATTATCCTACCTCTATTTTATGACACAGATTGCCAAAATCGGTGCCCACACATTGGCGCGATGCCATTTTTTACGTTTCTTGGACCTAAGTGATAATCCGATGGGCGAGTTGCCGGACAAATTATTTCAAGGATGCCGACGTTTAAAAGATTTACGATTGGATCGGCTTGGATTACGGGTGAACATTTGAAAAATAATAATTTTATATCTCCTCAGCAGGATGTCGCAATTGGATTTTGATTTTCAAAAAGACCAACTTCACAACAAAAGTTTTATGAAAATTAATTATTTATATTTTTAAAATAATTAAATCAATTTTGGATAATAAATTTAATCTAAAATGTTCAACAATTTTTGTTATAGCGAAGAGAAAGAAAAAAAATGCCATGTTTTCTCTGACCATAACTTAAATCATGGATAATAAATTAGGGCTAAACGGTTAAACCAATGGAGTAGGACTGAGTAAATTAATTAATGATTTCATTAGAAATCCATTTTTTTACTGTTTTGTTCAGAGTGTCCGTGCTGAGCTGTTTCTCGGGCTGAACGCACTCAAATCGCTTTCTCTGTCCGGAAATCCGTTGTCCCGCATCGATCCGTTCACATTTTTGCCCGCCCGGTCAATCCGCGCTTTACGCCTCGACAATTGCACATTGGCACAAATGCCATTGGCAGTCACACAATGTTGCCTATTGGACAGGTGTTTTTTTTTGCTTTGTTTTAGTCGCCAAAATTAGCCGTTGGTCTTATAAGATTAAAAAAAATTTTTTTTTCGGAAATTTATTTTTAATAATTCAAATGAAATGTAATTAAAAGTAAATAAATAAATTATTGATTGGCCAATAATTACAATGATTTAAAATAATTCTTATATATTTTTTCTTCATTTTTGGAGGTTCAATTAAAAACAGTTGAACTTTATTTCTGCTAAAAATTTGCTAAATTTTAATCAATAAATTCACTTTAAATTTGATGTGCCCAAAATGTCTGCCAATTATTTATTAAATCTCAATTGAAATTACAAAAAATTCTTGCAATTAAATGCGATCAAATCTTCAAAAAGCTTGTCAATGGACGACAACCGATTGGCAACTCGTAACTCAATGCCCGCCCCGCTGTTGGCCCTTCTTCCCCGCCTTTCCCACTTTTCCTTCGCCAACAATCCGTTGTTGCAGCTGCCCTTGGCACTTTTCCTCTATGAGCATAACCGTGCCGAAGAGGCACTGCTCGAAGACATTGTGGACACCTTGGTAATTTGCATAAATCGATCACCATTTTAATCCTTCGAGAACCATTAAATGATTTTATTAACTTAAAAATGAATCAATTTCCAATATTTATTATTAATTAATTATTGTTTAATTTTGCCGATCAAATTGCCCGTCTGGCGCTTGGAGCCCTGCACGCCCTATCTTTGGCACTTCCATTTGCGCAATGCCAGCTCTGCGGCACTTCGTCGTCGAATGGCTGCGTGGAATGCGTTCCGAATGCACCGCGACGGTTTAGCGCATTGTGACCAACTATACGAAACGATCATTGACGGCATTGGCATTTACAGGCAAAAAAAAAAGACGAAAAAATATGTATTAATTTATCCAACAAATTTTTAAAATTAAAGTCCTGGTCATATGTTTGTGATTACGGATATTGTCCTAACTTTATAAATGTAATAAATTTTTTTGGTGATCTGCTAGGAATTCTGTATAAGATGCAAAAACTGCGTCCAGCTCTGTTCAGAATCAGTAGTAGACGAGTTATAAGTTCTTTATTTTCCCATGATATGCAAAATGATATTCTTTTTAAACCGATTTAAAAACTGGTTAAACTGATTTTTTTGAAAAATGCCGAAACAGGTCAACTGATATTTCAATTAAGCTATTTTTGAAACTAAATTTGTTAAGATTAACTAAAAACTGATAAAGTAGTGCCCTGTTTGAAGTCATCATAAACATATGATCATGACTGTAGGAAATTGAACTTTTATTTTCTTTTTTTTTCTTTTTTAATTTAAGAAATTTATATGGGTTTTTGTCTTTTCATGCGTAATTTTTATTTTAAAAATTTTTAGACTTTTTGTAGGGAACTTCGTGAACACAATGGTTGTGAGGCGACTCGTCGGTTGCGTTCGGTTCGCGCCGATGGTAAAAATGCTGTGGGAATTCGCTGCGATTCGGCAACGCCAAGCAAAGCGACGGAAAAGGAAGCAACAAAAAACCTTGGCTTTAACCGGCACCAAAATAATGCCAACAAAAAACCAAATGTCAAAAACCAAGCCACGTCAGTAGGACCATCAGCATTTGCCTACGGTCCAAATGGCACGGATACTGTCATTTTGGGAAGTGATTTACTGTCGACTAATGCCTGTCAAACCGCATACAGTGTGCTGCCAATGGGTGGAAGTGCAAGTAAATCACATTTATTCCGCACAAATTTTTTTATTTTTTGAATTTCCATTTAATTTTCAACGTTTTCGCTTTTTTAATTTTATCTTTTTCCGAATTCATATTTTAGTTCATCATTTTTTGGCAAAAATTCAAAGGTTTTTATCAGTTTTTGAAAAAAAAATGCTAAATTATTAATTTACAATTTTAGACATTATTTTTTGAATGAAAAAATTTTAAAAAGAAAAAAAGAGATATTTAAATATATTTTTTTCTGCGAATTTTACCATTTTGTGTCTTTTTTTTGTATTTTTGGTGTCATAATTTACGCAAATAATAATCATTTTTTTCATATAAATGACAATTTTTTTTATTTATTCATAATTTCTAATAAATCCAATAGAACTAATCCGATTTAATCTCATGTAGATTCGTCCCTAATCACCACTAATCGTCAACCACCTGCTGCTGCGTCTTTTCTTCCGCCGTTTTGTACCCCTAATTATCATTTTCATCATTTGCTTCTTCCCCTTTCATTGGTCACAAATTTTGCCCTTCTTTTCTGCCTATTTGCATTGATGAAAAGATGGAGAATTGACCGTTGTGTTGGGATGGTAAGACAAAAGAGCAGAACAATTCGAAGAGAACAATTCGAAGAAATTCAATGAATTTGGATAAAAAATTTGAAAAAATTGATAAAAAATTTTCATTTTTAATTGCATAAAATTCTGTGTAAATTTTGCTGAATTATTTTCAAACTTCCTCCAATTCAAAGGAAAAGTGAAAAATAGCAAAAAGAAAAAAAGAAAGAACAGTTAATCTTAGTAAAAAAAACATAAAGCAGAGATAATTTGAATATTTCTGAATATAACCTAACAGGCAAGAAAAAAAAAAATCAGTTTTTTTAAATTTTAATTCTTAAAAATTGGGTTTCAAAAATGAGAAATTTCAATCTCTGCTCCAAGATCAATTCAAAAAAAAAGAATAAAAATCCCATAAATATAATTAGGGCTGGGATTTTTAGGTTTTTACCTATTTTTTTTGCGGCTTAGTTATGCTGAGAGAAGCCCAAAAATAGCATTTTCTCCTAACAATTTTCGATTTAGAGCGACTTTTTAGCACCTAAAAACACCTATTTTGGCGTTTTGGCACCTAAAATAGTTTACAACCTATTTTGGCATTTTTCGAATTTTTAGCACCTATTTTTAGTACCTATTTTGGGATTTTTAGCACCTAAAAATCCCACCCCTAAATATAATAGAATCAAAATGCGAACAAACACAAATCAGCCCAACGCGTCAGCTCCGTACCAGAAAAATTTTTCTTTAAATGTTTTAGCCCATAACTTTCTTTCTTGATCAACTAAATACACAAACTGCGTTTCATACGATAGCTTTATACCGTATGTGACCGGTTTTTAAACGGCCACTAGCGTATCAGCCTCATAACTTTTTTACCATAAATACAAGGATAGCCGGTGATAAATTTTTGGCATATGATTTTGGTATTTGCGGAAAGTATCTACCTAAAATTATTTCTGGAAAATTTTTCTTATACGACGGAACTGGCTCGGGATGGAACCAACCGATTTGAATGGCAATTTTTTTCGCTAATTTTTGCCATTTCAATCGGAATTTGGCGATGTGTACCCCTCTTTCGCCATTTCCTCAGCAAATGAATTTTTCTTTTCCTCTAATATTTCCAAAATATTGCTGACTAATTGCTCAGCTTTTTCTATTTGTTGTTTTTTCATTTCCATCTCCATTTTTCCAATTTCATTTTGTTTTTGTTGTCCTCCCGTCTTTTATAATGCCAATTTTAGTTTTTCACATTTTTTGACCAATCCTTTTAAATCCAATTCGCCGCCTTTTATGTTCACTTTTAATTCATCTATTTTGGGAATTAATTCCTCAACTATTTTCTTTAAAAATTCATTTATATCTTCTATTTCATAGCCTTTATAACTTCTTTCATCAGAAAAACGTTTGTTCCAATAAATCAAAAAATCTTCCAATCTGTCATGGATATCTTAAATAAATGATTTTATTATTTTTCATTTCAATTATTTAATTTACCTTTCCATGCATTTAATTCAAAATTCATTGCAAATTCATAGCGGGTAATATTCCAAAGAATAGTTCTTACAATGTCTTCTGCTCCTTTTAAAGCGAAAGCCGGAACTTTAACGTTTGTTCTTTTGTCCAATGTCCTTAATTAGCGTGTTAATTAAAAAAATGACATTGAAGAAAACACCAACTTTTGCGGCTTTTGTTAGTTTTTAAGAAAATTAAGAAGCTTTGGGGATTAGCAGTGCCGAAAGAAATCAGCGGAAGAGAAATTAAAAAATATCTAATAGATTTATTAGGAATTTATATTGAAAAGTATTGCAAAATAACGAAGTATAAGAGACCGGTAAACAATACATAAAGGAATGGCAGCGGCAGCCCGGAGCGGGGGTCAAACTTTTGTGGGACCACAACTTCCGCAAAAAATCCCACTCCCGTAAAAGTTCGGTCCATTTTTAACGAGAGTCTCGGCGGGAGTGGGAGTAATTCGTTAATTTAATTAAATACTCACAAAAATATATTTAATGCACAAATTTTGAAAGGCAAATTCTAATAATTTTGAAAAAATAAACAGAAAAATAAAAAATTTTGAAATTTCAATTCCTTAAAAAACTGAAGGATCAGGAGTTCGGCTGGTCGATAGGCGCCGAGGGGAAAATTTGGCAAATTTTTGACGTATTTTACTTTCATGGAAATAGTATCTAAAATTTTCCAAGAAGTAGCAAGTTTAATCCATTTCAATTCACTTTTAAATCTTACATTTTGCATTCTTTTTCAAATTTTTTCTGAATAAATTTGTCAACATTCACATGATATTCGTTTTTTTCATTTGCAATTCCGTTTTCTTTAAGCATTCTCTCCAAATTTACCAAAATATATTTTTGTAGTCGAAAATATTCACATTCTTCAAAATAAATCGTTATCATTTTTAAGGTGTAAAATTCTAAATTGTTTTCGTCTCGCAATATTCTGAAATCATCTTGAATTTGCTTAATTAATTCTCCAAATATTTTTGGTAGTTTCTCTTCAATTTGATTGTTGTAATTACGATAAGGGATTTGTTTCATTTGTTCGTAAATTTTCTTCAACATTTTTGTTGACTCATACAGAGAAAATTTGCGTTCGTTCAGACTTTTTAAAATTTTAAACTTGTCTTAAAATCAGGGTTCCCAGATCAAAATTTTCAAAAGTCTCATTTGGCAGGCAAAAAAAGCCTCATTTTGGGTCAAAAAGCCTCATTTCTACAAATTTAGTCAAAACACATTTAAAATGTTCAAATGTTATATTTTTGATTGTCCATGACCAATTTTTTGCTAGCTTTTTGTGAAATTCTGAGCATGAAAAATCGAAGCTGATTTTTTGCGGCGCTTTTTAAAAAAACATTTGGAGAACAAGGGGGCCGGCGGTGCCGATAGGCGCCGCCTGGAAAATTTTTGTAATTTTTAATGCGATTTGTTAACAGATTTGTCCACAAAAATGGCCAAATTTTTGTGATTTTGAGCAAATTTATAAGAAATAAAGGACTTTTAGGGGCTGGCGGTGCCGATAGACGCCGCCAGGGGAAAAATTAAGAGACCATATTTTTAGCATATTTTCATTAAAAAAATTCTTAATTTTGTAGATTTTTCGAAAAAATGGTTTTTCCTGGTTTTTATGAAAAATGTAACAAAATTTTTTGGAAAATTGGGTGAGATTTTCGTCTTGATACTCCTTTAAAACCCAAATTATTAAATAACATTATGCCAATTTATCAATTTAAAAGATTCTGAGGATTTTCCCAAAAAGCCTCAAAAATCCTCAAAATTTCTCAAAAAGCCACAAAAATCCTCAAATCCTCATTTTCCAAAAAAATCCTCATTGACCTATCAAAAAGCCACAAAATGAGGATAAATCCTCAGATCTGGGAACCCTGCTTAAAATCAATCAAAAGAATTTTTATTACTTTTAAATAATAAAAATTTTAATTAAAAATCCTTTTATTGTTAAAATTACCTTTTGAGTTTCCTCTAGTTTGCCTTTGCCGAAATCTTTGTTGGCCTTCTTTGGCTATGGAAATTCTTTCACCATATTTATGAATTTCTATTTTTATTCTTCCGACAAAAACACTTAATTAAAGTATTAAAGTATTAATTTAATTTTTTTATTTTTTTCCTGGTAATATTTTTTTTATAAATTAATGAAAATTTTCTGAAAATTTTTATTGTTGATAGAAGACACTTTCATCTGCTCTATTTGGTTACTTATGATCTGAAGAGTCCTTTAAAGCATCACAATAAATAGGTTTTTAAGTTTTTCGTAATTTTTTTGAATTTTTCATAATCTCTATTATAAAAAATCAAATTTAATTCAGTGAATTTTTTCCATTTACTTGAACTCGTGTTCCCACTCGGCCATTGGAAAGCATTTTAAAACAGCAAAAAATGTACGAATTTTGTCTTTTGAATTTTCCCCGATTTCTTCCACAATAATTATTCCTTCTTCGTTTTTGCCATGAACAAGTGCCTCAAGTCGAACAGCAAATGAAAAAAGCAAATTGAACAAAAGCGTGTCAATTTCCCATTTCATTTTTTGTTCGATTTTTTTGTGCATTTCTTTATTTTTAATTGCTGCTAATTTGACATCATTTTGCTGCTTAATTGAATCAATTAGTTGCTTTATTTGGTCGGCTTTTTCTCTGCCTAATATTGCACTAATTGCCTTTTCGAAATTGATATTTTTCAATAATATTTTATTTGCCCGGCATTTAAATTGTTTTTGTTTTAGTGGTTTTTCGTCAACCATTAAAATTTCATTTGTTGAAAAATTGAATATTTTTTTAAGAAATTCGTTTGCGATTTTAAAGGTAAAAAAAGGTCTATCTTCAGAATTATCCATAATTATTTCCACAACATCGAACATTTTCTCAGAAAGTTCCTTTTTTCTATATAAAAGATCCGCTCTATATGGAATTTCAATTTCGTAGTCATTTATTTCTTTTTCACATTTGCCAATTATCATTTCCAAATTTTTGCGTAATTCGTCAGCATTTAACCCATCACTAATTTCACCGTTCTTCAAATTTACAATTTCATTAAATTTTGAATTAATTATTCTCATTGCATCTTCAATTTTATATATGTTTTTTTCATTTAATTGTTTTGTTTTTCTAATGACGTAATTCACTTGGCTTTTAACTTCTAAAAGGAAAATATTATTTGGTTAATCAATATCCATTAACAATTCAAAACTTTACTTGTATTTATGAAAAAAATTTGGTAAAATTATCTAACTTATTTATTTTTAGGTATTTTGGCTGTACTATAGAATTTGGCCCGCTAAAAACCGCCCAAACGAGCTCCAATTAATCTCTAATAAATTGCATTTGCCGTTTTTTTTTGGGGGAGGGGTAGGGTAAGTTTCCAAGTTTTTTTTCCGATCAGAGTAGCGAAAATTATTGAATTTTTTGAAATAAAAATTGTAAAACTATTTAAACTCATTTGTTTTTATACGCATTTTTATAATTTTTTGTTGGAACAGCTCAATTCAGATTCATTAAAATGAATAAATAAATACCTCCAAATGTTCCAATCAATTCGAATTGCCTTGTCATAATGGGCATAAATAGGACTGCCCCGAAAACAAAAAAATCGATTTTTTCAAGTGTCCGTTTGGGGTACTCAAACAATTATGGGGAGCAAAAATCCAACGCAGAATTAAAGGTACAGGCTATAGGGAAGCTATTCCCGAAGGATTCGGTCTCCCCATAAATCTGGGCGCATCGGTTCGGGGGACTGCCCGGAAAACAAAAAAATCGATTTTTTCAAGTGACAGAACCCTTTTTGACTTTTCGAACGAGCGTAGCAAAATTTTGCTATTGGATTGGCATTGTAATCATAATTTTGTTAGCTGATTTAGGTTTTGGGATATGCCAAAAGACCCATCCTGTACAATTGGCTTAAACATTCTTAACAGCTTTAGACGGGCAAGTCTGTTGTGTCATTGACCCGCGTGGCATCAGCACGGCCAACACGTTCGGCTTCCTCTGTGAGTTTGATGTGTTGCACGGCGTCGGCATTGTGATGGAAGAAAACGACAACCGTGCCACTAATCCGTTTAATTACTGTATCAACGACGGCATTCTGAGCACTCTCCACAAAAATGGGGCACCGGTATGAGTTTGGCACAAATACCCAGAGCAAAATTGCCTTACAATTAGTCCCCCTCCTAATTGCAGAACATCGTTTTTCTGATCACCCATTCGTCGGGCTCGGGAAAGGTCATCCCCGTGGTGCGCAAGCTGCTGGAACAGATTGAGGAAGAGAACGGCGTAAGTGCAGCTGTTTGTGGTCCTAATTTGATTATTGATTCGAAAATTAGATATTTCTTTTCCGTTTTTAAAATTAATTTTTTTTTTAAATATTTTTTAGATATGAAAAAAACTTGGAAAAATTTTCTAGGCTTTTTCTGAAATTTTTGGGTTTTGCTAAAAAAATTAATTGAAAGTTTCTGTGTAATTTATTCAACAGTTTCATGCTCTCCGCTTTTCTCCAGGTGAAAATTCCATTGAACAAAAGCAATGTGTTCTGCTTCGATAATGTTGCGTTTGAAGCACTTTGTCTGATCAAAATGAAGGGTGTCGAATATGACGAGTGGGAAATGGAAGAGTTATCGAGAAAATGGACCAAATCAGCGCGTGAATTCAAACGGATGAAGGAGTATTTGGCCACTTTGAAGCCCCATTTGACCCGTGAAACGTTGTCGGTGTATGCCGCGCGAAGTGCCATTGCCGACATTATGCCAATCATTGCATCAAACATGGAGCAAATTCAAGTGAACCAAAGCCTAATTGTTTAGAAATGCCGAATTCCAAATCATTCAGAAAAACATCGCAAAGTTGGAAATCGAAGAATTAAAAAAAACCATTGCTGAGGATGAGAAGAAAGCCGAGATTAAGTACGATAGGGTCGAGATTAAGAAACTTGATAAACCCCGCATGGTTTGCACTTCGGTGAGTTTTGTCTAATGGGAAGAGGGGGTGCGATGATAAACAGCCAGGGGTGATTTTTACTTTTTGTTCGAATTCCTGTTCGTGAGAAAACAAAAAAATCGATTTTTTCAAGTGTCCGTTTGGGGTACTCAAACAATTATGGGGAGCAAAAATCCAACGCAGAATTAAAGTACAGGCTATAGGGAAGCTATTCCCGAAGGATTCGGTCTCCCATAAATCTGGGCGCATCGGTTCGGGGGACTGCCCGAAAACAAAAAAAATCGATTTTTTTCAAGTGTCCGTTTGGGGTACTCAAACAATTATGGGGAGCAAAAATCCAACGCAGAATTAAAGTACAGGCTATAGGGAAGCTATTCCCGAAGGATTCCGCGGATCGCGCATCGCGGATTCAATTTGCCGCGGTCGCGGATCGCGAAACAAAAAATTCGGCGGTCGCGGATCGCGCATCGCGGATTCAATTTGCCGCGGTCGCGGATCGCGCAAAAAACGCCGCGGATCGCGCAAAAAATGCCGCGGATCGCACATTTGTAAAGGCAAAGGTATAGATTATTGGTCCCGAAAATTATTTTTAAATAAAGTTTAAGAAAATTATTTTTAGGGGTAATCTGAGGCGCCGAGCACGAATCCGGTCTTATTTTGGCTCAGTCTCGAATCCTGAATCCGGACTCGAACAAAAGTTCGAGAATTCAATTTTTCGTACTTCGCAGTTTTAGTTCAAAACCCGGCTATATACGTGGAATCAAACAGGATCTTATTAATACGTCAATAAAAGATTATGTAAACCATTTTGAAGTAAAAATGTAAAGTTTGAAAAATTTAAATTTTTGAACTATTATTCGAATCTGGGTCAGGGGTTCGAATTTGGTCGAAATTGATGTCAGAATCGGATCTCCGACCCTGAAAATCCCTAAACAACTTTGTTTCTAGAAAAAAATTAAAATTTTTCAAAAAAAGGGTGGGGGGTACCATCGACAGTATTACGAAATGTTCGAATCCGGGTTCGGGGTTCGAGACTGAGACAAAATAAGGCCGGATTCGTGCTCGGCGCCTAAGATTACCCCTAAAAATAATTTTCTCTAATTTTATTAAAAAAATTTATTTGGTCTAAATTACAAAGAGGAAAATTGTCTATAAAATGAACGATGAATGTATAAATATTTTCTGATTGCATATTCCATTTAAATGCGCGAGAAAATTGGAATTTTGGTCGTTTTCAAAATTTTATACCTTCAAATCTAAATATTCAAAAAAGAAAATCGCTTCAATAAGCCCTAAAAAATGCGCGGCGCGCCGCGCACAGAAAAATCCCGCGGTCGCGGATCGCGCATCGCGGATTCAAATTGCCGCGGTCGCGGATCGCGGATCGCGCAAAAAAAACGCCGCGAATCGCGGATCGCGCATCGCGGATCGCGGTCGCGTCCCAGCCCTGGGGGGGGATACGGTAAAAAATGAACGGATATTCAATATCGGCTGGTCATGGTTAGAAGTTGGCACATAAATTTTTGGCGTGATTGATTGCTGATTGGGCAATTTCACACATTTACAGAAAAAATGCATTGAAACTGAAATTGTCAAGACACTCGAGGGCGATGTCAAAGTGTACAGGAGGAAGGACTGTGCTTTTCATTACTCTCCTTTTGAAGGCATTGTCGCTATAGGAAGTATAATGGGTGGCACGGTCGGCACGGCAGCTCTTGATGGAGCAATTTTGGCGGGTTGCGTAGCAGCGGGCGGGCCGGTGGCGGGCGGCATGTTGAGCTCTGTCTTTGTTTCTAAGCGGCGGGATGAAGCAGAGTGTAAGGTGAGAATTATGATTTTTCGACCAAAATTTTTTCCCATGGCAACATAAAATTGTAAATCGGAAGGAAAAACTGCATGTATGATAGGTGTATAGGTAGAGTGTCCGTTTGGGGTACTCAAACAATTATGGGGAGCAAAAATCCAACGCAGAATTAAAGTACAGACTATAGGGAAGCTATTCCCGAAGGATTCGGTCTCCCCATAAATCTTTTTTTATAAGAAAATTCTTAGAGAAAATTTTTCATGAAATTTTCAGCAATTTTTTGGAAAATTTTTAAAAAATCTTAGTAATTCACCTTGAAAATTTTTCCAACAAATTTTTTTTTCAAAGAATTTCTTATAAAAAAGTTTCTGAGATTTTTATATTTGGCACTCTGTCGTTCCAAATTCTCAAACAATACACTGCGGACCACGCTATTTGTGTATCCTGCTGCGGGAGTGGAATTCAAATTTTATTGTGGGATGGGATCCCGCCGTGCAAATTCTTTTTCGCGTTTGCCTCATACCTTAAGAAATATTCACAAAATGGCATTTCAGGACTGTAAGTGCCCCAGAAGGGAGCATAAATTGATACACACTGAACAAGTCGTGGAAAAGAATGTCGTGGCGGATCCGGCAGTGCTGGAACGGATCAGAGAAAAGCACAACACGCTGGACGATAAAGAGGCATCCAAACTGCAACTGATTGAGGAACGCGACTTTTGCTGCAAAGAGGCGGGTCATCAAAAGGGGAGAGAAAGAGAGAGAGAGTCAGAGAAACACAGACAAATACCTAAACTGATTTGATGGGATATTTGAGAAATGATAACCAATTTTAAACATTTTGGACATTGTTACATCAAACATGTCGAAATTTTGAAAATACTATTTTCAACAATAAAATTCCCATGAAAATACGCAAAAAAAAACACAAAAAAAAAGAAATTTTATGTATTTCTTCAATACTAAAACCGGTTATTAATAAGCACACCCTTTAAAAAAATGGCATAATTTTCAGCCGGTCAAATGGATCTCCTGTTTGAAGTCAATGGCAGTGATAACGGATGATGATGAAATGCTGAGATACATCGAACAGAGCATCCGAGACGCCGAAGGAAAGATGGCCAAATTGAAGGGACAGTCCAACGAGGAACAGCAGCAGAAGAGCATCGAAGCACTTCGAGTCAGTTCATCAGCTTACAATTTGAGAAAAAAAACATGGAAATATGAGTTTTAAATTCTTCCATAGCCATGCACACTCCGTTTTTTTTTGTATCGGATTAACTTTATCCGGTGATCCCACCACGCCTCCCTTTTTGCATTTAAAAAAGTTCTCCATTTAAAAAATTCCGGAAAACATGTTTAGGGGTGTTTCGGAGTCGAAGAACACGAATATTGCACGCTTTCGACCAATTCTTAACACCGAACACGAATTCAAACAAAAGTCGACAATTCATACCCTTTTAAAAACTAATGAAAAAATAATGACGAGGCACCAATTTATTTATTTTTCTTACAGAAATTCAAGGAACTTTACATCAAGGAGCGCACACTGTTCGAAACTGCTTCCGGCAATGCCGAGGAGTTCAAATTGCCAACCGAAAATGTTGAACAAATTTTTAGCGGACTTTTCGCATTGTTAAAAATGACCGGCAAAGATATGAAGGACAATTTTGAAGTGGTAAAGAAAGCAAAGCGAGAGCATCAGAGGCAATTCACTGCTGAAGAAGAGAGGCGCGCAGCGAAACAAAATTTGGTCAAAGCCGAACCTACCAAATGCCAAAGTGGTGGGTTGGCGAGAGTCTTGAAACCCGGGGGGTTTTTAGTGTGCCCGAGACTGTTTGTTCCGGCGGGTGTGTACTAAGTTCATTTTAACAAATCCAATTGATTCCCACAAAAAACACACGAAAACTTGTAGGATTGGATCCTAAAAATCACAAAATCCGGTTTCAGTCATTCCTATAACTCCAATCATTTTGGACCACCAGTTCATAAGTTAAATTTTTAAAGTTATTTTCTATTTGAAGTTTTTCGAGGTTGCACGGATGGCGTCAGATAAATTTCCCAACCCCTGGGTTCCATTTGACTCATTGAAAGCAATTCGATTGGTACCATAGAAAAACCAGAAATTGAAAATTTTATGGCCATTGTTATTCGTTTCCGTTAATTAAAATATTTATTTTTTGATTTTGCTCGAATAGTTGGTACACAAATACAACACATGTAAATAACTCCGTACAAGAATTCCTTGGAATTTGACAAATTAGTGGTTAATTAGTAGAATGTATATAGGAATAATAAAATTCAGAAATGCCAATTGGGCGCCTAAAGTGCCAACCATAGAACCGCTAATTCATTTTTAATCCAATTTGCTTATTTTGTAGCTGAATTCGATGTCTAAACGCAGTGAATGAATGCGGATGGCGGATCGGAGAAAGAATTGCCATTTGTTGACAAATTGCTTTTGTTCTTTAAATTTTTTTTTTCATTTTATTCAGATAATCTCTCTCTTTTCACAGTTATTTTTTGTCCATAATTTTTGACAATTAGGTATTTGAGATATTCTTTATAAGAAAATATATACGTTTATGCATTTTATGAATGAATAGTGAAATCAGAGTTTTATTTGAAGCCTATTTTATTGAAATCAGGCAACAATAAATATAGTTCTTTTTATTGGGTCAGTTTTTTTTATTAAGAAAAAATTTCGAAATTTTGTTTGTTAAATTTAAATTTTGTTTGGGGGTACTCAAACAATTATGGGGAGCAAAAATCCAACGCAGACTTAAAGTACAGGCTATAGGGAAGCTATTCCCGAAGGATTCGGTCTCCCCATAAATCTGGGCGCATCGGTTCGGGGGGACTGCCCCGAAAACAAAAAAATCGATTTTTTCAAGTGTCCGTTTGGGGTACTCAAACAATTATGGGGAGCAAAAATCCAACGCAGAATTAAAGTACAGGCTATAGGGAAGCTATTCCCGAAGGATTCGGTCTCCCCCATATTTTTCAACCACCAATTTTTCAAAAATCCAACAAAAAATGATGTTTTTAAAATTTTTTCCTTTTCTCACAATTTTCAAAAAATGTTTTCTCTCAACTCCCTCCCCCATTCTTACAAGTGCTTAAAAATTTTCAAATTCAATTGGCTAAAGCCTTTTTAAAAAAATTCTCTTTGAATTTTGCAAAAATTTTTTGGCGAAAATGGAATTTGTAAAAGGAAATTTGCTTTCTGTGCCCAATTAATCCCCGACACGAAATATGACATTCTCTACAACACAATATTTCCGTTAGACAAATTCTCTGACAGTTTCTGTCCTATACTATTTTTGTAAGAGAAATTCCGCGTCCCATCCCTTCCAAATTTCACCTGAACATAAATGAACATTTACATAAACAAAAACAGACCAACAACATCAATAACAATCGGTGGAACTTCTTCTTCCCATTGATTTCCTCCTTTTCATTTTTGGATTTTCTCCATTTTCTGTTCCTTACCTTTCCTTCCCATTTTATTCCACATTTAGATATTTCTTTGGAGATTTTCCATGTCAATTGTGCATACAAAATTTAGAGGTTTTCAGAATAGGGGAATACGATTATAGTTCATTCGACCTAATTCGAACTCTCGAATCAGATTTAATCAAGAAAATACAAATTTTGCATTTATAGTAGGGTTGAACGGGTCCGGGTACCAGACCGGGTCACAACCCGTATACCCAGTTTTTCCAGGGCCCGGACCCGGCAGTTTATGAAATGAATTTGTGACTTACTATTTGTTAGCGTTTGTAGTTCAGGGTTGTTCGAAACTGTTACTGATTAGGTTTCTAATTATTAGAGAAACCACCCATGTTTTTTTCCTGTGCTGCGGGAGGCCTGCAACGCAAGAAAAATAAGATTTTTTTACAAAAATTTTTTGAACTGTCCTCTTTATTAAAGCGGCCGTTTTTCCATAAGACCGAAATATTTCTCAAAAAACCACTTTTAGGTTTTAGGGTAAATATTTTTTCTAAAAATTGGAAATTTATGCAAAATAAGCCTAAAAAGAAAAATTTTCATTTTTTAACTTTATTTGAGCTTTTGTGTTGTTTTTTATTTTAAAATATTTTTTAATACCGTATTTAGTCGTTTCTGGAAATTTTAATATTTTGTGATTGGCCAAAGAGATGCAAATGTTGCGCGCGTGCACTGTGAGGGTGGGTGAAAAAACCTTTCGTCATTTTTGTAAATTCCGATCTTAAATATTGCCATTCCAGGCCTCTGACCCTGAAAAGATCCTTTCTCCTGCTGCTGGCAGCCAACTGTTGTGGCCCTGTCATTTGCCGTGTCCCCGTGCCAAAAAATTCGGATTCGGCGGCAAATGCCGAGACGACGACAATTTTTGGGGGTGTGAGCAATGCGGACAGACTTTGAGATTCGTGAAACAGAAGAATGACGACATGGCACAGAAAGTGAGGAAGTGCCATCGCTCTCAAGCCCCAAAACAGCAAAAAATATCAGTAAAAGGAGCAGTTCGCCCGTCCCGCTGCTCTTTTTGCAATTTACACGACCATAAAATAATCTCACAACACTTAAAATGCTTCAAACTTTAGAAGTAATCAATTAGACATTCAATGGTTGTGTGCTTGAATAAAAAACTAAAGCTATAAAAGCGTAGAATTAAATTTTTACGGTCGTTAGACTGCAATAGAGCCCCCCCCCCCTCCCTCTCGCCACCCAAACGCCGAAAATCCTCAACTGCTTGGCTAAATTGGCAGAAACAAACGGTCGTCAAATTTGTGCTTTTTAATAAAGCAGCCGTTTTGGGCTTAAAAGCCAAAAATTCTCAACAAATCAATTTAAGGAAAACTTCCCAAAAACACTATCAAAATTAACTTGCTTAAATTAAAATGGCTTTTTTCTCTCTTTTTTGAATCACCTTTTATTTCGCAATCATTTACATTTGATCATTTGCCTCCCTCCCCCAGACTCCGATCAGTCATTTGTTTTGCGACTGCGGTGGCACTCGCGTCGATCACTTGACTTTCCGTTGCGCCTTTTTTGCTGACCATGGCGACAAATTTCATGCGTTTACATCACTCGATTTGCTGAACAAAGAATTGGAGCGTCAGAGCAAAAAAGAAACGTTGACTCTTTTGCTGTTGGGAAAAACGGGCAACGGCAAATCGACACTGATCAACGCGATGCATTTTTATGCCCAATTTGTGACATTTCCAGACGCACTTCGGGTGAGTAGAGTGATCTATTGCTGATTGTGGCAATATAATGATACCGTAATGGGAGAAACAGTGGGGCCGAGACGATCTCGTGACTGATCAAAAATGTGAAGAAACTTGTGGAAAAAATACTAAAATATATTTGTTAAAATCCAAGAAAATCACATGGTAATTAATAGGGATGCGATTTTTAGGCACAAAAAATCGCGAAATAGGCACCTAAGAATGCAGAAAAATAGGCATTAAATAGGCACAAAAAAAGCCGAATAGGCAATAAAATAGGCAAATAAAATTTTTTATTAACGTTTTTAGGTAACAAAATACGTTAAAACTTAAATATTTCAATTGTAAATGAAATTATAAAATGTTTTAAAGTTTTTTTCGAATATGAACAAATTTTTAAACCAAAAAATTTTTATTAAGAAAAATATATTAAATTTTGTGATAATTTTTTTGAAAAATTTACAATTCTTAGGGGTGTATTTTCTGAAAATTTTTTTAGGTCATTTCTTAGGGGTGTATTTTTGGTTTTTATTGCATTTTTGTTAAGGATTTTTTCAAAAACCCTAAAATAGGCACTTTAGGCACAAAAACCCCGAAATAGGCAAAAATAGGCATTATAAAAGTCATCGAGACACCTCAAACCAAGCGGAAAACGCGTTTTTCGTGCTCATCTATGCGTATCAAGTGCGCAAAAATTTTAGGCATTTGCCTAAAAATCGCATCCCTATTAATTAATTTTAATTGCGAATTAAGCTGACCAAACGTGCCGATTTCAATTCCGATTTTCTTGCCCCTGCCTCATACTCCACCGAAATATGTGACGAAAACGGCGACTGTGTGAAAATCGAGGCGAAATTGGGAGATACCGTTCGCAACATTAGCGAATCGCAGACCCAATTCTCCGAAGCGTACCTCATCCCACCAGTGGAAGGTCGTATTTTATGGGAGGTTTTTTTGATATTTGTTCAATTTACACCACAAACATTTTTGTTTTTATGATAGTGTTTCCTGGGGTATTTGGGTCAGTCGCTGATCACGAATATTTCGAACCCTGGGACCGAATTCGAACAAAGGTCGAAACCATATCCACCTTTATTGTCCAAAACCGATTCAAATACACTGAATTGAATAGAGAATTGGAATTCACGGCCATTCCATACATTTGAATCAATCTTGGACAATAAAGATGGATTTTGTTGAAAAATGAATTTTCGAATTCGGTTCCGGGGCTCGAAGTTGGTCGAAATGGATATCATATTCGTGGTCAGCGACACTGAGCACCCCTGGAACCATTTTTTCATTAAAAACGCATTTTTATGGGATCTAAACTGCAAGTACCAGTATTTTTAGCTACAGTATATTTTTGGCAAGCGCGTCAAATTTTATTTGGCTATTGCCATTTGCGACTATGACTGTTAATTGTTTGTTGTTTTAGGGTTCTATGAAATCCCATCCATATGCAATTGGCATAAACAGTTTTAGGCGGGCAACCCTGTTGTTTCGTTGACACAAAGGGCAGCGGCGACACGGATGGCAAGGGCATGGACAACCAGAACAAGGCCAACACGTTCGGCTTCATCAGTAGTGGCTTTAGTGCATTGCACTGCGTCGGCATTGTGATGAAATTTTGCGACAACCGTGCCGATGAGTCGTTTAATTACTGTGTCAACGACGGCATTCTTTGCAATCTTCACCAAAATGCTGTGCCGGTATGTGTTTGGCATAAATACCCAGTGAAAATTGCCTTACAATAATCCCTCTCCCTATTGCAGAACATCGTTTTTCTGATCACCCATTCATCGGGCTCTAAAAAAGCCATTGGCGTGGTGCGCGAGCTGCTGAAACACATTGAGCAAGAGAACGGCGTAAGTGCAACAGTTTACAGTCTTAGAACAATTTGATAAAAAATCAAATGCGGTCTTTTAATTTCAATTTTTACCGACGGAACCTGAGGCACCGCTGGTGACCGACCCTCTTGTTCCGAAAAAATGTTTTTTTTCAAAAGAAAAGTGACGCAAAAAAGCGGTTTTGAAAAGTAAAAAAGGTCGGTGATTTACATGGCCGGACAGGGGCGTATCTAGTAGAGACCGGACAACTGGGGTCGGAGGGATCCCGAGTCGGGATCCCGACCGAATCCCGATCCCGATGAATCCCGAAGATTTTTTTTCTGGATCCCGCGGGATTATCGGGATTTTCTAAAATCCAATTTTTTTTCAAGTTTTGTGCAGGGGTGCGATCGAAAAATTTTCAAAATCAGAACATCGGGCTCAAAAAATATGGGGTCAAAAATCAGAACATTTTACAAAATTGCTTCAAATCAGTTTTTTAATAATTTATTTAATCAAAAATATATTAAAAATTATATTTTTGGCCTCCGATTATCATATTAAAAATTTTGGTGAGGAAATTAGCAAATCGAAAATTTCAATGCACTCGGGATAAAAATTCAGACTTTTAAGAATTTTTTCGCAGAGAATTTTTTCAAAAACTAAGCAAACCGGGGGAGGCCGGCGGTGCCGAAAGGCGCCGCCGGGAAAATTTTGAAATTTGAAATGTAATTTGTTAACAGAATTTACACAAAAACTGTCCATATTTTGTGATTTTTAACTAATTTATAAGAAAAAAATGGGTTCATGGGTCGGGCGATGCCGATAGGCACCGAAGGAAAAATACGTAGACCCAATAATTTTTATTCTGATTATTGGACAGAATTCTTTAAAATCGTTGTGCCATAAAACACCTAATAAGATTTAGAATAATGTTTTAGAAATTAAAAAAAACGTCGAAAATATTCGAAGAAAATGGGGGAGAACACAAATGCGGGGCTTTCGCGGCTCTTCTCTTCTCCTCCGAATTCACTTCTTGTCCCCCGTTCGTCGTCAACCAAATTAACAAAACACGGCACACAAACAATTAAAACTGAACGCTGTATAATCCAACAGAAAATAAAGTCCACAGCAAAATGGTTGAATTGCGGGTTGGGGAATTTGTGGTTGAAACGCATTCGGTGCCCAATTATTCATAAATGGCACAAAATTTTGAGCCGGCATTTGTGGAACGAAATTCGGTGGATAAAACATTTGAAAATTTTGTGGTGGATAAGCCATCATCGGCTGTTGAGGCCACGCGCCTGGCGCATACATGCCATTCATACCGAATTGCAATGGTTGAATGAGATTGGGGTTGTTTGGGATTCCGAAATTTCCCAAATTGTTTGCTTGTTGCTGATTTACTGGCGGAATTTGCGGGTTCCGCGGTGGATTTTGCAAAAAATTTGGCATTTCTTGCTCATCGTTATTCTCAATCCGAATAAAACGTCCGCGCGCATCCCTAGGCCTTTCTACAACGCGTCTGTTAACGCGGTTGTCAACAAAATTAAAATTTTGCCGCGCCTGGTGACCGGGACTGATGTTAGGCGTGGACGTCATAAAATTATTTATTCGCTGCGCCATATGTGCAGCATTTTCATTTTGCCGATTGTTTCCCAAATTCCAGCCGAAATTTTCACCCAAATTTCTCAGCCCATTCAAGTTACTCTGATCCAAAAGGCGGCGCTCTTCGTCCGCATTCAACTGTTGGTTCTGCTCGTTCTGTTGACCATTGACGTCCAAAAGTGCTCGGCGAATTTCGTCGTCTTCCATCATCGGTTCTGAATGGTGGTTGTTCCCGTTATTTTGCTGGCTATTTCCTCCGTTTTGTTCTTCATTTTCTCCAACTACACGCCTTTGATTTACATTCCTATGCAGTGAACGAGTGATCATTTTCAGCAGTTTCCCTTTTGTCAATTGATCTCAAATAACCACAATCTGTGTGGCGCAACCCCTTTCTGAGAGTGTCGCTTTTGATGCTGTTTTGTTGCAACCCCTTCCTGAGAGTGTCGCTGTTGAAACAAAATCGTTGAGTTGTGCTTTGTCCGTACTGCGGAACAAAACAAAAATGGCGAGTGTGAAGAAAAACAGCGAGTTGGTGATCCGATAACAAATTCAAAATCTGATAGCCCAACCTGTGGATCTATCTTTCAAATGTCAGCAATCAAATTGTTTAGTGTTCACCCTGTGAATCACTAATTTTCCTCAAAATGCGCTCAATCTCCAATTTACTTCCCACTTTTGCTTCGTTTTTTTGTTGAAAACCGAAAATCGAATCAAATCCCGTCGCTGAGCTTACCCAGAAAAGCAGGAGCGCCACGTCGAAAATATTCGAAGAAAATGGGGGAGAACACAAATGCGGGGCTTTTGCGGGCTCTTCTCTTCTCCTCCGAATTCACTTCTCGTCCCCGTTCGTCGTCAACCAAATTAACAAAACACGGCACACAAACAATTAAAACTGAACGCTGTATAATCCAACAGAAAATAAAGTCCACAGCAAAAAAAAACACAACAAATTTAATTCAATAAAAATTCAAAAGTCGGAGAGCGGTGAGAATAAATTACCATCATTTTTTAAAACCAAAATATAATATGAGAAAGCACTGAGAAAACAAAAAAATTTAGAAGGGGAACAAAATTAAATAGACAAAATGCCACAAATTAATTATTTAAATTAAAAACGAGGTCAAATATCACAAAAATAATTCTTTTTATGAAGAAATAAAAGTCACAAAATGGCCAACTTTTGAGTCAAATTTTGAAAATTTTAGTGGAATTTTGGCTGCAAAATTTTTTGGGAATTTTAAGGGATTTTTTAAGAAAAATTAGCAAATGACAATATTTTTTAATTTAAAATTCAAGATCTTAATTTAAAAAATGGAGATTTTTTGAAAAATTGTCGTGACTTCAATCCCGCGGGATTGGTAAAATGGTCGGGAGGGATCCCGGTTCGGGATCCCGATGAAATCCACAAAAAACTTTATTTTTCAAAAAATCAAAAAAATAATTTTAAGAAATAACATTAATCAATGAATCTATAAAAAGAATCAATAAAATCATTGGTTAATCACATATATATTTATCTATCTATCAAGTAAACAAGAGAGAAAAAATTGAAGAATTTTTATATAGAAATATTTTAAATGCACATAAATATTTTTGTTCCATTTTATTTCTTATTTGTTATTTTTAATGGTTGTCAGGCAAAAGAACTGAAAATTTGTGTCAAATATGAGAAAACAGTGGCAATGCGCGAAACGCAAATTAATTTAACTGCAATTAGAGTGAACAGCAAAAATGAATACAGAAATATATTTCGGGGTGGGGAGATTCCCCCCCCCTCCCCTCCTCCTAGATACGTCCTTGTGGCTGGACCCTTTCGCAAAATTAACTTTTGACCCCTCCAGCCCCTCTTAACCCCTCCGCCTTTTCTTCAGGTGAAAATTCCATTGAACAAAAGCAATGTGTTCTGCTTCAACAATGTTGCATTTGAAGCGCTTTATCTGAACAAAATGAAGGGTGTCGAAATTGACGAGGAAGATATGGAAGAATGCTCCAGGGAATGGACCAAATCAGCGCGGGAATTCAAGCGGTTGTTGAAGCATTTGGCCACTGTGAAGCCCCATTTGACTCGGGAAACGTTGTCGGTGTATGCCGCGCGAAGTGCCATTGCCGACATTATACCAATCATTGCGTCAAACGGGGCGCAAACTCAAGTGAATCACGCAGTCTAATTTGTTTTAAAATTCCGAATTTCCAATCATTTATCAGTGTAACATCGTAAAAAAGGAAATCGAAGAATTGAACAAAACCATTGCTGAGGATGAGAAGAAAGCCGAGATTAAGTACGATAGGGTCGAGACTAAGGAACTTGATAAACCCCGCATGGTTTGCACTTCGGTGAGTTTTGTCTAATGGGAAGAGGGGGTGCGATGATAAACAGCCAGGGGTGATTTTCTACTTTTTGTTCGAATTCCTGTTCGTGAGCCGGAATTATACTGTAATAAAACGATATGTAAAAGATAAAAGAAACCCCCCAACATTTTTTTAAATATAATTTTCAGCTTAATAAATATTTTCAAACCTAGAAATTTCTTTTAAAAAATTTTTAGTCTTTCTTAGTAAGAAAATTACGATAAAAAATTTTTTGAAAAACTTATCAGCGATTTTTTCGAAATTTTAAGGTGAACTACTAAGTTCTTGAGAAAATTTTCCAGAAAAATCGCTGAAAAGTTTTTCAAAAATTTTTTTTCTTGCATTTGTTACTAAGAATTTCCCAAATATTTTTTTATGAAAATTTCTGGGTTAAAACTGTTTTAAAATTTTTTTCGTTTGGGAAACGACATGGGTGTGAGAAATGAAGTGCACCCGTAATAAAATGAGCAGATAATTCAATAACAGGTCACATGGTTAAAAGTTGGCACATAAAATGTTGGCGAGACTCTGATGATTGCTGATTGGGCAATTCCACACATTTACAGAAAAAATGCACTGAAACTGAAACTGTTAAAACACTCGCGGGCGATGTCAAAGTGTCAAGGATGAAGCACTGTTATTTTGGTTGCTCTCCTCCTGCTGCTGGAGTTGATGTTTCAGAAATTGTGACGGCTTTCACGACGATGGGCACTATGTTGGGGTCGGTTGTTGGCGCGGGCGGGGGGCCGATGGGCACGGTGATCGGTTTTCAACTGGGCAACACAATGGGCAAGCTGGCGGGATCTCTCTTTGCTTCTGCTTCTGACAATGAGCGTAAGGTTGAAACAAAGTGTAAGGTGAGAAATTTTATTTTTTGTTCGATCAAAACTTTCACAAAGGAGAATAAAATTGTAAGTCTGAAGCGGGTGACGCGAGACATACATAATTTCTCCACCAAAATTTTACCACAAAAATTTAAAAAGAAATTAAACTTAGAAACTTTTTAAGAAAAAAATCTTGGGATTTTTTATAAGAAAATTTCAAGAAAGATAATTTAGAAAAATTTTTAGCATTTTTTTTTTGAAATTTATAATAAATTAGTAAGTTTTTTGAAAATTATTCCTCCCACCAAAAAAAATTTAAAAAAATACAAACCTAGAAATTTTTTATAAAAAAAAATCCTAAGGAATTTCTTTTAAGAAAATTTCAAGAATAAAATTTTTTTTAAAAATTTTCGAATATCAAAAAATTTACTAAGAAATTTCCTAGAATTTTTTTAAAGAAAAAATTCTAGTTTTGAAAATTTTTTAAAAATTTTTT
Source organism: Heterodera glycines (assembly GCA_004148225.2). Taxonomy (NCBI): domain Eukaryota; kingdom Metazoa; phylum Nematoda; class Chromadorea; order Rhabditida; family Heteroderidae; genus Heterodera; species Heterodera glycines. Next base: position 15,321,322 of record CP049712.1, on the reverse strand, counting down.
TCGTGGGGAAAACGACGTGGGGGGCGGGAAACGGCGGGTGTGGGGTGCGACTTGCTCCCATCATTTTTTTCTTACTCGGTCATGCACCCACTTTCTTGGTGTCAATCCTAACCAGGAATCTTAATTAGAAGAAGAGGAGCTAAAATAACCAATTAAAAAAACATTTATAGTTCTGGCGGCATTATGAAAAGGGTTTTTTTAATAATAAATAATGTGGGAGACTCAACTGGCGGCCCAAATGCACCGTCGGGAAAATTCACAAATTTTGTGCGAAAGTTGCGATGAAAATGTGTTTAACTTTAATAAAATTTACTGTAAATTAGTTTTTAAAAAATGCAATGCAAATCTCGCGAAATAAGTCCCGCAATTTACTGTAAATGCACGATTGTGGAGTGGGATCTCACAAATGAAGCGCGGGATCCCGTCCCGCTCGGTCTCTAATCCAATTTAACAGATATGTGAATGCCCCAGAATGATGCACAATGAGAGTTACACTGAACAAGTCGTGAGACGGAATGTTGATGTGGACCCGGCAGTGCTGGAACGGATCAGAGAAAAGCAAAACACGCTGGACGAGAAAGAGGCAATCAAACAGCAAATGATTGTGGAACGCGATTTGTGCTGCAAAGAGGCGGGTCATTTAAAAGGGGAGAGAAAGAGAGAGAGAGAGTCAGAGAAACACAGACAAATACCTAAACTGATTTGATGGGATATTTGAGAAATGATAATTGAAACATTTTTGAAAAAAAAACAAATTGTCGATTTGGGTAATAGTTTAGATGGTTGCCCCCATTTTTCGGAGAATTTTTTTTTTGTTTTCAAAAGTCATGAAAACATGTTTCTAAGGGTTTTCGGGGTCGCTGATCACGAATATGGCATATATTTCGACCAATTCTTAACTCCCGAACACGAATTCGAACAAAAAAAAATTGAAAATTTTCAAAATTCTCGATTTTGTTCTTAATGAATAAAACTGAAAACAAAAAAAAAAATTCTCCGAAAAATGGGGGCAACCATCTAAATAAACTATTACCCCATTTTGAACACTAAAATGTCCATTTTACACAAAAGCAAAAAAAAAAAATTGAAACAAAAATTTTATGCATGACTCTCAAATATTAAAACAGGAAATTAATAAATTTTGCATTAAATTGGCACAATTTCAGCCTGCCAAATGGTTCTCCTTTTTGAAGTCGTCGGCAGTGAAAACGTTCGATGACGAAATGCTGAGATGCATCGACCAGAACATCCGAGACGCCGACGAGGAGCAGCAGCAGAAGAGCATCGATGCACTCCTAGTCAGTTCAACAGCTTACAATTAGAGGAAAAGCATGGAAATACGTTGTTATTGGATTTTTAATTCCTCCATAGCCATGCGCACTTTTTAGTATCGGATTAACTTTATCCAATGCCCCCCCCCCTCGCTCCCCGCGCCTCCACTTTGGTCATTTAAAACGTCTTGCATTTAAAAAAAGTGATGGGAAACATGTATAGGGGAGTTTTCGGAGTCGCGATCACGAATATGGCATATATTTCGACCAATTCTTAACTCCCGAACACGAATTCGAACAAAAAAAAAATTTAAAATTTAAATCCATTTGACGAAGCAACAATTTATTTCTTTTTTTTACAGGAATTCAAGGGACTTTACATCAAGGAGCGCACACTGTTCGAAACTGCTTCCGGCAATGCCGAGGAGTTCAAATTGCCAACCGAAAATGTTGAACAAATTTTTAGCGGACTTTTCGCATTGAAAATGACCGGCGACAAAATGAAGGCCAATTATGAAGTGGTGAAGAAAGCAAAGCGAGAGCATCAGAGGCAATTCACTGCTGAAGAAGAGAGTCGCGCAGCGAAACAAAATTTGGTCAAAGCCGAACCGACAAAATGCCAAAGTGGTGGGTTGGCGAGAGTCTCGCGATAATCGCCAGCAGAGAGCACAGCGAGGCAATGCCGAGAACAATGTGAGTCTCTTGCATATTTTACGCTAAATTTTTGAGATTTTTCAATTACATATTATTAGTTAAAATCTTGGGATTTCTTAAATATTGACTTATTTGGGATTAGTTTTGCTCTGGGGAAAAAATTTTTTTTTTTTGCATTTTAATACGTTGATATTTTAAATATTTTAGCTTCTTTGGACTTTGTGCTTTCGAACGATACCAAAAAGATAGAGTTTTGTTCAAATATGAACCAAATTATTGTACAAATGGATGTTCTTCTGCTGTTAATGGACTCATAAAGTGCATTAAAATCAAAATTTTTATGGCAAAAACTTGCTAATTGTTAACGTAAAAAGAAAATCTCAGCGATTTTTTTCAAAAATTTTTGAAAATCCTGGATAACCAGGGTTCCCAGATCTGAGGCTTTAGCCTCATTTTGTGGTTTTTTGATAGGTCAATGAGGCTAAATTTTCAAAATGAGGCTTTTTGTGGTTTTTTGAGAAATTTTGAAGATTTTTGGGGAAAATTCGTCAGATTTTTTAAATTTTGATTTATTTTGATAAATTGGCATAATGTTTTTGGCCATATTTGTCGACAAATCTTTTAACAAATCGTATTAAAAATCACAAAATTTTTCCCGGCGGCGCCTATCGGCACCGCCGGCCCACCTTGTTCCCCAAAAGTTTTTTGAAAAAAGCGCCGCAAAAAAATCAACTTCGTTTTTCATGCTTAGAATCCCAAAAAATGCTTATTTCTAATAAAAAAAATGCTCAAATTGATCATGGACAATCAAAAATAAATCATTTGAAAATTTTAAGCGTGTTTTAATAAACTTTATAAAAATGAGGCTTTTGAAATTTTTGATCTGGGAACCTTGTGGATAACTAACCCATTATAAATTCAAGGGTGCACGAATGGAGTCTGGTAAATTTCCCCACACCTATTTCCATTTGACACATTGAGCGCTTTAATGGAAAATTTGTACATCGCAATAAAAAATTAACAGAAATGCCATTTGGGCGCCTAAAAGTGCCAACCATAGAACCGCTAATTAACTTTTTTTTAAAAAATCCAATTTGCTTGTTTTGTAGCCGAATTTGGGGCGTCGTCATCTGCGGCCGATGTTTAAACGGATGCGCGGCGGATCGGACAAAGAAAGGGCCATTATTTGTTGACAAATTGATTTTGTTCTTTAAATTATTTATTTTTTTCAGACCCCTTTTCACAGTTATTTTGTTCGACCATCATTTTTGACAATTATTTGTTAGTACTTTTTATACGAAAAGTATACTTTTTTATGATTGGATAGTTTTTACTCCGGCAGATGAAATCTCAGTTTTGGTTTAAAGCGCATTTAATCGAAATCAGGCAACAAAAAATTATCATTGATTGAAGGGTAATTTTTTTATTAATCAAAAACATTTGAATGAAAAAGTCCTGAGTTTTCCATAAAATTTATTCATTTTTTGGCGAAAAACTGCTACAAATATGCAAAACACACACCTCATAAATTTTGGCATTTGGCATACCGTACAAAATTTGTCCAAAAACAGCCAAATTTAACAAAAAGTGAAATCGTGGCGGATCTATTAAAGCACTAGCACCTCCATCAATCCCTTTCCCAAAAAAATTTTTGAATTTAATTTTTGGTTTTAATTTTTGCTATATTGTAAAATAAACGAAAATTTTAATTTTTATCATATTGAAAAAACATTTAAAATAGAAAATATTTTTGAAATAATCAATAAAAGGCGAAAATTTTTCATATTAACGTCATCAAATTTATAGATTAAACCATTTTAATAATCCTATATAATAAAGTTGAGTGTTTGTATGTGTCACTGTTTGAATTAGTGTGGCGTTTTGTTTGAGTTTTGCGTTAAAAATGAATTTGAAAAGAGATGAAAAGAAATTGTTTTGAAAAAGAAGAGAATATAAAGAAAAGAGACGAAAATAAATAGTTAAGAAGAAGAAGAAGGCAAAAGAAATAGCACAGAAAAAGAAGGTAAAAGATTTCTCCTCCTAGGATATAGAGGTTAGAGGGAGGGATGGTGGGAAATAGTGCACTGTATGACTGTCTGTCTATACGGGCAGCGGCAGATGGGAGGGGCAGACAGTGAACAGACGCGTGCTGCTGTGCAGCAGCAGTCTGTTGGACGCGTGCGTGTGTGTGGGAGAAGGAGGGAGTGGGAAAAAAAGAGAGTAAATTGCAATGGAAAAGAAAAGAAAGGAAAGGGAGAGATAATGGGAAATTTCTCTCGCATCCCTTCCTTATTTATAACCCATCTTTTATTATATAAAATAATTAATAAAATAATGAGCACATTTTTGTGTTTGTTAGAGTAGAAATTCCGGTTTATGAAGGTTCTGTTTTTGTGTGTAAGAAAAAATTTATGGTTTGTTTATCATTATTTTTTTGTCTAAATTTTGTTTTTGTTAATTGATTTGATTTTGATGTGAAAGCTTTTGTTTTGCTTATGTAAACGATAATGGAGAATTGTTTGGTTAAAAAAATGCATTAGAATTTGTTTGAATGAAAAAGGTTTATGTTTTGCCTGTGTTCGAGTGGAATATTTATATGCAATTGGGATATTGACGTGCCACTTGCGGGATCAAATTTAGGTGGAAAGTTTTAAACAGGTCAGTTTTAATTTGAATTTATGGGGTGGGGGCAATAATTATACACCATAGTGTTTTGATTTATTATGGGTTATATTTCAATTTCTGGATTCCTTTTAAATAGTTCTGTATTCCGTTGCTGAGGTTGAGTTCCGGTGATTGAAATGTCGGAGAACTGAGTCCCGGTAACTGTGTTGCTGAAGGATTGATGAGATTGAGTCCAGTGATTTGAATTCGGGAGAATTGAGTCCCAATGATTGAAATGCTGGAGGGTTGAGTCCTGTTGATTGGAATGTTGGTGGGTTGAGTCCCAGTGATTGAATGCTGGAGGGTTGAGTCCTGTTGATTGGAATGTTGGTGGGTTGAGTCCCAGTGATTGAATGCTGGAGGGTTGAGTCCTGTTGATTGGAATGTTGGTGGGTTGAGTCCCAGTGATTGAATGCTGGAGGGTTGAGTCCTGTTGATTGGAATGTTGGTGGGTTGAGTCCCAGTGATTGAATGCTGGAGGGTTGAGTCCCAGTGATTGAAATGTTGGTGGGTTGAGTCCCAGTGATTGAAATGTTGGTGGGTTGAGTCCCAGTGATTGAAATGTTGGTCGCTTGAGTCCCAGTGATTGAAATGCAGGAGAATTGAGTCTTTAAATTAATCAATTTTTTAATTTTGGTAAATATTATTTTTAAAGTATAAAATGAATTCAAAGGTTAATTTTTATTTTTTTAAATCTATTTTTCTATTAAAGTTCACTCGCTACTTCGGCACTGTTCAGTGCTTTGAGCTCACTCAAAGTCACTGTTTTGGATATTCGTCCCATTTTGTCTGATCGCCCAAATGAAATGCAAAATTTGGGCCTTTTCTTCCCAAAAGTGCAAAAATTGACTCTTTTTGGCACGACTGATGATCAAAATTTCGTCGCCATTCTTCATTGAGTGGTGCCACTTTTTGCGGGATTTGCCAATGCTCAAAGCGCTAAAGGCTTTGAACGTGGATTTTAACATTGGCGATGAGGTGGTCGAAAACAAGAAATCGTCATTAACTTCACATTACGATTAAATATTAGCGCCAAAATAACGGCGTAGCGGCATAGAAAATCCAATGTTTGTACAGCTTCTTGGAAAAAGCGATGCCGCATGATTTGGCTGGGAAATTGATGAAATTGTTGGTGGATTGATTTTTAAGTTTTTTGCCAACAAAAAAAATTCGAGAAGAAATTAGTGGGCTTTGCTCGCTGATTTGTCAGTCTCCTCCTGAGTAAACCTTTGCGCCAAGGTTTTATTTTGTAAATAAGATAAAAATGGATTTTCCTAAATAAACAATTAAATTAATTTATTTTACAATTGCTTAAAATAAATTCAAAAACTTATATTAAAATAATGAATTTAAAACATTTCAGCAGAATATATAATTTAAATTTGTCTAAAAATTTTTAATGCATTAGGAGGCTCAATGGTGTGCCAACATTGAACGAATGGATTTTGCTAATTGCTCTTTTGGCGGTGCCAATGTTCTTCCCCGTTGGATGCCAAAGTGTCGCCACATTGGGCGCATTTCTATCATAAATTGTGGCCTGCGCTCCGCGTTGCAACTTGCCCACATTGGTTCGGCTGTTCAAATTCGTGCCAAAAATAATCAAATTGGCGATCTGCACCGGGTTGCATTTGAATGCACTCGATTGACTGAGCTTGACCTTAGTGCCAATGAGGTCAGTTTAATTTAGGGTTAAGCCCCGACCCCCCCGACCCCCGACATTTTTGGGACCTATTCCCCAACCCGACCCCCGACATGTCGCCCCCCGAGGTCCCCGGCCCCGACTTTTTGCCCCCCGACACTAATTCGGAGAATTGGGGACTTCGAGCGTTTTAAAAATTTAAAAGTTATGCAACCAAAACATTTAAATTTTACCTATCACTAAGCCAAATAAAAGTTTTTTTCTCCTCTTTTAGAAAAATTAATAATATATAATTTGCCAAATTAAACTTTGCACAGATTTACAATTTTCCAGGAAATTTAATAGATTTTCACCCAATTGATTACTTTTAATGGCTTCAAAAGCATCTGATATTTGGAATTTTTTCACGAAAATTTCTTCAGAGGTTGCTAAGTGCCGGCTTTGTGAAAACCAATTAGCGTGTAAGAAATCGTGCACAAAAGGATTGTGGGGGCATTTTAAAGCGAAAAACGCTAAAGAATTTGAAAACTATTTGCAAAAATCCGACCCGATTTATAATTTGGTCACCCAACAAAAATATAAATAAATAAATTTCTGTATAATGGCGGCCGGATAATTTATGGGCAAACTCTTCTCTCAATCTGTAAAAGGGGCAGGCATGAGCTTGCCAATAAATTGGAAATATTTAAATAATTCCATTAAAAATAATTATTTTATTGTGAAATTTTCAGTTTGTTCGAAAAATCTTGAAAAAACTTTATTGGTCACTAAAAACTTCAAACTTAACCAAACTTCAATTATCCTACCTCTATTTTATGACACAGATTGCCAAAATTGGTGCCCACACATTCGCGCGATGCCATTTTTTACGTTTCTTGGACCTAAGTGATAATCCGATGGGCGAGTTGCCGGACAAATTATTTCAAGGATGCCGACGTTTAAAAGATTTACGATTGGATCGGCTTGGATTACGGGTGAACATTTGAAAAATAATAATTTTATATCTCCTCAGCAGGATGTACGCAATTGGATTTTGATTTTCAAAAAGAGCCTCTTCACAACAAAAGTTTTATGAAAATTAATTATTTATATTTTTAAAATAATTAAATCAATTTTGGATAATAAATTTAATCTAAAATGTTCAACAATTTTTGTGTATAGCGAAGAGAAAGAAAAAAAATGCCATGTTTTCTCTGACCAGTGCCAGTGATTGAAATGAATTGAGTCCCAGTGATTGAAATGCTGGTGGGGTGAGTGCCAGTGATTGAAATGCAGGAGAATTGAGTCCCAGTGATTAGAATGCTGTTGGGTTGAGTCCCAGTGATTGAAATGCTGGTGGGTTGAGTGCCAGTCAAATCGCTTTCTCTGTCCGGAAATCCGTTGTCCCGCATCGATCCGTTCACATTTTTGCAGTGATTGAAATGCTGTTGGGTTGAGTCCCAGTGATTGAAATGCTGGTGGGTTGAGTGCCAGTGATTGAAATGCAGAATTGAGTCCAGGTGTTTTTTTTTGCTTTGTTTTAGTCGCCAAAATTAGCCGTTGGTCTTATAAGATTAAAAAAAATTTTTTTTTCGGAAATTTATTTTTAATAATTCAAATGAAATGTAATTAAAAGTAAATAAATAAATTATTGATTGGCCAATAATTACAATGATTTAAAATAATTCTTATATATTTTTTCTTCATTTTTGGAGGTTCAATTAAAAACAGTTGAACTTTATTTCTGCTAAAAATTTGCTAAATTTTAATCAATAAATTCACTTTAAATTTGATGTGCCCAAAATGTCTGCCAATTATTTATTAAATCTCAATTGAAATTACAAAAAATTCTTGCAATTAAATGCGATCAAATCTTCAAAAAGCTTGTCAATGGACGACAACCGATTGGCAACTCGTAACTCAATGCCCGCCCCGCTGTTGGCCCTTCTTCCCCGCCTTTCCCTCTTTTCCTTCGCCAACAATCCGTTGTTGCAGAATTGAGTCCCAGTGATTAGAATGCTGGTTGGTTGAGTCGAAGAGGCACTGCTCGAAGACATTGTGGACACCTTGGTAATTTGCATAAATCGATCACCATTTTAATCCTTCGAGAACCATTAAATGATTTTATTAACTTAAAAATGAATCAATTTCCAATATTTATTATTAATTAATTATTGTTTAATTTTGCCGATCAAATTGCCCGTCTGGCGCTTGGAGCCCTGCACGCCCTATCTTTGGCACTTCCATTTGCGCAATGCCAGCTCTGCGGCACTTCGTCGTCGAATGGCTGCGTGGAATGCGTTCCGAATGCACCGCGACGGTTTAGCGCATTGTGACCAACTATACGAAACGATCATTGACGGCATTGGCATTTACAGGCAAAAAAAAAAGACGAAAAAATATGTATTAATTTATCCAACAAATTTTTAAAATTAAAGTCCTGGTCATATGTTTGTGATCACGGAGAAATGCTGGTGGGTTGAAATGGAATAATTTTTTTGGTGATCTGCTATGAATTCTTGATTGAAATGAATTGAGTCCCAGTGATTGAAATGCTGGTGGGGTGAGTGCCAGTGATTGAAATGCAGGAGAATTGGATATGCAAAATGATATTTACTTTTTAAACCGATTTAAAAACTGGTTAAACTGATTTTTTTTTGAAAAATGCCGAAACAGGTCAACTGATATTTCAATTAAGCTATTTTTGAAACAGTCCCAGTGATTAGCATGCTGTTACTGATAAAGTAGTGCCCTGTTTGAAGTCATCATAAACATATGATCATGACTGTAGGAAATTGAACTTTTATTTTCTTTTTTTTTCTTTTTTAATTTAAGAAATTTATATGGGTTTTTGTCTTTTCATGCGCAATTTTTTGTTGGGTTGAGTCCCAGTGATTGAAATGCTGGTGGGTTGAGTGCCAGTGATTGAAATGAATTGAGTCCCAGTGATTGAAATGCTGGTGGGTTGAGTTGCTGTGGGAATTCGCTGCGATTCGGCAACACCAAGCAAAGCGACGGAAAAGGAAGCAACAAAAAACCTTGGCTTTAACTGGCACCAAAATAATGCCAACAAAAAACCAAATGTCAAAAACCAAGCCACGTCAGTAGGACCATCAGCATTTGCCTACGGTCCAAATGGCACGGATACTGTCATTTTGGGAAGTGATTTACTGTCGACTAATGCCTGTCAAACCGCATACAGTGTGCTGCCAATGGGTGGAAGTGCAAGTAAATCACATTTATTCCGCACAAATTTTTTTATTTTTTGAATTTCCATTTAATTTTCAACGTTTTCGCTTTTTTAATTTTATCTTTTTCCGAATTCATATTTTAGTTCATCATTTTTTGGCAAAAATTCAAAGGTTTTTATCAGTTTTTGAAAAAAAAATGCTAAATTATTAATTTACAATTTTAGACATTATTTTTTGAATGAAAAAATTTTAAAAAGAAAAAAAGAGATATTTAAATATATTTTTTTCTGCGAATTTTACCATTTTGTGTCTTAGTCCCAGTGATTGAAATGCAGAATTGAGTCCCAGTGATTGAAATGCTGGTGGGTTGACTCCCGGCGATTGGAGAAAAAGCCAAGAAAAGGATGCGAGGCCGCGAAGCGGCCGAGCCAGTCGATTTTATCATTCATAATCCTATAATACAATCGTACTACCTAGCGGGGGATGCGCCGAAGGCGCTGACCCCGCTAGTATATTAATATTAAACATTAAACAAATTCTGCAAATTGAGCATTTTATTTGAAAAACTCGTAATATTTTAAACAGGCGAAAAATTTTCTAATTAAAGTCATCAAATTTTTATATAATAATATGTTAAACATTTAATAAATTCTGCCAAAGTGAGCATATTAATTTGAAAATTTGTAATATTTTTCGCTAAAATAATTAATTTAATCCGAAATAAATCCTTTGATAATAGCATAGATTTTGAAAAAACTTTTTAATCCTTTTAGATTGACATAGCAGAAAATGAAAGTATGCTTGTTCATTGCTTTATTTGGGTTTTTGATCATTAATTAAATTAATAACATATATGTTGGATCGGAAAAGAAAAAATTTGAACAAAAATCATTTAACAAATATTTGGAAGAAAAATGGGAAGAAAAAGAAGAAAATTTGGAAGAAAACAGAAAAAAGAAACGAAGAACAGAAAAGAAGAGAAATAATTGGAAAATTTTATAAAATAAAAGAAAAAATTAAGCAAAAAGGAAGAAAATACGAAAGAAAAGAATGGAGTAAAATTGAAGGAAAAATAGCAAAAAAATTGGGGACGAATCGCAAAAATATTCAAAAATGGATTAAAGAATTGGGATTAAATCAAAGAATAAATCATTCGAAATTAAAAACTGATAAAGAAAAATTTGAAATTATTCGAAAATTTGCTCAAATGAAAAATGAATATAAGCAAAAAGGAAGAAAATATTCAAGAAAAGAATGGCAACAAAAATGTAAGGGTGAAATAGGCACAAAATGTAATAAAAAATGACTAAATATGCTTAGAATCACCTTTTACTATTTTAAAAATTACTTTTTGGTATTTTCAGGGGTACATTTCAAAATTATTTTTCATTATAAATTTTCAAAATATGTAAAAAAAATGAAAAAATGTACAAAAAATTTGCCGAAATTTTGGATTTATTTTTGAGGGTTCTAAAAATTTCCGTAAAAAATCCTCAAAATATGTAAAAAAAAAAATAATGAAAAATGTTAGAAAAAAGTCCAAAATATGTACCAAATAAGTATAAAATCCCGAAATATTTAAAATTTGTATAACCACAAATATGTAAATAAAAGTCCCAATTTTTGTTCGCAAACACAAAAAAGAAAGTGTTTTCCTACTCTCTTTAAGACCATGGAGAAACCAGGAAAAAATATGTATTTACATAAAATTGGCAGCCCTAGGCATCAAAAATCTCAGAAAATGACTTTGATTTAAAAAAGTTTAGGTATTTCCCAAAATGAACATTAATTTTGTTATAAAAATTTATTTGATGCATTTATTGTTACTAAAACTAAGGAAAATTAAAATAAATCAAAAAAAAAACATTCGAGCTGATAAAATTCCGTTTTCTCGACCGGCGCCCTACTGGCAGCCTCGGCTTTTAACAAAATTATTTTAGAGAATAACTCATTAAATTAATTAATTTTTTGTACAACCAAAACAAAACAAAAAAAAACCCTCTCATTGCTTCTCAAATCATGAAATTCTCTAGGACTTTTACATGAGAGAGTACGACTTGAGAGAAACAGCAATCTACCGGATATTTATAAAAGGATCATATAGGAAAAATAATTCCAAAATGCTTAAGAAAAATCTGATTAAAATTAATAAAAATAATAAAAACAACATTTTGACACGAATTTTCGATGTGATAATTAGGGATGCGATTTTTAGATTTTTACATATTTTTTTCCTGAGATCCCCGTGGCCTGAAACGCACGAAAAACATGTTTTTTTGGGCTGTTGTTAAGCTACTTTTCGAGTTATTAGCACCTATTTTCTAGGTTTTTATTTTTAGCACCTAAAAAACCTAAAAAAAATTTTAAAAACTTATTTTCACCTATTTTGGCGTTTTGCCCAAAATTTGTTAAAAATATGCAAAAAAAAGAAAAATACACCCCTAAGAACCGACCCAAAAATTTTTTCAAAAAATACATCCCTAAGAATCGACCAGAAAATTTTCAAAAATGCGCCCCTAAGAAATGAAAAATTTCTCAAAAATTTATCTCCAAAATTTATTTATTTTATTTTCTTGACGATAATTTTTGATTTTGAAAATTATGTATCTCATTAATGATTTGGCGTAATATTTTTGCCTTTTGAAGAAAATTTTCGATTTTACACCCCTAAATTCGAAACTTTTTGGCACCTATTTTCCCATTTTTAGCACCTATTTTGGGGTTTTTTTATAACTTAAAACCTACCTATTTTGGCAGTTTTTAGCACCTAAAAATCGCATCCCTAGTGATAATAAGTTTTTTCTTTTTGATCAGTTCAAAGATTCAAATTCTTAAGTCTCTTTGGTTCATATTTCCATAATAGTCGGTCCCTTTCAATCAAAAAGTATTTAAAATGAAAAATTCAAACGCAAAAAATTGACAAAAGTTTTAACAACTTATGCCAAAGAAGTATTTTAAGAAAATAAATAAAAGATGAAGAATTTGTGGCCAGACCATAAACCGGTCAAAAATTGCCGGTTCCGGGTTGGGTTGACATTTAAGGAGCACCCGGTTTCCGGGACCGGTCTCTGAAAAGCCGATCAAACCGGATTACCGGATTTTCTAAAAAACACCTGGTCAAGTTTCCGGGCCCGGTCAAAATCGGTACCGGGCTCGGCCCGTCCGGTCTCTACTAAAAACCCGAGAATAAGACAAAAAAAAAAGACGAGAGTTTCTCGAGTCGCGAGAAGCGGCATTTCCGTACAGCCCCCAAGCAATAATTGTGCAAAATGCAAAAAACTATTAACAAGTCATTATCAACCGAAGAAAGGTGGCCAAAAGACAAACAAATTGCATAAGCAAATATAAAATTGAAAATACAAAACAGAAATTTTAAACAAAAAGCACAAACAACGAATGCAAAAGACTACAAAAGTTCAGCGCGAGGCCACGAAATAAGCGGTGATTTTCCCAAGAAAAATTTTGCCGATTTTCACCGGTGCCATTGTTTTCAAATATCATTTTGCCACTTTTTCGGAACAGAATTGGTCACCCTCTTGAGAAAGATGCCAATTTGGCACTTTTGGTGTACCAAGTCAAAATCAGCTCAAAGGATTACTGCTAATTCCCGTAAATCCATACTGAATCCCGCCGGTCCGAACATACTATCAAAACACGACAACCCTTTATGGCACAATGACTGACACGTTTTTAAATTGGCGTTTTAAATTAAGCCAATTTTGTAATTTGGCACATTCGTCACCCATCCGGCACTTTGAGATTTTTACCATATACCCCTTTTGACCATTTGATAATTTGATAAGGGCCCCTTAACACTCCACCGTTTTGCCAAAAGTTAATCGTTTTGTGCTTTCTGCTGGTGCTGTTGTACCAGAGGCTCGCCACTTTAATAAGATAAAAAAATTGGTATTTAAAATAATTTGTTTCGTTAATTTTACATTTAGTGCTAATTAATGGGAACAAACAGTTTAATTACACTAATTAGTTAGTTTTGGGCCATACATAACCACGAAAAATTAAAACTATGAAAAGGCATAAAACAATTCAAGATTTAAATAAAAAATAAAAATGGTTTATAAAACCTCTATTACCAGAAAACTTTTTGCGAGGTTCAAATTTTTTTCATATTAAAATATGATTTTCATTCATTCAAATTGGCCAGCCCAAATGACTAATGCAATTAATGGCATTAATTGCCGTCGCAATTTCCGTGGCTTACGCTTTGTGATTTTGGCGTTGAGCACAGTGTGCTTAACCTTCGGCATGTGCGGCACCGTTGTGCTTCATATGACCGTAATTTGCATGAGAGAGGAGGCGACGACAAATGGTGCCGAACAATTTAATTAAATTAAAAACAAAAATAATGAATGCATTAATTAATTGGCTTTTCCCGCAACCGAAATTTCCTCATTAGCAAAGAGAGATGGACTCTGAAATCAGAATTTATTAAAATTTTACATAAAGTATTTGGTTTATCGGAACAAAATATTTATTTAAATTTATTTTTTAATTTAATAAAGTTAAATTTTTCATAAAAAATTGAAAAATAATAAAAACTTTTACAAAAACCATAAAATTAAAAAATAATAGAATTGTCACTATAATATTTATATATTCTATTGTAGAAAAAATGACAAAATAAAAACCAATGTAGAAATAAATTTTGAAATTTTTCTCCCTTTAATTTATTCAAAATTTATTATTATTTTAATTGTTTTTTAAATCCTTTTTTAAATTACGTTTTCATTTTGCCTCAGAAACTTCCTTTTCGGCCCCGATGTTCTCTTTCGTTGAAGAGGGTTGGCTGTTCTCGGCACTTTACCTCGGCACTCTGTTGGGCACCATTCTAATTGGCCATCTGTGCACTTTGGTCGGTTTTCGTCGCACATTCACTGCCTACGGTATTCTGAACGGACTGGGTACGGTGGCGGTGCCATTGGCTGTCAAATTTCTCACAAAGCCATTCCATTTTGTGGCCATATTTGGCGCCCGATTCTTCCAAGTGAACGTTTTTTATTTAAATTTAAATTTTTTAATAAATTTTTTAAGGGAATTTTCCTTTCGATGTCATTGGTGGCCATTGGTAATATGATGTGCTAATTAAGTGTGATAATGAGCGTAATAAAATGGGGCACATTTCGAAATTATGCTTAAGCCACAAAAAAATCGTTAGGGGGGGGCAACGAAAAAATTATAATTTAAATGTCCCTTTTCATTAATTGTTTATAAATTTAAGAAACAATTAGCAAAAATTGGAGCACGTTGAAGGAGATGACTTTGTTCATAAGCATTCTCTCCATTCATTTTCAGGTGTTTTTTTGAAAAAATGTTTTTTTTAAATTAAAATGATTAAAATTAAATTTTGCAAAATTTATAATTTTTGGGCAATAATATTAAAAAGGGCTTACAATTAGTTGACCTTTTTTAGCTTGGCCGTATCATCACAATGCCTTTGTCCGGCTTTTTGTGCGACTCTTCGCTTGGCTGGCCGGCCGTTTATTATTTCCTTGGCATTCCGACGCTTTTCACATTTTCACTTTTTTGTTTGTTTTATCGGGAAACGCCATCACAGCACAGGTGCGATCACCACGATCAGAAGCAAATCAAACGCAGCACGGGCATTAATTAATTAATTGGCCCGAGACTCTCGGACCAATTGTTTTCAAATTGTAAATCATGGGAACAATTTTGGTCTTGACCTTAGAGATTTGGAAAA
>CP049712.1:15252142-15306108 GCA_004148225.2 Heterodera glycines | reverse complement strand
GCAATAATTTCAGATTGATTTGTCCGCCGAAATAGAACGCATTCAATCGGGCAAAATGGACACCCGCAGCCCAACGGGACGGCACAGAAAAGGATTCAAATTTGTAACTTACATTTTAATTTTTTAATCCATTTAGCTGTTTTTAAAAGCTCCAAAATTGGCACCTTCTCTCCTTGTTTGGCGTTGGCATTGGCTTTGCGCTTGGTGCGCATACATTTTCATTGTACGGACCAATATATTTGCACAATGTAATTGCTTAGCCTTTCATAATAAAATTAAATTTAAAATTAAATTAATAATAATACTTTTATGTATTTTTTAAAATTTCTACTTATAAAATTTTTTGTTTGTCCTTGAAAAATCCCGAATCAACATTGAAGAATTCGGAAAAGTGTCTGGGTAATTTGAAAATCCCCGGATGGCACAAATACCCAGAGCAAAATTGCCTTACAATTAGTCCCCCTCCTAATTGCAGAACATCGTTTTTCTGATCAGTCCGACCTTGGCTGGCCTGACCCTATCTTTGAATCGGGGCGAACTGCCCGCCAACAGCAGGAGAGGCAAAAAACAGAAACAATCCAATTTTAATTGCCGACCTAATTATTCCAATTTTAATTGCCCACCTAATTATTTCTAATTAATTTTTTGCAGTCAATTGGCATCGACATGCATCAGACTGGCGTTGTGGTGGCATTGCCATTTGTCATCTCCATCTTTTTGTCCATTGCCGTGGGCCGACTGTTCGACCGTCTCATCGGCACAAAGGCGGCGTTGGTTCTGCTCACATGCGTGTTACAGGCATTCACAAACCCGGGTCCCATATGCTTTTTTGTATTTAATAAATTTGAACTTTGTTACTTACGCCGTACTCTTCTAATGAATAATAAAGGAAAAACAGCGTAATTAATTCACTAGAGAGAGAGAGGAGAGAGAGAGAGTCAGAGAGAGAGAGGAGAGAGAGAGAGTCAGAGAGAGAGAGCGAGAGAGAGAGACAAAGCGAGAGAGAGAAAGCGAAGTGAGTGAACCAACAAAGCCCACGGGGGTGTATTTAAAAATTTCTCCAAAAATTCCAATCAATAATTTGCTGGCACCGGTGATGGATTGTCTCAGCTTCAGAAATTCTTTGAAGCCGCCTGAAATTCAATAAATTTTGATTGAATTTGACAACAGATCTTGTCTAAAAATGGCTATTTTTCAAAATCTTAAATTTTCTGGAGAATTGGCGGCCTGGCTGTGCCGAGAATTGTTAAGAAAATTGACAAAAATTATTTACGGCTTTTTAGAAATTTTAAATTTTGTGCCTTTTCAGTACAGCATGGCAATTGGCTACGCACTTTTGGCATTCATAACGCCCTCCAACCCGTTGCTAATTCAAGCTTTGTATGTCCTTATCATGTCTTTGGTTGGCTTGTGTCCCATTGGCCTTGTAAAGCAAGCGCGATGGGTGTGTAATTAATTACAGAATTAATTTGATATTAATTGAGTCAAAATTCATTTTTATTTTATTAAATTCAGGTAGACGCTGAGAATGCGCAAGCAATCAACTCAATAAACACAGCAATTGTTTACATCATAGTGATGTAAGTTAAGAAGATAATTTATACAGAAAAGTCAATATTTAAATAAAATATTATTTATTTAATAATAAAAAATAAAATACAGAAATGATGAAATGAAATTAAAATTTTTATTAGAAAAAATGCTTTTTGCATGAAAATCTTAGCTTTATTTATTATTAATTAATTAAAAAATCTTACCAATAAAATTAAAATTAATTAAAATATGATAAATAATATAAGTAGGTAATCAGCAGAGCTATCAAGTATATCGACTTTTTAATTATCCTGAATTGTAGATAGAAAATCTGAGAAAACAAAAATATCCTAAATGGTATTTTAGTTCATATACGAAACCTGGTCATAATATTTATTAGAGTTGTACGGGACCGGGAATTTTGAGATAAACCGGGACCGGGACTTTTCGGGTAGAAAAACCGGGACTTTTTGGATGGGAAACCGGGAATAGTCCCGGTCCCGGTAAAAACCGGGACTTAGGTACTCATTCGTACGTTTTTTCAGTACCAGTCCCGGTCCCGTACAACTCTAATATTTATTAAACGTTTTGAACCGATTTTAAAGTACTCAATTTGTATCAAAATCAGAATTTTATATATTTTTTATATAGAATTTGAAAAGAAAAACATGGGCACACTGTGATCAATTTTAATTATTAATTTTTAAATATTGATTATTAAAAGGGCTTTTAAAAATAATTAAGGCTAATCCCTGAATTTGTCACATTGATTATTCCGAACCCAGATGATCAAAACGGAAGAAGGGTAAATTTAAATTTAATTTAATTACCTAATTAAATGTTTAATTACAAAAAAACTTTAAGTGGAATGTTATTTTCCTCTTCGTTGCCATTTTGCAAACAGTAAGCGCAGCAATTTCGCACATTTCGATTATGACGAAGAAATAATAACCGATTTGAAAATGATATTTGTCTAATTAACACATCAATTATGTAATTGATTTTAAATAACTTTGTATAAATTATAAATGATTACAGAAACGATTTAGAAGAAATGGAATAATTTATAAAATTTCGAGTCACATAATATTAATTTGATGCCCGAAAAATGCATCAGGGAAATTGTGTGCATAATATATTATTTAAAAAAGGTTATTTCTAAATTAAAACAAAAATCATAATGTTGAGTTTCGTTTTTCGTCTTTTAGGGCATTTCATTTTTTCGTATTTTAACACGAAAAACGAAATTTTTAAGCATTGTTAAGAATGTGGGGAGAGGGGGTTTGAGAGAAAATATTTTTTGAAAATTGGGAAAAAGAAAACTTTTTTTGAGAAGAAATAATAATTTGATAAATTGTTTTCAACAAGAAACATACAGCCTTAAGGATAAACGTCCTGTATTTCTTTTTTTGATTTTTGCCTTGGTTCGATTATAATTATTTTCATTATTTTTTAAAAAGATTTGTTAAATTAAGTTAGAATTAAAATTGTTTTTAATTTTTATACTAAAATTTCCCTACCACTCAAATAAAAATATTTTTTTTCTTTTCTAAAATCTAGGCAAAAATTTCAAAAAAAATTCTTTAGGTGCAAAAGCGTTGAAAAAATGTAAAAAAATTTCATAAAAAATTAAAATGGTAAATTAGTAGTATCAACATTATAGCAATAAATCCTAAGGGCATTATTAAATACATTTATTAATTGAAATGCGTGGCATTGATTTTGAAAACAATGCCATTGCAAAAGGAATAAGAAAAAAGGAATTAATAAAATGCAACTAAAATACGTGATTTAGAATTATAGAAAATTATTTTTTCATTTTTCAAAATCCAATGCCAATGTATTTTTAGATAAAGTTAAATTTGATGCAATTTTTACGAATTCTTCTTGTTCTATTATTTTTCTTCGTTGGAATTGGCTCTTGTGATAAAAAACGTAAAAAAAATATATTTTTTTAAATAAATTTAATTAAAATATATTTTAAATAAATTTATTTAAAATTATTTTCAACCAGAATTTAGAAAACAATTTTATATTTTTTCATTTTTAAATAGGAGAAGAGGATGAAAAATGGAAGAAAAATTGCAAAAATTTGACCAAAAAAATCAGAAAAATTGTCCTTGAATTGAGCCAAAAAGCCAAAAATTCGGAGGATGATGCGGAACAAACCATTATCAATCTGTTTGATGAATTGAAGGAAAAAGCGTCAAAATTAGCCACAAAAATCATGGCGCGACACCACACTAATTTGTTAAAGCCATTAATTGCGCATCATGCGCAAAAAATTGCCAATTTAAAAATGGGGGGAGCTGATGAACATGGAATACCGCCCAATCTGCTGACCAGATTGCAAGAACGTATTGTTTCGATCAGTTTTCGTGCTGATCAACTGCAACGGATGGTCAACACAACCTTTGTTGATTTTCGCGCAATTTGGCAACTCATCAATAATGGTGTCAATTAAATGATTTCAATTTAATGGTTTCAATTAGGGTCCCAGCCGGGGGGAGGGGCATCGGGGAAGGGGGGATCCCCGGGATTTTCATCCCCGTCCGGCCCCGTTTTTTCCTTTTTGTTGGGTTCAATCACCACACTAGTGATGTTCGAGACCGAAAATTTCCCGAGACTCGAGACCGAAAACCCCGAGACCAAGACCCAAAAAACCCGAGACTTTTCTAGATTCGAGACTCGAGAACGAGACTCGCGAGCATCACGACCCCACACATAGCAGGGACATTTTCTTGAATTTTTAAATTGACTTTTCCAAAATAATTTTTTTAAATGAAATGAAATTTTTATTTTCTTCTACATTTATATCACTCAACAAATAAAAATATTCCATTCTCTTTTCCATTTTTTATAAAATTGTTTAAAAATTTATAATTGTAAAATATTAAATGAAAAATTGATCTTTTTTTACATAATCTTTCGGTCGATGAAAATTTAAAATGCTTATTCTTTTATTCTACAATACTAATTATTTGCTGCAAGAAAAATTATTTTTTAATTGTTTTATTTTATTTTTTATTTTTTCCATTTTGCATGTACAATTTTGTCCCCTTCTTAATTATGTATTATCCCTTAAGACTCCACTAATGATTCGGCTTTGATTGACGAACTAATTGAGCAACTTGCCGAAAAAGTGTCAGAAATGCAAGTCCAAGTGACAAAAGGTCGAAATCAAATTTCTTATCCGACATATTATAATGACATTGAACCGTTTAATGAGGCCGAGACAAATTTGAAAGAATTGACAGAAAACAATGGACAGCTGAGCAATGCGGAACAGATGAACAAAATTAAGCAAATCGTGTCAAAAATGTGGGCAAAAGCAAATTTGAACATGATTAAAAATGCCAGCGACGATTTATTGGGTATTTTTTGGTTGTAACAATTTTAAAAAAATGGGAATTTTCTCAATTAATTAGGCATATCATTTTTCACGAAAAATACATACGGACGGATCAGTGTCCTGGATATTGAGATCCAGATTTTATCAGATTTTTAAATTAAGATTATTCTGATCCTGTGATCCGGTTACAGTATTCGCGGGATTTGGAAACAGAAGGAAAACCCCCAGACGGGATCGAATAGAATAATTTTCTATTATAAAAATTATGACACCTTTAATATTGAGACCGTAACTGTGACATTTCATCTTAAGTGCCCAGTTACGGTAAAACATATTTTTGTGTTTACTGTATTTAGAAGACAACAGTCATCACTTTTTCGGGTTCACAATTTTGTTTAAATTTGGCAAACAAATGCTTGTGGCAGAACGGATGATTTACAAAGGCTTTTTGAATGAAACGACGCTTGGAAATGCCAAAAAACAACAATTAATTAATTCGTATAAACAATTAGTTGAAAAATCCGTTGTGGTGTATCAGAGATTGAAGTTGATCAGAGTGATGAGATTAGAAAACATTGGCATCAAATTGAAGCGCGAAATGGCGGCACTTAATTCGTCAGCAGATCAAAGCTGGGACCAATTTTTAAGTGGTTGTTTGTTTTATTATTTGTTTATTCGGGGGCGGAGTCGTTACTTAAAAAACCATCAAAATAAATATATACGTTTATGCATTTTATGAATGAATAGTGAAATCAGAGTTTTATTTGAAGCCTATTTTATTGAAATCAGGCAACAATAAATATAGTTCTTTTTATTAAAATTTTCAAAAAAATTCGTTAAATTTCAAGGAAGATATGACCAAAAATGTTCAAAAAAACTTGGTTTTTTGAGTTTCTCAGGTCATAACTTTTTTGAAACTTAACGCGAATTTTTTTTGAAATTTTGCAGTATAATAGAAAACACTTAGGGCTATCGAATAATATCAAGATTATAAAATTTGATTCATTTTGGGCGAAGTTATGAATAATTTTCAGTCAAAATTTTTTTTATTTTGATGGGTTTTAGCTTAACGTCATAGCACCGTTTATTCCATTTAATTAAACTAATTACCACAAAAAAATTATGGGGATTTGTCGGTAAAAACTGACTGAAAAGGAAAGCAACCGTGCGCCCGGGACAGGAGCCGATAATAATTCGGGCATTTTTGAGAAAACAAGCTATAAGCCTAGGAGCGGTGCTGGGCCATGGTATTGATGTGAAAAAAGTAATGTAGAACATAAAAGGTAACTCGCCCGGTGGGACTCGAACCACGACCTCAGAAATCCGTGCCGTGCTTTCACCAACTGAGCTAGGGCGCTCCTTTTAGGGAATCTCCCATGTGCTTTATCCCACTTTCTCCCACACTCCGCTTCCTGCTGGCATCACAGTAATGCTGATCTCGGGGCTTAAATACACCACCCCTCTAAGGATGGCATGACCTTGGTATTAGCCTGGTGGTTACATAATTTCCAATCGCATTTCGTGATCACTTCTCACTTACTGAATTTTTTTTTGACTCTGATCAATGACTAATCCTAATCAAGGGCCAACAACTTAGCATTGATTAATGATCATTCATTCACCAGGCACTTAGAATAACTAATTAAGGTCATGCAACGACAAAAAGTGACACATTAATCGACAAACTTTTGGTGGTCGAGAATTTATTCTCCAAATATCAATACGAATTGGACATGGTGGATTTGAGTGAATCTGCTAACATAATGTGGCACAAGTTGGATGAGGCCAACCAATTAATTAAGGCAATTAAATTTGCTTTTGATGAGGACCACGAATTGGAAGTGTATGATGCACTTTTGAAGTGTTTAGACATTGACGAACTGTTAAAACACATTGAGTCGGAAAGTGATCAAATGACAAAGAAAGAACTGTTGTAAGGGAATTTGGCTGATGATCGGAGAATGAGCCAGTGATACAGAATATATTTTCGGAAAACCAGATACTATGGTTTAGAAGATTATTTGAATCAGTAAAGAAACAGACTTACAGTAACCGACTTACAGTTACCCTTTTATTACATATTGCTACAGAATATTATTTTTACAAAATTCTGTATTACTTGCGTATTTTCCAATTGCTATTTTTGCGTTAAAAAAGCATAATCCCTATCCCAAGAGAATTGTTTCAAATTGTCCATTTTTATAGTAATTTGTGATGTGTATTTATGCTAAATGTTTAATTTCCATTTGAGACAGGACATAAACTTTTTATCAAATATTTTTAAATTTTTAACATTAAAAAATAATATTTTTTTAAATAATAATAATAAGTCGAATAAATTAAATATTGTGGAAAAAGAAGGAATGTTGGACAGATAAAAATGAGAAAACTGAATTCAAAAAATGGTCCGCTACAGAAGAATATGGGCAAAAAAGCAAAACAATTCATAATTTGTTCGTCAGTACAATTTTTTCCAATTTAATATAATTAAACAATTCATGACGCTATATATTTTTAATTTTTACCGTTCTTAGCATTCAAATAATTTTTTAATACAAATTCGAACTCAAAAAATATAAAATTAAAAAATTCTTAAACAAATTTAATTTTTTTTTTCAAATTGAATTGAATAACTCCAAATCACTCATTTTCTTCTGCTGTTCTCAAAAACATTTCTTCTCCAAATTGTTTTTTCCAAGTGCCAATGGTTTGCCGATGAATTTTCAACATTTTTCCAATTTCTTTGTCACTCATTTTCGGCTTTTCTCTTTTTATTTGCCAATAAATTTTCATTTTCTCCATTTTTTCTTCCTCCGTTATTATTTTTCGGCTAATTCCAAATTGCTTCATCCATTTTTTAATTATGGAAAGGCCAACTCCGATTTTCTTACTAATTTCGGCATAATTTTTGTTCCATTCTTTATTCGAATATTTTATTCCTTTTTGTTTAAATTCATTTGACATTTCAATGAATTTATTGATAATTTCAATCTTTTCTTCATCAGTTTTTAATTTGTAGCATTTCTTTGTTTTTTGATTTAATCCCAATTCTTTGATCCATTCATAAATATATTTGCGATTTGTGCCCAATTTTTTTGCTATTTTTCCTTCAATTTTACACCGTTCTTTTTCTGAATATTTTCTTCCTTTTTGCTTGATTTTCTCTTTTATTTTATAATATTTTCCAATTATTTCTCTTTTTTTCTGTTCTTCGTTTCGTTTTTCTTCCCATTTTTCTCCAAATATTTCATCAAATGTTTTTTGTTCCATTTTTTTCTTTTCTGATCCGATCTGATCAGTTAGGATGATCAAAAATAAAATTAAACAGAATAATGGGCACAATTTCAAATGCATTCTTTTAAAATATTACTAATTTTTCAAATAAAATGCACAATTTGGCAGAATTTGTTTAATGTTTTGAATATATTATTAAAAATAATCCATAAATTTGATGACGTTAATTAGAAAAATTTTCGCCTGTTTATTGGCTTTTTCAAAATTAGGACACGTTATGTAAATGCAGGACATTCTTTGATTTTTTACATTATTTGCTTAATAAATATAACTAAATAATTTCTTGGAAAATTTCATATCAAAAGAAAAGAGAGTAATTAATGTATGGATGATGAAGAAAAAATAACTAAAAATGGAAAATAGGCACTAAAAAACCTCATTTTTATGGGTGTAAAATTTACCAGGGTTCGGATCGAAAATTTTTCAAAATAAGAACATTGAGGCCAAAAAATAAGATTTTATGGTCAAAAATAAGAATATTTCGCAAAATTGCTTCAAATCAGATATTTTACAATTTATTCGATCAAAAATGTATCAAATATTATATTTTCACCTCCCATGATTATTTTTAACAATTTTGGGGAGAAAAATAGCAAATTTAGTGCAATTTTTATCTAAAAAAAATAAAATTTTAAACAAATTTTTTACGGCGCATTTTTTCAAGAAATTTTGGAGAACGAGGGAGGGGAGTGGGTCCGGCGGTGCCGATAGGCGCCGCCGGAAAATTTTTTGTTATTTCTTTGATTTGTTAACAGATTTTCATCAAAAATTATCAATTTTTGCGATTTTGAGACAATTGGCGACCATTTTTACATTCAAAAGGCTTTTTTTGCGACATTTTTTTAAAAATTTTGGAGGTTGGACAGGGGCGTCCGGTGGCGCCGATAGGCGCCGCCGGGGAAAATTTTTTTTTAATTTATAGGTAAAATAAGAACATTTGGCCATAAATTTCCAAATTATGAATATATTTAAGAAATAAGAACAAAATAAGAACAATAGCCCGAAATAAGGACAAATCTTACAAATAAGGACATTTTTATTTTGTAAGATTTGGACCCTCCAAATAAGGACAAATCTTATAAATAAGGACAGATCCGAACCCTGGTGTAAAATGACAAAATGTATTCAAAAAAGTAAAAAAATTAGCCAAATCAGTATTGAAATAAATATTTTTAAAATCACTAATTTTTGTCAATAAATAAATAAATAAATTTTGGAGAAGAATTTTTGAAAAATTTTTCATTTCTTAGGGGTGTATTTTTGGTTTTTATTGCATTTTTGTTAATAATTTTGGTCAAAATGCCAAAATGGGCAAAAATAGGTTCTTTCAAAATTTTTAGGCTTTTTAGGCGCTAAAAATAAAAGCCTAGAAAATAGGCACTAATAACTCGAAAAATAGCTTAACAACAGCCCAAAAAACATGTTTTTTTCGTGCGTTTCAGGCCACGGGGAGCTCAGGAAAAAAATAGGCTTTTGCCTAAAAATGTAATCCCTAGTCAGCACACAAAAAATTAGGTACTTATTGCGTTTACGGGAGACTTTTAACATACATTTTCAGATGCCAATAAATGTGTTTTATAAATTAATGAAAATAAGTTTTAAGGGGTTTTTGGGGTCGCTGATCACGAATACAGCGTTCGAACCCCTGACCCGAACTCGAACAAAAATTGAAAATTTAATTTTTTCGATTTTCGAATTTTTGGGTCGAACCAGATTCAAATACATGAAAATGAGCTTAAAGTCATCTAAACAGCAATAAAAGGTTTATTTAAACTCATTAAGAATATTATGTAAAATTCAAAAGTTTGTATGAATGGTATCCTCATGGGCATCTTGCCAATGAGGGTACCTTTGGTACAGGAAGCCTGTCAATTCATTATCGATGTACAGCTAATATGGTGAACTATAGCGATGATCTAAGCCCGGATTCGTGATCAGCGACCTCAAAAACCCCTTAAAACTTACTTAGGGTGTAACATAAGTTTCCGCACAACTTTTTTTAAAGATTTTTTTATGAATATAAATTTAAAAAACCACAATCATGATCCGAAATATCTGACATTATTATTGAGAATGAGTTTGCTATTTATCGGGCAAGGGATAAATCCCATTAGAAAAGTATTTAAGGAGTTAGAGTTGATAATGTAAAAATGGTCATTTTCGAGGTATGTATTTTTGATGGCTGATTTAAAGAAAATGAAAAGAGATACAGAGGCAGAGAAAACGTGAGTAAATAGAGCAAAGTTAGGACTATAAAAAATTATAAGAAAAAAATTTTATTACTTCAAAAATGAATTATTGGAGGGCCGAGTCTAAAATGGTCTCCAAAAACGGCATTTTTCAAGACCATCAAATAACAAAATGTTTTAAAAGTGGTTTTGGAAATTCCGAATTTAATTAAACTAAGTAAATTGACCACGCTGAGTCCGAATATGGCTTTAGATTTGGTCTCTGGGTTCTCAACAAACCTGTACAGCTCCAACTTCATGCATGGAGTTGGAGCAGTACAAGCTCAGGGTTAAAAGATAGGTCAGCTTTAAGGCCATATTCGGATTCTACTGGTCTAATTTGTACAGAAAACCTTCTTTTTTGTTATATCAGGTTACTTTTTTGACCATAAAAAAATCGAGAAAAATTAGTGGGCCAATTTTCAATTTTTGCATGGTCGGGAAAAAATACTAAAAAATTGAATAAGCAAATAAAAAATGAAACAATGGCATGAAATGAAAGAAGACTTTCTGACGAACAAAATAAAAAAATAATTATTAAAATAACTGCAGAAATTACGGAGTTATGAATTTTTGAATTTGTCAAAAAAAAATTGTGCGGAAACTTATGTTACACCCTAAGTATTTTAATTAATTTATAAAACACATTTATTGGCATCTGAAAATGTATGTTAAAAGTCTCCCGTAAACCCAATAAGTATGTACCAAAAATTATCTTCACTCAAAACTAGATCCCGGTAAAAAAAGATTTCCGGGAGTCGGGAGCGGGATCGGGAGTTCAAAATTTTCCGGGACGGAAGTCCCGAACGGGAATCCCGAAAAAATCCCGCTCCCGTTAAAATCCCACAGAAATTGGAGGCCAAAATGGCAAAAAATATTAATTTTTTGGCGAAAAACGGCGAAAAATTTTGTAAAATACACCCCCTAAAAATCGACTTAAAAAAGAAAAATACACCCCTAAAAATCGAATTTTTGACTTCAGCCCTCCCTCCTCCCCAAAGCCAAGGGTCTGGCTACGCCCTTGTACTTATGTGCTTTATTCAGGGGTTCACTTCAAAAGAACTGCCCCCTTTTTCATCAAATTATTTTTTTGTTTTTCTTTTTTGCGTTATATTGTAATTTTTCTTTTCTTCTTCTCTCTTTTTTTCTCCCGTTTGACCAAATATATTATTTAGCTAATTAATCCACCGTTCTTAAGCTTCATTAAGAGCTAGCTATTGAGTGATACCATAAATGATTAATTATCTAAGCCTTAAAATAATTGTTTCTTGTCATAACTTTTTTGAATTAAAGGTATGCCAAATGTTGAGTTAGCTGCGGCTAAAGCCGAGCTGGGAAAGCTGAGGAATGAAAAGTGAGCATTAAAAGGAATTGTTTTTTTTTAATTTTAATTTTATTTTAGAATAATTCCCTCAAAATTTCGTTTTTCTCATCTTTTTGGACCAAAGGAATTCCGTTTTTTGACGAAATTTCCGGAAAAACAGACGTTGAAGTTTCAATATTTATGACATATTTGATAAAAAAAAATTAGGCTAATTATTCCAAATTTTCTTAAAATCATCCGTTTTTTATTCCTCCGGTATTCCTTCTCCTACTTGTTTCTTCCAATTGTAAATGTTCTGTTTTGAAGTGTTAATAATTTTAGCAATTGCAAAATCATAATAGTTTCGCTGGTCTTTCTTTATCCATGAGAAAGTTTCTCATTTCAGGGCTATGTTTTTGAAAATTTTAGGTCGTTTAGGGGTGCTCATTTCATTTTATTGTGTTTTTTTGAATTTACCGACCGAATTTTTTTATAGCCAATTTATTGCCCAAAATTTAGGTCATTTTAATGCCTAATTTTCCATTTTGGGCTCCTTTCTGTGCGGTTTTTGTGACTAAAAATTGAATCCCTACCAATGAGAAGGCTTAATTTTAATCATTAGCACAGTATATAATTAATTATAAATTATGATTATCAGACAGTAATAATTCCTCCATTTTTCTTCCTTTTTGTGAATTGGCCCATTTTATTGCTCTTCGTTTCCCTCTTTTTGTTCTTGCTCATCCGCCAAAAATTCGTGCCACATTTTGCAGTGCTTTCGGCACAAAAAATCGGCGTCCATTTTGGCCAACTCGACATTTGCAACATTGCGCTGGAGCTGCTGATTTTGATGGGAAAATTCGAACTGAAAAATTCATAAATTTTACAATAAACGGCTTTAAAAATCGGTGTCGTTAATGCTTAAATAATTTAAGTTATATAATTATGAATTTCATTAACTCGATCATTTGATTATTTAGTTGTTTTTTATATTTTAAAAGAATGAGAGATTTGCATTTTAATTAAACGTCATTTAATGAGACTAATGAGCATCGATCCTATTCTAATTATAATTAATTAATGACCGCATATTCCATTTGCAACTTTTCTCGCTCATTGCTCACGTCTGAAATTTCGCGCAGCCAAATATCAACCTGCAGCTCCATTGCATGGATTTCGCGCTGAAGCCGTTTAAGCATGACGGGGTCGGCTTAATTATGCAATTAAGTTAATCACCGACTCCGACATTCCCATTCTCGAATTTGCAGGACTTCCACAATCCGTGATTTCCCGACCCAGAAAAATTTTTTATAACTTTAAAGTCCAAACATTCAATTTTTTTCTCTAATTTTACCCGACTTCGAAGCGAGCATTTCAACAACGGATTTGTGCCGGGCATTTAAAATTTGAGCAGTTTCATTCAAAATGTTCAGCTGCGAGTTGTTCTTTAAATAATTAATTCATTTTTAAAAGGATTTATTTCCCAATTCCACTTGTTCCATGCCGAGTTTCCATGATGCCAATGTTTGGCACAACAATTCGTGCCGTGATTTCAATTTGTTCAGACCATTCAGTTCAATGCAAATGTCATCAATTGGCTAAATAAAACTTTTATAATATATCTGTATTTTAAATTAATAAAGTTTTGATAAATTTAAAATAAAATATTTTCAAATAAATGAATGTTTATTTAAAAATTACCTTTGTAACAATTTTGCACTCAAAATCGTTGAAAGACATGGAGAAATTGGACAAAAATCAAAAATATTCAAATAATAAAAAATAAATAGATAAATTAATTTAAATCTTAAGTAAAAATATTATTTATTTTTACACTAATTTTTAATACAATAAGAAATAAAATGAAAATCATTTATTTTAAAGAATTTTTCGGGGTCAAAATATGTAAAAAATTGAAAATAAAATGCCATTGTCTCCCATTGGCACATTTGCAATGCGGCGATGAGGATGGCACGTTCCCCTAACTTTGGCACTCGCTTAATGGAAGTTTTAGGGCATTTTTTGCGGCTTTTTTTAGCTTATGGTCACACAAAAATGGGGAAGAGACCAATTCTTTGCTCTTGGCGCCGGCGGAATTCACTGCAAATTCTCCCAAGGGATTTTTGGGGATGGGAAAGGCCGAAGAATGAGGGCCAAAAAGGAACAAATTAATTGGCAAAAGTAAAAAAGGCATTAAATTTGCAGGAAGATGTTTGTATTTGAAATATGAAATTAATAAATGTAAATTTTGTAAATTTTTAAATAAATAAATGTTAAAATATTAATTAAAAAGGAGTTTTTTTTTATTTATTTTTAATTTGAGGGGGTGCGATGATAAAACAGCCAGGGGTGATTTTCTACTTTTTGTTCGAATTCCTGTTCGTGAGCCGGAATTATACTGTAATAAAACGGAGCGGGTTGTTCCCCCCCCCCCCCCCGCCGTTTTCTCCTCCCTCCGAAAAATTTATAAAAAAATTTTCAAACCTAGAAATTTCTTTTAAAAAATTTTTAGTCTTTCTTAGTAAGAAAATTACGATAAAAAATTTTTTGAAAAACTTATCAGCGATTTTTTCGAAATTTTAAGGTGAACTACTAAGTTCTTGAGAAAATTTTCCAGAAAAATCGCTGAAAAGTTTTTCAAAAATTTTTTTTCTCAAATTATTGAATTAAACGTCACAAATGGGAGCAGAAAACCCAAATTTTTGCACTGCTTTGTGCGTCTGACGTCTAACAAAACGGACAAATAATTTGTGCTGTGATCTTTGGCCTTTGCGCGAGAAGACACCGCCAGTCGCCCGAGGGCATCAATTTCATTGCGGGGCTGAGCAACTGTGCCTTTGAGGCGAGGGGGGGGGGGATTTTGAAAAAAATATCCCTAAGATTAGCAGAATTTTAATATTATGGAATTTCATAATTTATTTTTTCATTTAATAATTTGAGAAATTTATAAAAGAAATAATTTACAAAAAAAAAACTAATTGTCCTGTGAATTTTAGTTTTGATAAAAATTATTTTTGAAAATGTTAATGAAAATTACATATAGCTAAATTATTCGTAAAGTAATGAGGCCAAGCATTTTTAAGCGGTATGAAAACGTAATAAATTACTCATCGCCACCCGCCGGCGGTCGAAGGCAAAAATGGAAAAATGGACAAGCCGAGAATGGGCTATTTTTGGGCATTAAATGAGCATTTCCCATGGCACGAAGAAGCAGCTTTTGAAACGCAAGAAAAAGGACATTAAGTGCAAGGATAAATTCAGCAACTAATTTCATTATATTAAAAAATCTAATTTTAATTTTGGAACACTTTTGCGAAATTAAATTTGAATTTTTTTAATTTTGGTGTAAAAATAAGCATTTGACAACATTTGATAGAATTTATGAATTTTTCGTTTCCTTACAAAAATTTTAAAACACCGAAATTTGGAATTGCTAAAAAAATAAAAATCACTAAAATATTTTAATATTTTTATGGTTTGGCTGTATTTAAATTAGTAAAAATAACTCTCTCTCTGTTTTTTTTTTCACCACCAACTAATGAGCCTTTTTGGTCAGCAAAAGCAGCAGTATTCCTTTTTTTGCCAAAATAATGTCCAGCAGCCCATCAGCAGACGGACACTTTCGTCGCCGTCCTCCTCATATTTATAATAAAAAGGGTCGAATGCTTAGGGAGGGGGTACATTTTGCCAAAAATAAATGTGTACAAATGGGCCAAGTGGGGAACGACTGGCAAAATAGTGGCCAGCAGACGATGGCCGGCCGGCGCCACCCGTTTTAGTGCCAAAAACAACAAATGGTGGCCGGCCATTAGTCCGGCTTTGTGCCTCGTTTTACAATACGACATTATAAAAATTGTCAATTAATTAATATTTTTTAATAAACAGGGTCCATGTTTTTATGCACAAAAAATCTTTGAAAATACATTTTAAACCCATAAATTGGCAAAAACCCACAACAGAGGCAGTGCATGTGCCTCATGACGCCGGCAAAAATATTTGTGTGCAAATCCGAGTTTTTTCATGGCCATTTTTGGCCCTAATTGAGATATTTTTTACAGAATTAAATAATTCTGAATTCATATTTATACTAAGGTAAAAAAGTGTAAAAAATAAATAATGATAATAATAACAGAAATATAATTTGTGAAAATGTTCAAATGAAAAAATTAACAGACGGACGACACCTTTCCGTGCCAGCCGCAAAATTTAAACGTACAAATTGGGCGGGAATGTTTTTTTGTTTGTGCCAGAAAGCCCACAAATTAATATTGTCAAAATGGGCGAGTGAATGAATGGTCATTAGCCATTAGCCAGGGCAAACAAACGGACACTTTTCGGAGTCAACCGAAAAGTGAAGTGTTTGTGGCCATGACAACAGCAAAAATGAGCAGTAGCCAGGCACAAAACAGCAGCGGCGGCAGCAGCGGTCAGCTTGTGTCATTAGCAAATGAGTCAGCTTTTGTCTGCAAAATTAACTAAGGGTTTTCGGGGTCGCTGATCACGAATATAACGCCAAAAGATGCTCGTTTATCGATCATCCTTTTGACCCTTCGTGTTGTCCATTTAAACCCCCCTTTTCCCCCATTCCGTGCATTCTCCCTCATTCATTTGTTGTTTCCATTTAATTGTGACCCGCTCCCTCCCTTCGCTATTTATTATATTTATTTGTGTGGAATAAATCAATATTATTCCATTGACTGTTGAACGGACACAACAGTTATTGGCGCAGTCAGCGAAAGCAAAGACGAGCGAAACAAAAGTGGAGAGGAACGACGCAACAAATCGTCAATTGGAATTGCTAATTCCGAGTTGGAATAGCAATTGCCAAATCGTCTGAGAATAAAGCTAATTCCCAGTGGAATAGCTGCACACCCAGGAGGTTGCATTCTCAATTACTGGTGTTAATCCGAGTTGGATAACAGCCAGACGTCAATCGCCGAATTTGGAGAATTTCTACATTCAATTGTTAATCCGAGACGGATAACAATTGCGAATCACTGTTAATTCGAGTTGAATAACAGTGACCGTCCATCATCAATTTCATTGTTAATCCGGTTCGGATAACAATTGACAATCACTGTTAATCCCAGTTGGATAACAGTTGACCATCCATCATCTTTAATTTGATCCTAGTTTGGACAAATTATAAAACGCAACAATGGCAGCGGTTGTAAAGGCTGGCAAAGGACCAGGCCCTTATACATCGGAAACGTCGTGGACCATTTGGGAAGAACGATTTGAGTTTTTCATCAAACTCCGAGGCATCACTGATGCGGAGACGAAAAAATTGCTCTTCTTCTCGGAGATTGGGCCAATATACGAAGAGCTTCGCCAAATGGCGTTGCCAGACGACGTCCGCGACATGTCAATTGATGAGATCAAAGCGCTGATGGAGGAACGATTTGGCGAGACGAAGACGATTGCGGCAAAAAGGTTTGAGCTGTTTTCAGCCAAACAGACGTTAGGACTGTCCATTCGGGATTACTCAATCCAACTTCGGACCTTAATTGCCAAAGCAGAATGGCATAAGGATTCAGTGGACATGTGCCTGAGCGCTCTTTTCATCAACGGCCTTAAAAAAGATTCAATTCGGGCCGAGTTGATAAAGAAGGGAGCGAACGAAATGAAATTCAAAGATGCCGTTGAAACGGCAGTGCTTCTCGAGCAGTCCGACTTGGACGCAGAGCAAATCGGAAAATGATCAACAATTAATAAATAAATAAAATCTGTTTTGGCAATTGCCCAAACGTTGATATTTTAAATATTTTAGCTTCTTTGGACTTTGTGCTTTCGAACGATACCAAAAAGATAGAGTTTTGTTCAAATATGAACAAAGTTATTGTATAAAAACCAGATAGTGTTAATTGATTGGACTCATAAAGTGCATTAAAGCCAAAATTTTTATTAAAAAGTTCTAAGAAAAAA
The DNA here is from genome assembly GCA_004148225.2 of Heterodera glycines. Classification (NCBI taxonomy): domain Eukaryota; kingdom Metazoa; phylum Nematoda; class Chromadorea; order Rhabditida; family Heteroderidae; genus Heterodera; species Heterodera glycines. The sequence goes on along the minus strand of CP049712.1, from coordinate 15,288,473 downwards.
GAATTTTCAAAGAAAATCTCAGCGATTTTACACGACATTGGAACACTGGCCAAGTCTGAAGAAGTCAAATCGATTTCGGTGCCACCAGCGATGATAAAACTTCAGCTGAGTAAAAAGGCGACAGATTTCGAATTGGACTGTGGCGCAGATGTCACACTCATCACCAAGAATGATTGGATGTCCATCGGAAGGCCGAAACTTGGACAAACTTCAGGATTGATGGCATATGGAAAAAAGCCGATCAAAGTCCTTGGATCGTTCAAAACGGATGTGGTGTACAACGGCAAAGAAGTGAATGCCGAAATTTATGTCGTGGACGGCGAAGGCAAAAATTTGTGTGGGAGAGATTTGATCGGTGAATTGCAAATCGATCTCAACAAAGCGTTCGGAATCCGATCGATCAATGAAGTCAAGTGCAAGGCAGTGGATCGAGAGCTGGGAGCGGTGCTTCTAAAGTACGGTGAGGTCTTCAATGATGGACTCGGCCGATGCACAAGGCAAATTTCGTTGAAATTTAAGCCGGAAGTGCAATCGAAGAAGTGCAAACCACGCCCCGTGCCTTTTGCATTGAGACCCGAAGTGGAGAAGGTCATCGACAAGTGGGTCAAAGATGGAGTGTTGGAGCAAGTGACAACTTCTGATTGGGCAACACCGCTGGTGATTGTACCCAAACCCGGGAACAAAATTCGCTTATGTTGCGACTACAAAGTCACGGTGAACCAATGGCTCGACATTCATCAATACCCATTGCCGCGCCCGGAAGAATTGTTCAGCGTGTTGAACGGAGGCGAAAAGTTTTCAAAGTTGGATTTGAAGGAGGCTTATCTTCAACTAATGTTGGATGATAAAGCCAAGGAATGCTTGACCATTTGCACGCATAAAGGCTTATACCAATTTACGCGTATGCCTTATGGTGTTGCGTCAGCGCCAGCAATTTTCCAACAAGTGATGGAAGACGTCCTTCGTGGAATCGACGGAGTCGCCGTCTACTTGGATGATATTGTGGTGACAGCCCCCAACGACGCGGAACATTTGAAACGGCTGGAAATGACTCTCCAACGCATCCAAAAATTTGGGTTGCGTGTCAAAAAGGAAAAATGTTCCTTTATGCAAAAGCAAATTGCTTATTTGGGGCACATCATCGACAAAGAAGGGATTCGAACGTCGCCGGACAAAGTTGAGGCCATACAGAAAATGCCAGCCCCCAAAAACTTAAAGGAATTGCAATCCTTCTTGGGCATGGTTGGGTATTATGGCAAGTTCATTCCATCAATGGCAACAATTTCGGAGCCGTTGAACGAGCTACGCCGATCAGAGACCAAATGGCATTGGGGACAACAACAGCAAAAATCATTCGAACAGATCAAAATTATGCTGTCGTCGAACGAGCTGTTGGCCCATTTTGATCCCAAAAAGCCACTTTATTTGGCAACGGACGCATCTGACTATGGAGTTGGAGCGATCCTTTTCCACAAAGATGGAAACACAGGAAAGTTTGGCGTGATCGCATACGCCTCAAGAACATTAAGCCCAGCCGAAAGAAATTATGCGCAGATCGAAAAAGAAGGACGCGCAGTAATCTTCGGCGTGGAGAAATTCAACCAGTACTTGTACGGTATTCATTCTACAGACGGATCACGAGCCTTTAAAAAGGATTTTTGGACCAAAAGGTGAATTGCCCGTGGTTGCGGCACGACGACTTCATCGTTGGAGTTTGAAGCTCATGAATTATGACTTCGAAATCGAATATTGTTCGACAAAAAATTTCGGTTACGCCGATGGATTGTCGCGGTTGCCTAGTCCAGAAATTGATCAGGTCTGTAAGGAAAGTCTCGAGCTGAACAAAATCCAGCAGGAGAGCCAAAACGCTTTGCCGATTACTGCGAAGGACATTGCGAAAGAAATTGGCAATGATCCGGTCTTCGCAAAAGTAAAAGGTTTTGTGCTCAATGGATGGCCGACAAGGATAGAAGACGAGAAAATTCGCCCATTTTTTCTGGTAAAAGACGAATTGGAGCTGAATAACGGATGCCTAATGGTGTAAGAAAAAATTTATGGTTTGTTTATCATTATTTTTTTGTCTAAATTTTGTTTTTGTTAATTGATTTGATTTTGATGTGAAAGCTTTTGTTTTGCTTATGTAAACGATAATGGAGAATTGTCGACAAAGACATTGAAAGCATGAAAAAGAAGTGCAAAATTTGTCAAACGAATGCGCTGGAAATGAGGAAAGTCCCTCTCCATCCATGGGAAGTGCCAGAAAAGCCATGGCAGCGACTTCACATTGACTTCTGTGGCCCATTTTTCGGAAAAATGTGGCTGATCACGGTTGATGCCAAGACAAAATGGCCAGAAGTTGCAATGATGAAAAGTACTACGACCGAGGCAACGATTGAGGCACTTCGAAAATTGATTTGGACCCACGGATTGCCAGAACAAATTGTGTCTGACAACGGGCCGCAATTCGCGTCAAAGGAGTTTGAAGAATTCTGCTCCAAACGCGGAATTGAACGAACGCTGACGGCACCATACCACCCGCAGAGCAATGGGGAAGCCGAGCGTTTTGTCCAAACATTCAAGAAAGGAATGTTGTTGGTTAAAAAAGAAACCAACTGGGACAATGAATTGGCCATGAACCAATTCTTACTCAAATACCGAGTAACTCCTCATTCTGCAACAGGACGGTCTCCTGCAGAAATGATGTTCGGCAGAAAGCTGCGAACACTGCTCGACCTCGTGCGCCCGTCCGAATCGACCAAAATTGAAGGAGGAGAAGAGAAGGCGAAAGAAAATGCTGAAAAGCATGGCCAAAAATATTTGGCTCGCGCCAAAAAGAACTTTGATCGACGGACGTGGAAACGATCGTTTAAAACTGGACAAAGAGTCTTTGCCAGGAATTACAGAGACGGTTCGAAGTGGATGGCAGGCCAAATCATGAGCCAAATAAGCCCATCACTGTTTCTTGTCCGAACAGCCCGTGGGGTCTGGAAGCGGCACTTAGATCAGCTGAAATCGGACGAGACGAAGCCTGATCTGGAGAGCAACACCGACGTGGACTCAACATCGTCCATAGGTGATCAGACGGAGGATGAAAAGGACGGAGGACAGCAGACGGACGTGGAAGAAGAGCCGAACGATCCGCCAAATTTGCACGATCCGCCATTGAGAAGATCGGTGCGCGAACGAAGGCCACGACAGATCTTCGACCCCAGCGCGTGATCGCTGACTTCAGCTGGTGGGGAGGAGATGTTGTGTTCGTTAATTATTTGAATTAACGCCAAAAGATGCTCGTTTATCGATCATCCTTTTGACCCTTCGTGTTGTCCATTTAAACCCCCCTTTTCCCCCATTCCGTGCATTTCTCCCTCATTCATTTGTTGTTTCCATTTAATTGTGACCCGCTCCCTCCCTTCGCTATTTATTATATTTATTTGTGTGGAATAAATCAATATTATTCCATTGACTGTTGAACGGACACAACACGGGCGGCCCGGCAAAAGCCCGCCGGGCCCCCGGGCCCGTCCGGTCTCTACTTTTTCTGGTGGAAGTTAATAACGGCCCAATTGGCGGCCTTGGCACTTCGTCCCGTGTCTCTATGCTTCATCAACATGTTCTTTCCATGGCCAATGCCGACACTTCGCCCGCGGCGCTGCCGCCTAATCACACGGACACAATGGTGGCCAAAGCACTGCACATGGCATGGTAAAAGGCAAAAAAGTTAATTAAAAATCACTGAAAAGTTCTGAAATGAATAAACTGACAATTTTTTTAGAAAACGGAAAAAAATATCGAATTTCACCCCAGCGCATCCGAATATTTGCGGGGTGGCGAAAGTCGATAAAAATTTATATAATTTTGAAATTTAATTCTCGGGTTTTGAGAAAAATTTCCCAGGAATAAGTAACGGTATTCGTAATTAAGGAATGAATTCGGCAACAGAGAAGCGGTGATCCTTTTTCTTCACGCACATAGTTTCGATCCACGTTTAACTGAATCGCATCAAGTCGCAAATGAGGTGGAACGAATTTCAAACGGACAAACGAAGTGCGTTTTCCTCCTTCTGCGCGAAGCCATTGGCCGGTCGGTGATTGATTAAAATGCATTATTTTTTTTAATATCGACTACATTTAAAGGCTTACCCGACACCCGGAAAATTTCGCATTGATTTTGGATGAACAAATTTTGGTGGCTGTCGTTCACCATTGCTATACCGCAGATAAAGAACCTCGGCATCAACTGGAATTTATCTTTGAAATTGTCCGACCATCGACTGCCATTGTAAAATATCCACAAAATTAAAAACATTTATTTATTCGCACTAAATTAAATTTAATCATTGCATTTTTGGCCCTTAATTTTCAGCCCCGCCATTTCAGTCCCAGTTGAAAGGGACATTTCAGTACCAGATTTAAGCCTTAAAAAACACCTATAATAAATATATCCAATCCCAGAAGAGGTAAATAATTGAAAAAACATCTGAAGGATAAAACCCAAGGCTAAATCCTATTAGAGAAGGAAAGGGAGGCAGAGGATAGGCGTCAGCTGTCATGCCTTATAGGGAAGGGAAGGGACGCATGCCACCTGAGCGCCCGCGTGTGTGCCATTTAAACGCTCGCGTATGCCATTTGAGCCCCAGAGTTATTTTTTACAGTGCAACCATTTGAGCCCCAGAGTTATTTTTAGTGATTGAAATGCTGGTGGGTTGAGTGCAGTTTTCAGCCCCGCCATTTCAGTCCCAGTGGAAAGGGACATTTCAGTACCAAATTTAAACCTTTAAAAAACACCTATAATAAATATATCCAATCCCAGAAGAGGTAAATAATTGAAAAAACATCTGAAGGATAAAACCCAAGGCCAAATCCTATTAGAGAAGGGAAAGGGAGGCAGAGGATGGGCGTCAGCTGTCATGCCTTATGGGGAAGGGAAGGGACGCATGCCACCTGAGCGCTCGCGTGTGTGCCATTTAAGCGCTCGCGTATGCCATTTGAGCGCACGTAGGGACCATTTGAGCGCTCGCGCGTGCCATCTGAGCGCACGCAGGGGCCTTTTGTGAGCCCGCTTGTTAAATTTGAGCGCTAAAAATAAAATTCGAGTTAAATGAATTAGAATTAAAGTTGATAAAACTAAAATTATATTAAATTAATAAATGAAATTAGATTAAAATAGGATTAAAATTAAATAAAAGTTAAAGTTCAAATTAATTGAAATAAAAAAATAAATAAAAAAAAGATTAAAAAATAAATTAAATTAAAGAGTCCCAGTGATTGAAATGCTGGTGGGTTGAGTGCCCAGTGATTGAAATGCTGTTGGGTTTGAGTCCCAGTGATTGAAATGCTGGTGGGTTGAGTGCCAGTGATTGAAATGCTGTTGGGTTGAGTCCCAGTGATTGAAATGCTGGTGGGTTGAGTGCCAGTGATTGAAATGCAGAATTGAGTCCCAGTGATTAGAATGCTGGTGGGTTGAGTCCGCAGTGATTGAAATGCTGGTGGTTGAGTGCCAGTGATTGAAATGAATTGAGTCCCAGTGATTGAAATGCTGTTGGTTGAAGTCCCAGTGATTGAAATGCTGGTGGGTTGAGTGCCAGTGATTGGAATGCTGTTGGGTTTGAGTCCCAGTGATTGAAATGCTGGTGGGTTGAGTGCCAGTGATTGAAATGCAGAATTGAGTCCAGTGATTAGAATGCTGGTGGGTTGAGTGCCAGTGATTGAAATGCTGGGGGTTGAGTGCCAGTGATTGAAATGAATTGAGTCCCAGTGATTGAAATTCTGGTGGATTGAGTGCCAGTGATTGAAATGCAGAATTGAGTCCCAGTGATTAGAATGCTGCTGGGTTGAGTGCCAGTGATTGAAATGCTGGTGGGTTGAGTCCCAACTCAGTGCTTTTAATTTTAATTAAAAATCATCTTTCCATGATCATCTTTCTCCCTCTCTGCACAGTTTCGTCGAGTCCACCTATTATGTGCCGTTCAACGAAAGTGTGCCGTTGGCCGAGCAACGCAACAATGGCACTGATCGGCTCAATTACTATCAGGTGGTGTTGCTGTTTTTCCCCCTATTTTTGGCATTGTGTTTTTTACTGTCTCTCCCCTCCCTTTTTTAGTGGGTCCCTTTCATTTTGGTCGCAATGGCTCTGTTCTCCCAATTCACTCACTACTTTTGGTCCTTCTGCAACATGCTGTCCGGTAAACATTGCTCAACATTTAATTTGAAAAATAATATTTATTCAATTAATTTATTTTAAGTTAAATCATTTCTTTTTAAAATTAGTATAAATAAAAATTCATTTATTTAAATTCATGTTTAAAATAATTTACAATTTGAAGCAAATTAATAAAAGTTTTCATCATTTAATTTCAAAAAATAATATATATATATATATATATATATATTGCTGGTGGGTTGAGTCCCAGTGATTGAAATGCTGGTGGGTTGAGTGCCAGTGATTGAAATGAATTGAGATTTATTCAATTAATTTATTTTAAGTTAAATCATTTCTTTTTAAAATTAGTATAAATAAAAATTCATTTATTTAAATTCATGTTTAAAATAATTTGCAATTTAAAACAAATTGAATTTTGCACCTTCAGAAAAGGACCTTCCAAGCATTCTGTGCAAAGCCAGTGCCGTGGTGTTCGAAGGGGATGAGCAGCAGGCGAACTTCGCCGAGGCCATCGCCAGTCACTTCCATGTCGTTCTGTTGGCCTGCGACTCGTCCAAAAAGCGACGACGGAAAAGGCAAACCCAAACCATTTTTGACCGCCAATTTGGCATTGCCATTATAAATATTTAATTTTAAAAAATGCAAATGAGTTTATCGAAACGAATTAAATCGGAAGAAAACACTGTCAACTAATTAATTTAATTCAATACCCTAAATTTTTTTGGTGTCTTTATTTTCATTCCGTAATTAATGTCCATAAGTCCCTCGAATAATTAACTAATTGTCCGTTGTTTTTCAGTCCTTTTCTTCGTGGAATTTTTGCGCGCAATTGGCTCGCATTTGTCTATTTGTTCACCAAATTTCTGTATTTAATCGCCAACATTGTTCAGGTGAGAACACTCATTTTGGCATTTTCACACTGAAAATGCCATCAATTAATTGCTTGTTAATATAAAATTCGTTTAGTTCAAATTCATCAGCATGTTTTTGGGTGTCGACAAATTGCCCAATTGGGGATGGACGGTGAGTGTTCGCAATTGATGGCATTTGAAACTAATTAATGGGAACGCATTTTTGGATTTATTCTGTTTCCCATTAACTTTGAATTACTCTCTAAATAACCTAAATGTTGTTTTGAGTTATTTTCGAATTTTAGATCCTAAAAATCCCGTCCCTAATCATCATAAGTCCTTTGAATCTTTGTTCCGTGTGGGGCATAATTTAAAAAATATTTTTAAAATTTAATTTTTAATATTTATTTTTTGTTTTGATTTTAGTCCCGTGAAATTTTTGTTTTTTATTGGAAATATTTGTCAAAATGCTTTTCTTAAAGATGCTGAACAGCTTCCTAACTCATGGCTCTTCTTGGGAGCACAGTGGGCACTTTCCTCGCGTCACTCTTTGCGACCTGAAGGTAAAATTTCCTAATTTGAGCACCATTACTAATAAATTTCCGAATTTTTCTGAGTGCCAATTAACGTCATTTTTCCGAATATTTAATAAATGGGAATTAATTTACCAAAAGTTATCAACTAATAAGATTTTTTCGAACCGTTCAGATCCGTCAACCAAACGAACGCTTTCACGAGTTCACTGTCCAATGTGTGCTGGTGGCGAATTTTGTCAGTTAAATGCACTTGAAATATGGGTCAATTTAGTCTGGTAGTTTTAAGTCTGCTGGAATGCCTCAAAGCGATCTTTTTTTTAATTTTAAGGCCGTAACTGTTTGTAAATTTACAAATTATAAATTAATGGGCATGTTTCGAGGTAGCAACATTAATAAAAAAAAAAAAAAAATTGATGCCCTCGAATCGGACTAAAATTGCCATACTGAACTGGCATGAATATAAATGTGAATCCATTTCATTCCCTTGCCTTCCCCGTTCAGCTCAACGAGAAAATCTTCCTGATGCTCTACTTTTGGTTCATTCTGATGGCATTTGTTTCGCTGCTCAGTCTGGCCGAGTGGTGCTGGACTCTTTTGTTCCGCTCTCAAAATCGCTTTATCAAACGGCTGATTGAGCTGAGCCTTTTGCAGGTAGCGTCGAAATTGTTTTTGATGGCTTACTAATTTTAATTTATTTTCCACATCAACAGATGATTCCCGACCCCGAGTTCGACTTCGGCTATGCCGGCACCCGACGGGACGAGAGCGGGACTGATGAGTGTGGTGCCGAAACGGAGGATGGCGATGAGTTGGAGGAGCGGCAACACGGCCGTTTCACCGCGGTCGCTTCCGGTCTTACCGCTGCAAAAGCTGAGAATGTGTGCGACGACAATCAATCGGGCTCACCAAGCAACAACTCCACCGCCACAATGGAGGAAATTGAACAGCACGCCAAGCAAATGTTGCGCAATTCCGCTGTTGGCCAATGTGGCGCGTCGGACGGCAAAGTGAAGGGGTAAGCTCAGTGATCAGCGACAGAATGTCGGACTGATCAATTGGTGAACGGGCAACCGGAAACTGATCAATTTCGGAATTGATCATTATGCTAAAGCACTCTTCTGATTGGCATACACTGATTAATTAATGTAATAACAACACTCAGAATTGCGCAATTTTTAATTGGTTAATCGTTAATTACCCTAGATAAGAAAATTGCCTAAATAGCAACAGAATGATGAAATTTCAAAAAGCTAATTGCAATGAGCATGGATCAATCTGGGCACTCACAATTCAGCAGATTTTTCCTCATCAAAATTCTGAGTGCTTATATGTAAGCTCTGTAGCTTAGTAAATGTAAATTGCATAATTAAACAGATTATATATGTCCTATTACTGATCAATTTTCAAGGCCAACTCGGACCGGCACTGATCACTTTGAGTGTTCGGCAGGTGATCAGCATCGGCAGCAGCAGCAACAGCGGTCGTCCAACAATGACAACAAAACGAACAGCAACAATTTGCAAATGAAATGGGACGAAGACGACCAAATGGTGATCGAACTGCAGAAGAAGCGCAACGCTTTGTACCGTGATTTTAAAAAGAACAAAAGTGAGTTGTGTTTTGGCGATCTGTCACTCATTGCAAAATGAGCCAAGGGCCAACAAATTATTTTCTCCTAATTACCTTCGTTTGTAAATTATTTAATAAAAATGGAAAACCAAATTGAGTCATACATGAACAAGGGGTGCATGTGATAATTAGGGATGCGATTTTTAGATTTTTACATATTTTTTTCCTGAGATCCCCGTGGCCTGAAACGCACGAAAAAACATGTTTTTTTGGGCTGTTGTTAAGCTACTTTTCGAGTTATTAGCACCTATTTTCTAGGTTTTTATTTTTAGCACCTAAAAAACCTAAAAAAAATTTTAAAAACTTATTTTCACCTATTTTGGCGTTTTGCCCAAAATTTGTTAAAAATATGCAAAAAAAAGAAAAATACACCCCTAAGAACCGACCCAAAAATTTTTTCAAAAAATACATCCCTAAGAATCGACCAGAAAATTTTCAAAAATGCGCCCCTAAGAAATGAAAAATTTCTCAAAAATTTATCTCCAAAATTTATTTATTTTATTTTCTTGACGATAATTTTTGATTTTGAAAATTATGTATCTCATTAATGATTTGGCGTAATATTTTTGCCTTTTGAAGAAAATTTTCGATTTTACACCCCTAAATTCGAAACTTTTTGGCACCTATTTTCCCATTTTTAGCACCTATTTTGGGGTTTTTTTATAACTTAAAACCTACCTATTTTGGCAGTTTTTAGCACCTAAATGTAATTGATCAAAAAATTTTATTTTTATTTTCGTCAGTTAAGAAATAATAATTTTATTAAAATTATACAATTTCTAGCAAATCCAATTTAATTCTTCCATTTATAATCCCCCCCCCCCCCTGAATTCAGAATGATGTGCTCCAGTGCTGGCATGCAGATGACCAGCCTGGTCATGGGCCGTCTGTTGTGTGCCTTTCTCCAGCAGGACGACAACAAAACTCCGAATGACCAGCCAATGTTGCCAGTTTAGGACAGCTTAAATTAATTGTTTTTTCTATTTTTCACTTTTTGGGGCTTTGTTGGGTTTTTTTTGTTTCCGTCGGTTCAAAGTGTGCCATCAAATTTTCGGCTTTATTAATTTTTTTTAACATTTTCATCACTTACCACAATGCCATCATCTTCTCCACAAACAGAGATCGGATAATCAAATCTCGGCTTTAATTCAGTGATGATAGCACCTAAATGGAGAAATTTTACCGTATGATTTTTATATCAGTTTTTTCTCGGCATTTTTAGTAATTTAAATTATCAAAAATTGGTTTTCCCTGGCTTTTTCGATCTCTGGCAATAACTTTCTTTGTATCAAGGTCATAGGTCAATTATTCGTTGATCACTGGATGCAAATCGCAATTTTGTTTTATTTTAGGTCATTTGTTAACTTTTCTCAGGCAAATTTTAACATTAATTTTACCAAAAAATTTTGAAAATAAAAAATAGAGAAATTAAATTTGCCTATTTTACATTTTTTTAACACATTTTTTTAAATTTATTTTTTGCATAATTTTCTTACCACTTAACCATTCACTGGACGGGCAATTTGCTTCTCCTCTCTCTCTCTCTCTTTCTGTGCCATCGCTTTTCCTCTTCTGTGGCGACGGCGCGAGAAGCATTTTCCCGGAAGCATCTCAGGTTCACCCGACGGGCAAAACGTGTATTATTATTTATCATTATTATAATCATAATACCAACCACAAAATGGCTTTACCGTACCACCCTCATCATTGTCAGCCAGAGCCCTCCATACTGTAGTTGACTGACAATTCACCACCACCGTATCCGTTCTATTTCATTTCAAATTCCTTAATTATTCCGACTGCCATTTGCGTGTGGTGACTTGTACAGTAACCATAACCACCATAATCATAGCCTTCTTTTTATTTCTATTTATCTTCTGTATATTTTAAATTGTAATTTTCTTTCAAAAATTTAATAAATTTAATATTTTTCGTTCATTTTATTTAATTCGTGCCCCCATAAGCTCCGAAATCCTCCGACAATGCAACATTTAATATTTAATTGGAAGTTACAAATCTCTTTTAATACTTCATAATAACGCACTGATGATTTCCCATTTTTCAATATCTTCAAATAATTTATTTTTAATTTTTTTTTGCAAAATTGTTGCCGTGGATTTGCGGAGAAAACGTCACAGATATTCTCTTTTGAGAGCAGCTTTTTCAAAGATTTTTTTGACTTTTAATTATGTATTAGCAATAATTGCCTTTGTCACCGGAAATCATACATAAATATGAAAATATAAATTAAATAAATTATAATTGTTTCATAAATTTTTCATATTAATGACTTTTATTATTTTTCCAAATAAATAAATGCTAAACAAAACAGCTAAAAGCCATCTCATGTAGTTTTTCGATAAAGATTCGTATAACTTTTCTCAACTCATTAGCTTACTAACATGCTTGGTACCGTTAGATAGTAAAAGTTTCGTAAAAAAGTTTCGTTAGATTCTAAATAATGCGCAACCATAATTTTATTTTTTGTGATTTTAAAAAAGTTATAACAAATATATTTTTCTCAAAAAGTTATTTAAGGTGAATAAATAAATTTTACAACACAACGAAAGATTAAAGGAAATTAAATTATTTGATAGAATAATTATTATTTGCCCCTTTTCAACAGCATTTATCAGCTCCAATAAATTGCACATAAAAATCATTTGCAACTTTTAAATTCTACCGCTTTTTCTTATTAAATAAGAAAAAATAAAAGTTGCATTTAAATTTTAAAAAAAAATAAATAATGATAGAAATCCGTGCCGTCCCCGCTTTTCACGGTGCTTTTGCTCCTCGCGTTTTGTCCCTTTTTGTTGTTTGGCTTCCCAAATAATTGTCGACACTTTGTCCGCGCAAAAATGCGTCGACCAATTTTCCAATTTCGACCCGTTCCGCCCGGTTCAAATTTCGGCACACGCGATAAAGCCGCTTAATCTCCCGCTGCCGTGGCACCCATCGCTCCGTCTCGCGGCGAATGTCACGCAACAGCTCAAAATAGGCCGCATCAATTGGTTCAAAATTGACGATGACTTCAGCGGCACTTTTCGCGTTTTTGCGCTCAATCCGGGCGTATTTTTGCCGCAAAATAATCGCAAAAAGCAGCAACCGTTTGGCTTTAACCAATGCCTAAAACAAGCAAAGTTGCAATTTTATGAGAAAATTAAGCGACATCATTTTGGACCCGGATTTACGTTAGTATTTTAGCTTAATCCCCTGAGCACATAAAATTGAAGCCAGCCACGGACTAGCAGTTGCATTTAGCCCGCAAATTTATGGATGATAACCGCCGCCGGCATTCATTTATTGCCCGCTCTACCTCCAAATAAAAAGGTTTTCGGGCTATCTGGGCAAACTGAAGCCCAAACTCTTGGCTTGAGCCCAGAACCGGGATTTTGTACTATTAAAATCTCGCAAAACCCCGGTTGGCGCTCAAATAAATTGTAAGGCCGGCGGGAGTGAAAAACTTTGTCTATTTTTGAATTATTTTGCAATTAATTAAGTGTTTCAAAAAAGTTATGACCTGCGAAACTAAAATTTTTTTGGGCATTTTTGGTCCTAACTTTCTTTAAGCTTAACGAATCTTTTTTAAATTTTGTAATCTAATAGAAAACACTTAGGGCTATCGAATGCTATCAAGAATTAAAAAATTGGTTATCAAAAAAAAAAAAAAAATTACATTTGATGGTTTCATTAATTTCCTCCCCGTGTTGTGGTGCCCTTTGGCAAATTTACGCCTTATTTTATTTACAAATAAAAAAATAAAATTGATTTTTTTGTGTTAATATTAGCACATTATCCCATCGCCCACCTCAATTTTGTCCAACGACTCCTTCCTCTCCCGCTCATCCATTGGCACTTCGTCCCCATCCATGCTCAACATGCGCAGCAACTGTTCGCCAACCGCCTCGTTGCTGCTCGTGCGCGACAATGAAGCGGAGGATGAACTCTGTTCGTCCTCCGTTGTCTTTCGTTTGGCCATTTTCGCTTTTTCCTGCGCTTCGCGCACTTTCCGCCAGTGAACGTCCAAAATCTGGCACAAAAATATTTATTGCTTTGTAATGACCCAAATTAAAATACCCTTAATTTGGCTTGATACACACACTCACAAATAGGGGGCAATAACAAATTAAATTTTAAAAGTGAATGGTGTCAAAATGTAAAGAACATATTGAGTAGGACCAAACGATTTTTAGAGCATATAAATTGCTAATAATAGGTAGGATGTAAGCTCTAAAAACTTAAATGTTGAGATCAAAAGCTCATGATTCGCACTTTTGTGCCCTGAAAAACGCTGTGCCATTTATTGAAATTGCTTAATTAATGGGCCATAATTTTTTTTTTCTAAATATGCTTAATGCCTTAAGCTAGCCAGTAAATAAATGGTCATTCAAATTTCTTTGAATTTTGATTATTTGGTTTGAATTGTTGATGGCTAAAATAGTTTTTTTTTGTGGGTTGAAAAACTTATTTTTTTACAAGATAGTTTTCTAAATTTTCAAAAATTCTTAAAATATGTAAAAAAAAATGAAAATATTACGAAAAATTGCTAAATTTTGGAACATTTAATAAAAACGAAAAAATGCGAAAAAGTGCAAAAATTAGGCTATGGAGAATCCAGGAAAAAATATGTATGTATTTACATAAAAAAAGAAGCCCTGGCTGATCAATCTTCTCAACTTTCCCCCCCCCCCCCGTGCCAAATTGTCCGTGCCGCCGCCGCTTTTCACCCACTTTTTGATCGCTCATTTGCGATATGTTGTTGTGCCGGAATTTCATCTCGTACACTCGGATCACTTTCACAATCGTTTTCAACGTTTGTTTGCTGAGCACGGGCGGAAGCGGCTTCCGAAACTTTCTCTTCTTTCCGCCGCTTCCGCTGTTGCCCGTTTCAAAGAAATACATAAATCCATCAAATTCATTTAATTCATTTGCAGCAGATTCGGCCAATTCGGAGAGAAACTGTTAAATGATTAAAACCAATAAATGGATCTGAAAATCTCTCGAGGATGTGTGCATGCATTTAAATAGAGAGTTTTCTTTTTAAATAATTTAAAAATAAAAATACTGAAATTTGTTCGCTCAGCACAAAATTACCGTATTTACGGTATTTGAACCCCCGGGGTTCTATTTTTCAGCCCCCCTCGATGTCCTTATCATGTCTTTGGTTGGCTTGTGTCCCATTGGCCTTGTAAAGCAAGCGCGATGGGTGTGTAATTAATTACAGAATTAATTTGATATTAATGAGTCAAAATTAATTTTTATTTTATTAAATTCAGGTAGACGCTGAGAATGCGCAAGCAATAAACTCAATAAACACAGCAATTGTTTACATCAGTCCAATGGTGAGGAATTTGGTGATTTGCAGACTTTTGTCAAATGTTTGAATAAAAATGTTCAAATTAAAGTGGTGGGACTCTTTGTCGAACAAATTGTTGTTGTGCTGATCAGCGAAAAAGTGATCAAAAAATGCATTTGTCTCCCCAATGACGCCAGTTGGCGTTTTGTCATTCGCCAAAATTTTGGCAATTTGCTCAGTTTCACTGCCAACTCTTTGATTTGGATGGATTGTCCGGTCATTTTCGGCGATGGGACGTTGTTGGTCCTTTGTCTTGATAACTTTGACATCTGAATTTTAAAATTAAATTATTATTACTATATTTTTAAAATTTAAATTAATTACAGATGGAAATAAATTCCAAATGTGCAGCCGGCCTAATGATGATTAGGGCTTGGAATTATATGCACATGCATATTTTTTTTTCCTGAACTGTGGGAGGCCTGAAACGTACGAAAAAACATGTTTTTAGCTCGGTTTAAAGCTTCTAGGACGACTTTCCATATGCATATTTTGCATATTTGTGCATATTTCACGATTTATGTGGATATTTTGGCATTTCATGCATATTTTATGTGCATATTTGAGCATTTTTTCAAAAAACCTCTATTAGAACGGCCCCCATCAACTAAATTAGCCTTTTTTACCTCTAAAGCCTGGAAAATTTTCCGAAAAATCATTTTTTAGCCAAATTTTCTAAAAAAAAAATTGTAAAAATTAAATTTTTCTTAAAAATTTGTAAATTTATGTCAAAAATTTAAAAAAAGCGAAAATTTCGCTTTTTGGGTTGATTTTTAGCTAAAAATTCGTCAATCTTAGCTTTATAATGTTTTTTTCATCTAAAATGATTTTTAATACCATATTTGACCACTTTTGAAAGTTTTACCTTACATTTAGCGAATTTGAAGAAATTTTAAGAAATTATACCCTCAATTTGGAGAAATTTATGTGCATATTTTTCACTTTTTATGTGCATATTTTGCAATTTTTGGTGCATATAATTCCGAGCCCTAATGATGATGAAACGAACTTCGAATTTGTAATATAGGCAAATGCTTTTAAAATCATGAACCCATTTTTAATTGTGGTATGGGTCGCATTTTTAAATTAAAACTAGAGACCGGACGGGATTGGGATACCACGGGATTTTTTCGGAATCCAGCGGGATTAAATTCGGGATTCGTCCCGATCGTTCTTTCAAAATCGTCGGGATTGATCGGGATTCGGTCGGGATCAAGACTGGGGATCCTCCGACCCCAGTTGTCCGGTCTCTAATTAAAACTGATAGATTAAGTTGGCATTTTTCCCAATGTTCGTTAAAATAAACAAATTTCGAAGTTTGGATTAGTGCCAAAGTGTCAAATCCAATTCTGATCATTCCGCTCACAGCCCCACCTTTGACGCCCAGTGAATATTCCTGCCGAAAACTCTCAATGGAAATGCCGTCGAAAAATGCGTCAACAATTGCCATGACGTAACGCATTGAAATGTCCTCGAGCTGTTTGAAGAACTCGTACAGCGGCTCCTTCTGTTCCGGCACGCGCTTCCACCAGCCCTCAAACTGTGCCAACATTTTCTCTTTGATTTTCTTGTAAATTGTCTCGAGTTCCAATGTGGCGAAGGCTCTCAAAACTAAAATAAAACTTTCCGTAAAATTTTTAAGATTATGCTCTGTAACAAAATTATAAACTCAAGAATTTTTTTTTGCCACTTCAGCAATTTCCCGTGGACTAATTCAGCTGAAATTTCAAGCATACCTTCCCCTATAAATACTAAGAGCTAAAAGAAAAAAATTTTTATGAATTTTTTTCCGAAAATGGTCCCAAATTTGGCGTAACAAAATATAGGTAAACTCAAAACTTTGAAGACAAAAAGAACGAGAACAAAATTTGCTACAGGTTTGAAATCGGGAAATTTTCAGAAAAAATTCCTAGGGGGCTGTATTTTAAATAAATTTATTTAAAATGAAGTGGCAAAAAAATTTTTTCTTGAGTTTATAATTTTGTTATGGAGCATAATTTGAAAATTTAAACAATAATAATTTTTTGAAATCTTTTCCCAATTTTTACCTCTGTTTTTGGCACTGTTTCCCTCATCGTCTCCCCGCGCCGCCCCTTCCGCCGGTGGTGTTGGCACAGTTTCTTCCTCTTCCGCCGCCCAAAACATTTCCTCCTCCAATTGCTCCCTTTGATCTTCCGCTTTCAATCGGTTCATCTCCGTGTACTTTGGCAACAATCGGTGCAGCAGCTGAATGAATTGGAGCAATTTTCGTCCGCAGTTCAGCCGATGGATCCAATCGATGCTTTCCGTGAATTTGCGCCACAATTCATGCACATCCTCCCTGGGATCATCCCGGTAGATATCCACTTGATCGGCGAACTGATCAGTTGGGAATCGACGGATATTTACATACATTTTAAAGATTATTAGGACCAACAATTAAAATTTGGGTAAAACAGGATTTTTTGTAATTCAAACCCTATTCATAGAGAGGGGATCCCCGGGATTTTCATCCCCGTCCGGCCCCGTTTTTTTCCTTTTTGTTGGGTTCAATCACCACACTAGTGATGTTCGAGACCGAAAATTTCCCGAGACTCGAGACCGAAAACCCCGAGACCAAGACCCAAAAAACCCGAGACTTTTCTAGATTCGAGACTCGAGACCGAGACTCGCGAGCATCACGACCCCACACATAGCAGGGACATTTTCTTGAATTTTTAAATTGACTTTTCCAAAATAATTTTTTTAAATGAAATGAAATTTTTATTTTCTTCTACATTTATATCACTCAACAAATAAAAATATTCCATTCTCTTTTCCATTTTTTATAAAATTGTTTAAAAATTTATAATTGTAAAATATTAAATGAAAAATTGATCTTTTTTTACATAATCTTTCGGTCGATGAAAATTTAAAATGCTTATTCTTTTATTCTACAATACTAATTATTTGCTGCAAGAAAAATTATTTTTTAATTGTTTTATTTTATTTTTTATTTTTTCCATTTTGCATGTACAATTTTGTCCCCTTCTTAATTATGTATTATCCCTTAAGACTCCACTAATGATTCGGCTTTGATTGACGAACTAATTGAGCAACTTGCCGAAAAAGTGTCAGAAATGCAAGTCCAAGTGACAAAAGGTCGAAATCAAATTTCTTATCCGACATATTATAATGACATTGAACCGTTTAATGAGGCCGAGACAAATCCGCCACGGCTTTTCTCGTTGCCCGGAAGAGTATTCTCGCCTCTCCAACCATCGACGGTTTCACAGAAACATTTGCAAGTCGAAAGGACAATTGGTTCATTCCAAATATGTCCAACACGTTAACAAATGCTTAAATATTTTATAATTTATATTCTTAAATTTAATAATTACGGCTTCTATTTAGAGACCGGGGTTTTAAGTGCTAAAAACACTGAAATAGGTGCTAAAATAGGTGTGAAAAAAGTGGAAAATAGGTGATAAAAACGCCCAAAATGCCAAAATAGGTTCGAAAATAGGTGTTAAAAATTGGAAAAGCCCAGTGTCTTTATGCACAAAAATTACAAAAGTGACTAATTTTTTTTATAATTTCGCCCGCACACTTTCAACTGGTCAAGAAAATAAAAATAAATTTTGGAAATGTTTTTTAAAATTTATTTCCATTCTTAGGGGGTGTGTTTTTCAGAAATTTTTGGGACCGATTCTTAGGGGTGTGTTTTCCTTTTTTATTGCACTTTTGCTATGAAATTTATGGAAAAAGGCCAAAATATGTGCTAAAGTTCGAAAATATGTGATTTTCGTGCTTCTCTCAACAAGCACTATGCGCAAAAAAAGGTAAAACCCTAAAAATCCGGTTTCTACTTATGTTTTGTCCGTCCTCTTCCCCCACCTGCAAAATCAAACGGCTCTTCATTGGCCAATTGTCCCGCTTGGCCACCACCCCCCTCCTGGTTCAGTTCCGTGTCTCCGCCTCCGTCCAACCGCTCGAACTCCTGCTTCAAATTTGTGCCAACCGCGATCAGTTTCAGAGCTTCCAACAGACGATCAATCGCCGCGAATGCTTCTTCCGCCCGCTCCACCAAATCGGCAATTATGACCAGTACGCGGCAAAGCCAAGCGACGCGTCGCCACGCGTTGACCATCGCCGACTTCCGTTGGCGCAGTGAAATTGAAACTTCGCGCAGACCGCTCCACTGAAGTGAGCAAAAGCATTATTTAATCCCACTTATGAACTCGAGATTTTTCGGGATTTTATTTCTGAAATTATTAAATTAAAAATTAATTGCCAAAAATACGTCGAAATGTATTCACCCCCCCCCCCCTTTACATTAAATTTATTCGTTTCTTTAGGGGAAATTTCTGAAATTTTTTTGGGTCATTTCTTAGCGGTCTGTTTTTCGTTTTCAATACATTTGTTAAGGATTTTTTGAAAATCCTGCAAATAGGCACATTAGGCATAAAAATCCCGGAAGAGGCAAAAATAAGCATTATAAAAATCATCGTAGCCTCCCAAACCAAGCGGAAAATGCATTTTTCGTGCTTATCTGAACGTTTAAAGTGCGCAAAATTTTAAGCATTTGCCTAAAAAAGGAAGCCCTATTTATTGTTCTTAATAAAAATATATTTAGTAAATAAAATTTCTATTTTTGTTTTAGAAAAATTCATGTTTTTTTAAATTTCAAGAAAGTTATGATTTATTATTTTCCACAAGAATGCCATAAAGAAGGAAAAATACTATTACCTTATAAAAATGAACTCTCAAATTAATTGATTTCTAATTGTATTTACATAAATATAATGAAATATACAAATTAATAATATTTCAATTAAGTTCGAAATTTAAAAAAGGATTACGTAAACGGAAGAAGAAAAGGACACCATTATTTCGCAATATATTTTTTTCAATCTTCTCTTAATTAAAAAAAACTGATACATTTCTACCTTCATGGCCTCCGAAATTTTGTTGATTTTCGATCTCAGACCCGGCGATCCGACTTCAAAATAAATGTCTTCAAGCAGTACAATAAATCCGCGCCCTTTTTCCGGGTTTGCATTGAATCGGTCTCTCAATTTACTCAGTTGATTAATCAACTGTTTCGAAATCTTTTGGAATGGCTTTTCGTTGGGCACTTCGCCGCCAACCTTTTCTTGGCTTTTTGTTTCCATTATTTCATCATCCCAATACATTTCAATCCGTTCTCCACGTGGAGTTTTAGCACTTTTTTCTAAATTAAACAAATTTACAGTAAACAATTATAGTATGTTCATAATTTACGGATTTGTTTATTTTTTTCTTATTGAAGCTTTTGTACATAAGTTACAGTAGCTTAATTTGAAACTTTCTACTGTCGTATTTTCCAGGAGCCAAATGATTTTATAAATAAATAATTTAAAAATTAAATAATTTGTTTTTTTTGCCTTCAATTGGTGGTTCTGGCAAATAATTGCACTTTTCATTCATTATTTGTTCCATTAAAGTAATAAATTTGTCAAATTGTTCACTCATTTTCCGCAAGAATAATCGTTCATCCTTTGGTTTTTCCTTTACAATTCTTTCCAATTTTTCAATAGTTTCATTAATTTTTTTGTGATTTTTTGTTCCCATTTTTTTGAGCACATTTCGTCCGTTCGAATTTCTGTCCATAAAAGTTTGGCTTAGATACATTTGAATTCGTTTGTTTCTGTTCGGCTCTTTTAGAGCCAACCAATGCTTTAGCAATTGTTCCGCAATTTGGCAATCTGACGAAATATTTCATTACTACTTAGAGCACGGATATGTATAATAATTTCATAATTCAAAATTACAATATGGATTGGTGTTAACCTATGGACAAATATTAACAAAAATGGCAAAATACGGCGTAAATTTCTCAAATTAAATTGATATAAGATTCGAAATTTGAGGCCTAAATTTCGATATTCTAAGAAATGCTCGAAATACTTGAAATTTTAAAATTAAATTTTGGATTCAAAAAAATTTTATGCTAATGCAGTTTCGAAATTATAAAAATGGGTTATTATATAGCAAATAATGCTAAAATGGAAAATAAGAAAACTTCTTACTATAAGCTTCAAACCACGCTGAAAATGGCTATCATTCTTACTAGCCCAAAATAAGCTTGCCGAAATTTTGAAATCAACAAATTCTTTATATAAAGTAGTGACCGGACGACTGGGGTCGGAGGAACCCCGAGTCGGGATCCCGACCAAATCCAGAAGATTTTGGAAAAGTAATCGGGACGGATCCCGAGGTCGGGATCCCGAATTTAATCCCGCGGGATCTCTAAAAAATCCTGCAGAACCCGATTCCGTCCGGTCTCTAGTATAAAGTAGAAATAATATTAATAAATGGAATAAAAAAATTAACCATATTTTGAATGGTCGGATGATGACACATTATGCTCATTTGCCGCTGCTGAATCATTCGCAACAATTTCCCCTCGGGGACTGATTTTTAGCGCTTGCATTGGCGATCGAATCGACGGACTTCTTTGACCGATGTTCGGTGATCGAAGTGATAAATGTTCTTGCATACTTATGGGCGATGATGATTCGCTACTGTTTCTGTCGTGATACTGATTTTCTTTACCGCCCCATTCATTGTTTGGTTCAATTCTCACTGCTAAATCCCGCTGCAACGGATCATTTTCATTGTTTTTGGTCAATGATTGTCGTCGTTTTAAGAGTGAATTTGATGATTCGCTGCCACTTTTTTTGCCACTTTTTGACGACTCTCCGCTTTCATTTTGGCCATGGTTTTTCATTTTGTCACCATTTTTTGGAGCTCTGCTTCGATGGGAATCATAAATCTTTTCCGATGAATTTATCTTCTGAATAGTTGATCTACCCTCTGCATTATTTTCATTATTTGTAGAGTCATCTTTAAATAAAAGAATTTCAGAATTGATAAATACAAAAATTATAATTTTATTTTAGAACATTGCTATGAAATATTTGTTAGTTTTTAGGCTAAAATCCAAAACATTTTCGAAATAAAGGGACCGAGGTAATAATAGGCGCTACCAGAAAAAATTTAGAGGCGCAATTAATATAATTTAGACTGCTTATTTTGTTTTATTTTAAAAAGAAAAATGTCAAAAGGTAGTTAACCCTGGCAGGGTTTTTTGAGAGATATTTTACAATTTATTCGATCAAAAATGTATCAAATATTATATTTTCACCTCCCATGATTATTTTTAACAATTTTGGGGAGAAAAATAGCAAATTTAGTGCAATTTTTATCTAAAAAAAATAAAATTTTAAACAAATTTTTTACGGCGCATTTTTCAAGAAATTTTGGAGAACGAGGGAGGGGAGTGGGTCCGGCGGTGCCGATAACAAAATCTTCATTTATTTTTAGAACATTTCATTTAATTAAATTTTAACGTAAAAAATTTAATTAGTATCCCAATTTCCCCCTCCTTTATTTTTCATTGCCCACCTCTTTCATCAAAGAGAATTCTGCACAAAATTTGTTTGATTTTTTCATCTTGGATCATTCGCACAAAGAATGGGTTCATCATAAACGCTTCCAAATCCAAAGTTGTGGCGCCGTCTGTCCGCTTTTTTAAGTGCATGTCATTTTGAACGGCAAATGCCAATTGTGTATCGTCCAATGGGCGTTCGATACGCGCCCATTCGATCTCATTGACAACCATTTCGCCCATGTTGAACACCAACAATTTGCTGTTGCTTTTACCGTTCCGTTTGTACAGCACTCGGGAAGTGCGCATTCGGAAGGAATACACAAGTTGGACAAAGACGTTTATTTTGCCAATTGCACGTTCGCATTCGACCAGCGGAATGATGGGGTGTGCAGCAATATCTTCTGACGAGTAAAAGCGCGGAATGCGCCTCTGATCCGCTTCCTCCTCCTCTGCTTCTCTTGGCGACTGGGGATAACCTTTGTCGTTCCAATGCTTGGCGGCTTTGTGCTTCTCCTCTGCCGCATTGACACTTTCCTGCTCCCTCCTTTTTGTCCTCTGTGAATTGTCTGCAGGTGACGGTGATGGCGTAGGACGGACTTCAAGCCTGTGTTTTTGCTTGTCCTCACTTGATCTGCCGCGAATGTCTTCATCAATCACGTCTCGGTTCCTCGACTTATTGTCTGTAATTAATGATGGTGATTAAGGTGACTGCTCTTTTGAGACCCAAATTCGTGCCTAAGCGCTTCTCTCGACACTTGCGCCTGTTTCATTTGCGCTTACTTAATTTAGTCGCACATTTTCGCCTACTATATTTACGCCCTTTTTTGGTTCATTTTCTTATTTAAATATATATTTTATCCTTATTTTTAAATGCTTGCTAAAGGTTCAAAAAGTAAAGCACTAAGGAAATGTGGTGGAATTTAAGAAACGACCAAGAACCATAAAATATAAAATTAATGGAGAGTTTCGAACCTTCTAAACGCAGTGCTTGTTTGTCCTTCTCTGCACTCATACTGAGTTTGTGTTTCTGTTTCACTGGCTTTCTCAACCATGTTTCAAAGTCTGACTCTATTGAAGAACTTGAGGTTGATCCTCCGTCAGATTCATCGGAACTTTGTTGGACTGTTTCTTGATCTGATTCATTCAAATTGCTTGGACTATTCATTTCTTCATCAGATTGATCAGACCCCGTGAAATATACCGAGTCTTTGCTTGCATTGCTGCCAGCTTCCACTCTTTCCGCTTCCTTTCCTTTATATATTTTGGTGTCTTTTTGTCTCGTTTTTCCATGTACCTGACTTTCTGGTTTTCCAGAATAATATTGAACCCTTTCATGGTCAAATTGTTCTGAAGTTACACTGTGTTTTTTCGGTTCTTTGTTTTTGACTCGTTTTGGGACTTCATGTTGTCCATAAATATATCTTGTACTACTTCGGCTGTGACTTTGTTGCCTCTCCGATTTTCGGTGGGAAGTTTCCTCATCAGTAATTTCTAATGAATTGTTGTAGTAGTATTCTTTTGAATGCGTTCTCTCTTCTTTTTCCGGTTCATCTTCATTAAAATTGGTTCTTGTCCTGACTCGACCATGGTCTGTTGATCTGTTGGCCGACTTCCGATTGGAATTCTCCAAATAAGACAGGTCAGACTGTAGATTTGGTCTCTGGGTTCTCAACAAACCTGTACAGCTCCAACTTCATGCATGGAGTTGGAGCAGTACAAGCTCAGGGTTAAAAGATAGGTCAGCTTTAAGGCCATATTCGGATTCTACTGGTCGCCTGTCGGTTGGTAATTTGCTAAGGCATCTCTCTCTGACTCCCTTCCGTCATAAGTGATCGGCGAATTTTGTTGTATTTCTTCATTATACTCAGGTTGATGGGGTGCATCATTGTATCTTTGTCGCTCCCGTCTGCTATAATTATTCGGTGATTCGTCATTATCATAATAGGTGACCAGACGATTGCGTCGGTTTTCCGTTTCTTCATAACTTTCGCGGTGAGCTTGGTCTTCATAGGAGCTCCTGAGTCTTCTCGAAGCTGTTCTCTCATGTACTCCCCGCATTTCCTTATCGAAAAATTTTGGTTTGATTCGTTCATAACTTCTTGACAATTCGTTATCATTTCTTTCTGGTGATAAAAGCTCGTTGGCGCATTCTCTATCCGAAAAGTATTGATTATTCTCATAGTTATTAAATGAAGTCGATGAATACGAATTGGAGCCTTGGCCTTCATATAATTCATAATTTTCTAAATTAATGCTATTTAATTGTTTTATGTTAATAATGTCAAGAATGTTAGCAAAATTTTTGTGAATATAAAGTTTTTGCCATATTTATCCGGCGAAAAATTTTGTAATTGAGAATCACACGGAATAATTTCAGAATCTATTCCCGCCCTTTTATCTTAATTTTTTCCTAACCAACTAAATTCATAAATTTACTATTTATTTAAAATATATTTTTATTTAATTATAAGTGCTTTATTCAGGGGTTCACTTCAAAAGAACTGCCCCCTTTTTCATCAAATTATTTTTTTGTTTTTCTTTTTTGCGTTATATTGTAATTTTTCTTTCTCTTTTTTTCTCCCGTTTGACCAAACAAAATTCCATGGCTTTCTGTCAATTCTTTGATGTCTCTCATGGCTATAATTCGTTTCATGTCCAAATTTCTGCCGTCCAACAGTGGAATTCCATTGTCTCTCGCACAATGCAACAAGTAGCCGTCCAATGGCTGCGTGGGCCAATCGCATTTCATTTTTTCAAAGCGTTCAAATTCAATTTTGCCCTCGTTGAGTTTTCCATATGGACGAGTATTGGGTAACGGACGCCCATACAATGCAAAATGCTAGCCAAATTGCTGACAAAAGTGTTCTGATCACATCCGGGCGATTGACCAAACAAAAATATACCACTGAATGGTGCAAAGATTGTAATAAATATAAATGAATTTAATGGAGTCATCTAAACAAAAGATATTTCAGCAAATAAAATTGAAAATTTGTTTTCTATAACCATAAATTATAAATTGTCATTATTTATAGGTTTAAATACCCTCTTAAAATATATTTGTTAAGGTTTCGCGTGCATTTCTGATGGAAGTAAAGGCGCAGAAAAAAAAAAGTTAATTTAAGAACTAACGCTTATTGATAATAAAACATAATCGCAATAAATTGTTAAAAATCGGGTACTACTCAGGTGTCCACTTTTAACAGGGACTTAGTTACCATAGCCAAGAATTATAAAATCATTTTTTGATACTAAATAAGGATTGGCTGAAAATAAAAGCCAGTTGATATGAAAATACTAATGTTTAATTCACGTCAATGGTAAAAGTCCCCAGTCGCGGAAAAACCCTCGCGATATGAAGCCCGTACATTCTGCCAGTTAGAAAACAAATGTGGGTATGTAGTATGCGCAATTAAAAAATTTATTATTATCTTTTACAGAATAAGAATGACACTCTTTATCTTTTTTAGGATTTATTTAGAACCTTTAATAGTGTTTTCGAGCATTATTAAATGTCGGACGGTTCAGTCCCTTTTGAATTGGATGCTTCAGTACGTACTCGACAAAAATTAATAGCTAAATAAAATTTAAAAATATTAGCATGGTAATTTAAGCTTTATTAATGTGTTTTTTTATTATAGTTGCCAAATAAATGATGATGAAATTCATCCATAATCGATATGAGGCTTTCAATTTCCCATTATGCGTTAACCCAGCTTCATTCAAATGATTAATTTCCTGAGAGAATCGATAAAATAAAATAAATATTTATAATTTTTTCGGTTTCTGATGGTATTAGCCGGAAATTGTTTACATGAATATTAAATTGAGCTGGATTAAAAAAATATTTTAATTGTTTGTTAAAATTTTAAATAATTGGATTAATCGTCCGGGAATCTTCGCTTCTATCTGTCCGTAAGTCGGTCATTTTCGGAAATGAATCAAATTTTCGAATTTTCATCCGGCGGCACATGTCAGCACCGTTGGACCTAAAACTATTAATTTTCTAAATTAACTGAAATATTAAGGGTTTGCCGTGACTTTAGAAATAGGGAAAGGGTCCAAATGCCGTTAGGCGCCGCCGACGAATTTTTGAAACTTTTGCCCCGATTTCTTCGCAGATTTTGTTTATATGAAACAATTATGTAATTCTGAAATTTTCAATTTTATACAATGTAAATTATTCACGGAAACCGTGGAGAGAGAGAGAGAGAGAAATGTAGGTAACAAAAAGAAGAGAATAAAAAGGTTCAATTTGCAATTCAAGATTGGCCGACATATGCGGCGCTGACATTTGCGGCGCTGACATTTGCGTCGCAGACATTTGCGGCGCCCAGTCAAAGCGACACTTGCGGCGCAAACACTTGCGGCGCTGACACTTGCGGCGCAGACATTTGCGGCGCCCAGTCAAAGCGACACTTGCGGCGCCGACAAATGCGGCTCCCAGTCAAAAGGACTTTTGTGGCGCCGACACTTGCGGCGCTCAGTCAAAACGACATTTGCGGCGCAGAATTAAATGATCCCAAAAAATTTCAACAATTTATTTAAGTTAACAGAATTGTTATTTTAATAGTTTATTTTTTTAACAATGACTAATTTAACAATAATTCTTGCAACCTAATCACAAAGATAAAGGTAGAGTTGTTTGCCGTTGTAACAGCTTCAGAAAACCTTTCACTTAGCCTCACCCAGCATTTTCAAAGTATAAATGGAATACTGTAATAAAAATATTTTTATAAATTTCATTATCGCCATTAAAAAAGAGGAAAAGCACCAACAAAACCGCCTGAGGCCTTATGGAATTGACCCAACTCGTGGGATTGCTGAAAGGCCTCGCTTAAAAAAGATTTTCGAAATGATGAAGCGATCCGTCGATTAGTCCTCGATTTTGACAATAAAGAAAATATAAACTATGATGATATAATTAATCACATTAATACATTGCAATACCGCAAATATGAAATTAATAAATGTAAATTTTGTAAATTTTTAAATAAATAAATGTTAAAATATTAATTAAAAAGGAGTTTTTTTTTATTTATTTTAATTTTTATTAAAACTTTCTAAAAAAAATTCAACAAATTTTATTTATGTGTAAGACTTAAAATAAACTTTAAATTTACGTGCCGCAAGTGTCAGCGCCGCAAGTACCTTAACGCACGCCCCACCTAGTGGACAATTCAGCACCCGATTTTTTCCTGAAAATAAGCAAGCGCTCCCAAATTTGCGTTTTTCTCAATGTTTTGGGTCCTTCTAAAACCGATTCCAACCTTTTTGAGCGGTTTTGACTTTGAGGACTATGATTTATATTTTCAAACATTATTCAATAGCCACGAAATAAATCCCACTCTCTGCCAATTCTTACGTATTCGCATATTCTATATGCCATGGCAATAATAAAGTCAATAGCCACGAAATAAAGCAGAAAACCCAAAAATTTGCACTGCTTTTTGTGCGTCTGACGCCATGGCAATAATAAAAGTCAATAGCCACGAAATAAATCCCACTCTCTGCCAATTCTTACGTATTCGCATATTCTATATGCCATGGCAATAATAAAAGTCAATAGCCACGAAATAAATCCCACTCTCTGCCAATTCTTACGTATTCGCATATTCTATATGCCATGGCAATAATAAAAGTCAATAGCCACGAAATAAAACCCACTCTCTGCCAATTCTTACGTATTCGCATATTCTATATGCCATGGCAATAATAAAAGTCAATAGCCACGAAATAAATCCCACTCTCTGCCAATTCTTACGTATTCGCATATTCTATATGCCATGGCAATAATAAAAGTCAATAGCCACGAAATAAAACCCACTCTCTGCCAATTCTTACGTATTCGCATATTCTATATGCCATGGCAATAATAAAAGTCAATAGCCACGAAATAAATCCCACTCTCTGCCAATTCTTACGTATTCGCATATTCTATATGCCATGGCAATAATAAAAGTCAATAGCCACGAAATAAATCCCACTCTCTGCCAATTCTTACGTATTCGCATATTTACGTTGTTTGCCAACATTACAAAGCTGAGAAATTTTTTATTTAAGCATTTTATTAAATAATCATTTGTTGTCAATTTGAGTAAATGAAGTCTACTATTTCTTTTGGTGCCCGGGTCGTTACACAAAAAACCATAAAATAAAAAATTTTTGACAGATGATTGGATTATTCATAACCAGGGCTGGGATTTTAGGCAAATGCCTAAAATTTCTGCGCATTTGATACGCTTAGATAAGCACGAAAAAAGCATTTTCCGCTTGGTTTGGGGTGTCTACGATGACTTTTATAATGCCTAACTTTGCCTATTTTGGACTTTTGCTGCTTAATGCCTAAATGCCTATTTTTGTGCCTATTTCGCCAATTTTGGCACCTATTTTCAGTGTTTTCGAAAAAATCCTTAACAAAAATGCAATAAAAACGAAAAATACACCCCTAAGAATCGAGCCGAAAAAATTTCAGAAAATACACCCCTAAGAATTGAAAAAAATTTTCACAAAAATTTGATCCCCAGAATTTAATTATTTTTTCTTGATAAAAATTTTTGGTTTAAAATTTGTCCTTATTCGAAAAACTTTAAAACAATTGAAATATAAGCAAAAATAAGTGTTTTGATTAATTTTTACGTGTTTTCTTACCTAAAAAGCGTTAATAAAAATTTTTTATTTGCCTATTTTAGTGCCTATTTGAGGATTTTTGTGTCTGTTTAATGCCCATTTTGCGATTTTTCTGCCTATTTTAGGTGCCTATTTCGCGATTTTTTGTGCCTAAAAATCCCAGCCCTATTCATAACTTCGCCCAAAATTAAGCACATTTTATATAATCTAAAATAAAAATTCAAAAAACTTATGTGACCTGAGAAATTCAAAAAAGCAAGTTTTCTTAAAAATTTTTGGTCATAACATTTTTTAAACTTAATGTAACTTTTTGAGAATTTTGCATTCATTCAAAATCCCCCCAAAAAATTGCCAAAATAGGTAGGTTTTAAGTTCTAAAAAACTCCCAAAATAGGTGCTAAAAATGGGAAAATAGGTGCCAAAAAGTTAAGAATTTAGGGGTGTAAAATCGAAAATTTTCTTCAAAAAACAAAAATATTATGCCATATCATTAAGGAAGGATACATATAATTTTCAAAATCAAAAATTCTCGTCAAGAAATAAACAAATAAATTTTGGAGATGAATTTTTGAGAAAATTTTTCATTTCTCAGGGGTATATTTTTGAAAATTTTCGGGTCGATTCTTAGAGGCGTATTTTTCGTTTTTATTCATTTTTGTTAACAAATTTTGGCAAAACGCCAAACTGTCATTACAGAAAAATGAAAGTATGTTTATTAATTTCTTCATTATTTATGTTTTTGGTAATCATCTTAATTAGTAATAATTATGTTGGATCAGAAAATAAAAAATTGGAACAAAAATCTTTTGACGAAATATTTGGAGAAAAATGGGAAGAAAAAAGAAACGAAGAACAGAAAAAAAGAGAAATAATTGGAAAATTTAATAAAATAAAAGAGAAAATTAAGCAAAAAGGAAGAAAATATTCAGCAAAAGAACGGAGTAAAATTGAAGGAAAAATAGCAAAAAAATTGGGAACAAATCGCCGATATATTTATGAATGGATCAAAGAATTGGGATTAAATCAAAAAACAAACAAATGCTACAAATCAAAAACTGATGAAGAAAATTCGAAATTGTACAGAAATTCATTGAAATGATAAATAAATACAAAGAAAAAGGAAGAAAATATTCAAAAAAAGAATGGGACAAAAATTATGAACAAATTAGCAAGAAAGTCGGAATTGGCTATAAATTAATTAAAAAATGGAAGAAGCAATTTGGAATTAGCCGAAAAATAATAACGGAGGAAGAAAAAATTGAAAAAATGAAAATTTATTGGCAAATAAAAGGAGAAAAGCCGAAAATGAGTGACAAAGAAATTGGAAAAATGTTGAAAATTCATCAATCGAACATTTTAAGATGGAAGAAACAATTTGGAGAAGGAATAATGGAAGATTGAAAACGGATGTGATTCTAAGAAAAAATATTTTAACCAAATTTTGCCTAAAAAATGACTGATAAAATGTGATTAACTAATTTATTAATGGAACTAAAAGTATTTCTTTAATTATTGAATTATACCATGAGATTATTAATTTGTTGAAAAATTTGTTGTGTTACATTTTTTGTGTTTCTATCCCTTGGCGGATTTAAGAAATGCCCTATAGCTGGCTCCCGGACATTTGGACAGCGGACATCTGGACAGTGGACATCTGGACAGTGGACTTTTCGACAGTGAACTCTTTTGGACAGAAGCGGACAATTGGACAGTGGACATTTCGACAGTGGACATTTTGACAGTGAGCTCTTTTGGACAGAAGCGGACAATTGGACAGTGGACATCTGGACAGTGGACTTTTCGACAGTGGACATTTGGACAGTGAACTCTTTTGGACAGAAGCGGACAATTGGACAGTGGACATTTCGACAGTGGACATTTCAATGCCATCGATGCGGGAGGAATGGCCACCGTAACAACGAATGCCCGAACAAGGATTCAAAATGCCGAAAGTGTGGCAATGTTGGACACTGGGCTGTGATGTGTAAAACAAAGCAGGGCTCCAATTGGCCAAAAGGCAAGGGAAGCCAGTAAACCAGGTCAACACTGAATGCCAAAAGGCACATGACATTGGAACACTGGCCAAGTCTGAAGAAGTCAAATCGATTTCGGTGCCACCAGCGATGATAAAACTTCAGCTGAGTAAAAAGGCGACAGATTTCGAATTGGACTGTGGCGCAGATGTCACACTCATCACCAAGAATGATTGGATGTCCATCGGAAGGCCGAAACTTGGACAAACTTCAGGATTGATGGCATATGGAAAAAAGCCGATCAAAGTCCTTGGATCGTTCAAAACGGATGTGGTGTACAACGGCAAAGAAGTGAATGCCGAAATTTATGTCGTGGACGGCGAAGGCAAAAATTTGTGTGGGAGAGATTTGATCGGTGAATTGCAAATCGATCTCAACAAAGCGCTGCAAATTGGGGGCGCAACAGAACAGCTGCAGAACCAGAACCGGATTAGCTTAGCACAGAGATCACAAAGCACAGAACGGTGAGACATTGGGCAAAGCAAAGCGATTAGGCAGGGTATTTAAGGGGTATTTAAGGGCTAATTGGATCAACGAAGGCACAACCACAAATTCAATAAAATAATTTAAGAAATAGGGAGGCACTAAAACAGAGAAGGAAGGCACCCAAAACCGCAGACAATTGGCCAAATTATTAAAACGAATCCGACAAATGAGACAATAGCGAAGTCCTCCCAAATCTCAAAAATTTTTGGACTGATTTCAGACAATTGACCCCCCGAAATGTCAGGGCCGAATCCGAATTTCATGATCAATCCCCGAATAATTTATTTTTTAATTATGCGATTTGCAAAATTCGTATGATTATCATACTCATCAATTATATGGAAGTATTTTTAAAATTATAATATTGCTAAAAATTTAAAAAAATGAAATTTTTTTTTTACTTCAAGGTTATTCTTGACCAGGAAAATTAGAGAATTGAATAAATCATAGTTGATACGGCTTGTTTATGGCCCAACGAACGGATGTTACATGGATAAAATTGAATCTTACAAAATATAATCCCTTAAATTCATTGACACCCGATAATAATTAATTTGATTATTTTGTTTTCGCATCGTCTCAGCACGCTCATTTGCACTAATGATCATCGATAAGAAATAAATGAAAATAATTCTCTTCCCCAACCCCCAAAAAGCAGTAAATTTGTAATTTTATATTTATTTTATAAATATTCCATGAATTTGTGCTATTTTAATATTTATAATAAAAATAATTTTCTTTGCTTTTGAAATTGAATCGGGCAAAATCCGACCAAATTTTGATGAAATATTCGGCGAAGAATGAGACTTCAGGGCTGCACGAACTTTTTTCGTTTTCGTTTCGTCACTACATTTTCGGTACTTTTTGAGTTTCGTTTTCGTCCAATCAAATTTGGACGAAAAAGGAAAATATTTACACCCTTAAAAGCCACTTTATTTGGCAACGGACGCATCTGACTATGGAGTTGGAGCGATCCTTTTCCACAAAGATGGAAACACAGGAAAGTTTGGCGTGATCGCATACGCCTCAAGAACATTGAGCCCAGCCGAAAGAAATTATGCGCAGATCGAAAAAGAAGGACGCGCAGTAATCTTCGGCGTGGAGAAATTCAACCAGTACTTGTACGGTAGAAAATTCATTCTACAGACGGATCACGAGCCTTTAAAAAGGATTTTTGGACCAAAAGGTGAATTGCCCGTGGTTGCGGCACGACGACTTCATCGTTGGAGTTTGAAGCTCATGAATTATGACTTCGAAATCGAATATTGTTCGACAAAAAATTTCGGTTACGCCGATGGATTGTCGCGGTTGCCTAGTCCAGAAATTGATCAGGTCTGTAAGGAAAGTCTCGAGCTGAACAAAATCCAGCAGGAGAGCCAAAACGCTTTGCCGATCACTGCGAAGGACATTGCGAAAGAAATTGGCAATGATCCGGTCTTCGCAAAAGTAAATCCTCAAAATTTCTCAAAGCCACAAAAATCCTCAAATCATCATTTCAAAAAAAAAAAATATCCTCATTGACCTATCAAAAAGCCACAAAATGAGGATAAATCCTCAGATCTGCGAGCCCTGATATAATATAATTGAGGTACTTGTAGGTTTTGCTACCCTCTCATAAAAATGTCGTAATCCCGACAAAGGAAAGCACTTTTCTAGGGTAATTTTGGGCGCTGATCAAGAATCTGACGTCCAAACTGCAAAAATCTATGATTTAATCAATGTTATCGTCCAGTGATTTTGTCAATGATTTTTTTAAAGAAAACAAGTCTTATCATCCATCTATAAATCGATTCCTATTAGTTGTTTCAGGATTCTATGATGTCTCTATCAAAAGTTATAGACCAACAAATTTTGTACTGGGATGGGGCTGCTTCTGGGTTTTTCAAAAAAAAAAGAGACACCGAGGCAACGATTGAGGCACTTCGAAAATTGATTTGGACCCACGGATTGCCAGAACAAATTGTGTCTGACAACGGGCCGCAATTCGCGTCAAAGGAGTTTGAAGAATTCTGCTCCAAACGCGGAATTGAACGAACGCTGACGGCACCATACCACCCGCAGAGCAATGGGGAAGCCGAGCGGTTTGTCCAAACATACAAGAAAGGAATGTTATTGGTAAAAAAAGACACCAACTGGGACAACGAATTGGCAAAGAACCAATTCTTACTCAAATACCGAGTAACTCCTCATTCTGCAACAGGACGGTCTCCTGCAGAAATGATGTTCGGCAGAAAGCTGCGAACACTGCTCGACCTCGTGCGCCCGTCCGAATCGACCAAAATTGAAGGAGGAGAAGAGAAGGCGAAAGAAAATGCTGAAAAGCATGGCCAAAAATATTTGGCTCGCGCCAAAAAGAACTTTGATCGACGGACGTGGAAACGATCGTTTAAAACTGGACAAAGAGTCTTTGCCAGGAATTACAGAGACGGTTCGAAGTGGATGGCAGGCCAAATCATGAGCCAAATAAGCCCATCACTGTTTCTTGTCCGAACAGCCCGTGGGGTCTGGAAGCGGCACTTAGATCAGCTGAAATCGGACGAGACGAAGCCTGATCTGGAGAGCAACACCGACGTGGACTCAACATCGTCCATAGGTGATCAGACGGAGGATGAAAAGGACGGAGGACAGCAGACGGACGTGGAAGAAGAGCCGAACGATCCGCCAAATTTGCACGATCCGCCATTGAGAAGATCGGTGCGCGAACGAAGGCCACGACAGATCTTCGACCCCAGCGCGTGATCGCTGACTTCAGCTGGTGGGGAGGAGATGTTGTGTTCGTTAATTATTTGAATTAACGCCAAAAGATGCTCGTTTATCGATCATCCTTTTGACCCTTCGTGTTGTCCATTTAAACCCCCCTTTTCCCCCATTCCGTGCATTTCTCCCTCATTCATTTGTTGTTTCCATTTAATTGTGACCCGCTCCCTCCCTTCGCTATTTATTATATTTATTTGTGTGGAATAAATCAATATTATTCCATTGACTGTTGAACGGACACAACACGGGCGGCCCGGCAAAAGCCCGCCGGGCCCCCGGGAACGAAGAACAGAAAAGAAGAGAAATAATTGGAAAATTTAATAAAATAAAAGAGAAAATTAAGCAAAAAGGAAGAAAATATTCAGCAAAAGAACGGAGTAAAATTGAAAGAAAAATAGCAAAAAAATTGGGCACAAATCGCCGATATATTTATGAATGGATCAAAGAATTGGGATTAAATCAAAAACCATATAAATGCTACAAATCAAAAACTGATGAAGAAAAACTCGAAATTGTACAGAAATTCATTGAAATGATAAATGAATACAAAGAAAAAGGAAGAAAATATTCAAGAAAAGAATGGCAACAAAATTATGAAGAAATCAGTAAGAAAATTGGAGTTAGCCATTCAGTAATTAGAAAATGGAGAAAACAATTTGGAATTAGCCGAAAAATAACAATGGAGAAAGAAAAAATGGAGAAAATTAAAATTTATTGGCAAATAAAAGGAGAAAAGCCGAAAATGAATTCAATTTGAAAAAAAAAATTAAATTTGTTTAAGAGAACGAATTTCAAACGGACAAACGAAGTGCGTTTGTATTAAAAAATTATTTGAATGCTAAGAACGGTAAAAATTAAAAAATATATAGCGTTTTTTAATATCGACTACATTTAAAGGCTTACCCGACACCCGGAAAATTTCGCATTGATTTTGGATAAGCAAAAATTTAATTCATTTTTTTGTTTTTTGTAAATTAAAAGGTCAAATCTTTAGAATGTTCAATTTTATTGCATTAAAAAAGGACTAATAAAAAAGAATACAACAAAATAACAAAAAATTATTAAATATGTAAACAATTTTCCCTGAAAATATTTTGAAAAATTGGCAAATTTTTCCTTTTTTAAACATCATTTAATGCCGTTTCTTCACCCAATTCCTTTTTCTCGATGGATGACAATGATGGCATTATTTTTCCAACATTTTTGTCGTTTTTGCCGTCCTCCTCCAATTCAGTTTCTGTTGATCGCCCACAAAAACAGTCGCTAATTGGGAAAGCGATCAGCACAAAGGAGAGAGTGATCAGCAAAGAGCCGATCAAAAAAAGGACACTGATCGGCATGGCACGGAACAGAACGTCAATGCCTTCAATTTGTGGAGTCGAAATTTTTAAAATTTTAAAATGTAAGTTGATGCGGGCCTTACATGCGCTTAATGGCATGCCGAAGAGCATTCCGATCGAAATGACCAACGGGTTGAGCAAAGCGATGCCGTAATTGACGAGAAAATTGAAAACTGTGAAATTTGGCAAAAAAAAATCATATTAAGAAAAAAATAGATATTATTTTGAGGGCTGGGAATCTAAGTCACGAAAAATCTTCAAAAACTCGACTTAAAAAAGTCAAAAAAAAATCACCAAAAAGGTCACAAAAAGTCATAAAAACGCAAAAAAGTCACGAAAATGGAAAAAAAGCCACAAAAAAATCCAAAAAAGCAAGAAAAAATGCAAAAAAGTCCTGAAAAATTATGCGAAAGTTAAAAAAAATCCCATTTTTAACAACTTATAGAATAACATTTTATAAACAGAGATCTAAAAAGTGATTATTTAATTATGAAAAATTTCATCAGGCAGGTTTCATTGCCTTTTCACCGATCGAAATTTTATTTTTCGGCATTTTCTTTGATGAATTCAAATTTTGCTTCAAAAGGCGAAAAAAGTCATAAAAGTGCAAAAAAATAGTCATAAAAATCCCAAAAAAGTGTAAAAAAAAGTCATACTGTCTGTTAAAAGCTTCAAACAAAGTTTTAGAAAAATTTTTAAGTCATTTAAAGCCATTTAGTCAGCAAAAAAAAAAGAGTCATTTGACTTAAATTCCCAGCCCTAATTATTTTCACCGAGTCCAAGCAGTGCGGAACCGATCAGCGGTGACCATGGCACGTGGGCCCACTCAACACGGTCCCAGCCAAGGTGGACAAGCAGGGCGGACAGTGGGGTGTTCAGCAACAAATTTTGCACACCCAAAACGGTCATGAACAGTGACACTTGGCCAAGCGTGGCATTGCCAATGCACAATTTGAACAGCACCTTTTAGGGCAGAGAGGAAATTTAAAACGAAAAAACATGTTCAAGAAAAATGACCAAATCAAGATTTTCACGAGGGTCCTGATTTTTTCGGAAAATATCAATCAATGTCTCAGGATTTATCAATTAAAAAAAAAATTCAAAACTAGTCAATAAATGTGGGTCATTTGATCATAGATTTGTTTACAAAATTAATAAAAA
>CP049712.1:15029271-15252042 GCA_004148225.2 Heterodera glycines | reverse complement strand
ATTAATTTACTAAGTTATGTTGACTAAAAAAGGCTATTTTTTCAAAAAAAGGTAAATTGAGTCATTTTTTCAAAAAAAAATTTCAGCTTGTTTCCCTGTCCAGCAGCACAATTTTCAAAAATCCACTTCTTTTCCTGGCAATTTCTCAAAATCCTCTGCAAAATGACTGTACTTGACAGGGAAGCGAAAACCACCGTAATCATCTGCTCACACCTTATAAAAAGAAGCGAGTACGGTACTGAAAATAGCAAGACAAATGCCGAGACGATTCGCAGCGAATTCGTTGTCCAATGCGACCAGCAGAACACCGACCATTGCCACCAAAACGGCGACAAACTGTGCAACGAAAAATAAATAAATAAAAATAATAAAATTTCAAAGCTGGGGTTTTCGGCATTTATGCTACTCCCCCTCCCCCCAGCCGCCCCCTCTAAAAATTTTTAAAATTTGTAATATAAGGAGCAAAATTATCATCAAATTCATAAACATTTCGCTGAACTCATGAAAACATGAAAAAGTTGGAAGAATCCAAAAATGTAGAAAAATGTGTAATTATGTAGTATGAGGAAATGCCAAAATATGTAAAAGTAAATCCAAACTGCAGCCCTAACGATTAGCACGCGCTCAAGTACAAATTTTGAAAAATTTTTAAGCGTGTCCGGAAGGTCGGTGATGCTCGAGAGTCTCGGTCTCGACTCGAGAAAAGTCTCGGGTTTTATGGTTTCGGTCTCGGGTTTCTCTAGGTCTCGGTCCCGATCTCGAGTCTCGGGGTCAAGTCTAGGTCTCGAGTCTCGGAAAATTGTCGGTCTCGAGCATCATTAGGGGGAGAGGAGAGGGGGGGGGGTAGAATAACTCGAAAATAACAAAATATATCAATTAATTTGTCATTTTTGACTTTGAGCGTTGAAAATCGCTCTCGGAGCAGAGCCCAGCTCAGCACCCAGACCAGCGCTGTGCTGGCACTCATAATGGACGACGCAGCGCCGGCCGAAATCAGTCCCAAGGCTTGGGCGTACGCGTAATTAATTGCTGTCCACAGGGCGAGAAAAAGCAGCGGGCAAAGCAAAGAATGCCTTCGAGAAGAAAGAGATATTATTAATTCATTAAATATATAGTTATCAATCAATTTGTAAATAATTAACATTTTTGCCCCTCCCCACCAACCCTAAAAAATGAAAAAAAATATGAAAAATTTTGAGTTTCAAAAGTTCTTTAAAAAATAAATAAATATTAAGACTTTCATAAGAATTTCTTTCAAATATATATTTTTTTAATTCTTGCAAATATTAAAGAAAATTTTAAGAAATTAACTTTTTTCAAAAAATAATAAAATAAATTTTTTAATGAATTTGTTAGGCATGGTTTTTTCTCAAAATTCTTTGGTTTTAATTTAATTTTTATTTTTCTGGCAAAGTGTTCAATCTCTCTAAATAACCTAATAAATTTTTGCCATTTCCTTATCCTGGGTATTCGGTCCCCTCACCAAATGCTGAATTGGCCATGGTTTGGAGAACGGAGCACTTTGAGTGCGTTTCGCTGCTCCATGCGAACATTTTTGCCGGATACAAATGCGAAAATGAGAAATACGGGCAAACAAATGGTCATGAAAGCTGTGCTTAACCAAACCTTAACAACAACAAAAAAGGATAAAAAAAATAAATTAAAAGAAAGGCCTTCTTGGGAGCACAGTGGGCAGCAAAAAATAATTTAATTATAAAAAAAGGCAAAAAATAATTTAATTATAAAAAACTTACTAATAAATTTCCGAATTTTTCAGGCAAAAATTAATTTAATTATAAAAAAAGGCAAAAATTAATTTAATTATAAAAAAGGCAAAAATTAATTTAATTATAAAAACCAAAGCCGAAAACGAAACAAATTTAATTATAAAAAAGCCGAAAAATAATTAATTTTAAAAACCAAAGCTGAAAAATAATTTTTTATAAAAAAGCCCAAAAATAATATTATTATAAAAAGGTGATTTATGTTTTTGTATTTGTCTGCCAATTATTACCCCTTTAAATTTGGTGCGTTTCCCTGCACTTTAAGGAACTTTATTTTAAACTAAATTTTAATATAGATAAGCCTTAAAATTATTATAAAAAAATAAAATATATTCAGGTTTATGTGAGCCAGCTTCACAAAATTTTTAAGAAATTTAAGACTTTTTTTCTCATTGTCAGCACTTTTCTTGCACATTTAAAGTGCATTTAATATCACTTTAATGCTAAAATTTGATTTGCTTCTGAAAAAACGTAATTTTTTTTTGTTACAAAAAATAGTAAGAAACGGGTACAGTATCAAATTGGCCTACAC
The DNA here is from genome assembly GCA_004148225.2 of Heterodera glycines. Classification (NCBI taxonomy): domain Eukaryota; kingdom Metazoa; phylum Nematoda; class Chromadorea; order Rhabditida; family Heteroderidae; genus Heterodera; species Heterodera glycines. The sequence goes on along the minus strand of CP049712.1, from coordinate 15,249,726 downwards.
GGTATTTTATTTTTGCATATTTTCAACTGTATTCGTAAATGAAAAATTTATTACGGACTCGCTCAGTTGGGCCCCGGCACGTTTGGGCCCCAGCGGGGTTTTAGCTATAACTTTTTTCTTTGACAACCAAATCTAACAATCTTGGTATTATTCGATAGCCCTATATGTCCTCTATTAGCCTGCAAAATTTAGAAAAACTTGGTTAAGGTTTAAAAAAGTTATGACCAAAAAGGTTGGAAAATCTGGTTTTTTGAAGTTTTTTGGTCATAACTTTTTTGAACCTTAACCAAGTTTTTCTAAATTTTGCAGGCTAATAGAGGACAGAAATAATACCAAGATTGTTGGATTTGGTTGGCAAAGAAAAAAAAATTATAGCCAAATCCCGCTGGGGCCCAAACGTGCCGGGGCCCAACTGAGGCAAACCGATTTATGTATTAATATATATTTTAATTATTAATAAATCAAGACACCAGTGAGAATGGTGCATAGAAATGGGATGGGTCGATCACCAAAGTCGACTTGCGGAACTGTACGGCCAATGCCCAGGAAACCGCAACACCAACAATGACGAGAAAATTGATCACAAACTGAAAAACGAAAGACATGAATTGATCGGAGGCGTTTTTAGGAGCTAAAAATTGTCAAAATTTTTTTCGGTTTTGTTTGGGAGATAAAAGCACCGAAAATTTACAAAAAGGACAAGCACCTAAAAGCTTCAAATCATTTGGAATGTAAAATTTCTTTTTTACAAGAATTTTACGTCTGTCATTAAATTTGCCATTCATTTCGAACGAGACACCATAAAAACACGAGAATACGATATGAGACAGTTGGGGAATATTTTAAAAGAAAAAAAAAATTATTTTTCAACTTAAAAAATTGTAGTTTAATTTTAGAAAACAAAAAATTAAATTGAAATCATCTCAAAAATTTAACTAACCCAAAATTATTCGAAATGAATTCATTTTCATTTTTTTTGTCTAAAATTCAAAAAATGAGAAAAACAAGCGCCGCAGGGAATTGTTTTTTTTTGACATTTTACTGATTTATTAACAGATTTTGTCCATAAAAATTTGCATTTTTTCTGGCCTTTTTGGATTTAGGGGGTTTAGGTCCTGCGATGCCAGAAGTCTCCTCTGCCTGGGAAATTTGTGTAACTATTTGTAAGAAAAAACAAACACCTCGTAGACTGGGGGATGATTGGAGACTGCGGGATTAATAGAGACTGGGCTATAATTAGAGCATATACGGTATTAGTGCATAAAAAACAAATCTCACAACATTTTCAGTTCTGGCGCTTTCGGAGTCAGTTCTCTTGGTTATAATTTTGAGTGTGTCCATGACATAATTACTTGGCAAATTCTCACTACCGCACCTGGCGAATGTTGCTGCTCGCCAACGGCACTCTCTCCGTAATGCCACAATTTTTTCTTTGAGTGGTGCCATCATCAATTGCCATTGCTGCTGTTGTTGTTGCTGTTGTTGCATTTGTTTTACTCATTAAACAAATGCCCTCCTCCTCCTCCTCCTCTTCCTGCCGTTGGTCCGCGTTAATTGTGTCTTTGATGTTGCCGCCGCTTTTGCTCCTCCGCCTGTTCTTGCTGGCTGTCGCCACGTTTTGCCGCTGTTCCGTCGTCGTCGTCGCTGCTGTTGTCAATTTGGCCAACAAATTAAGTCGATAATTATGATGATGGTTATTATGAAAACGATGACAATGGCCACCGCTTTCATTGTCGTCTCGTTGTCTGCCCACCGCCACCATCATTAGAACAGTCCCAACACTCAAGCACACAGAAGTGGTGATTATTAAAAATGATTAAATAATTATGATTGATGGTGGAGCTGACATAATCGATGGAAAAGTGTTGTAGAGAGAGAGAGATAGAGAGAGAGAGAGAGAGAGAAAGAAAGCGAGAGACGAGAGGAAAGAGAAAGCGAGAGAGCAAGCGAGAGAGAGAGAGCGAGAGATGAGAGAGAGAAAAAGAGAGAGAGACGAGAGGAGAGAGAAATTTTTCACTTTTTGGGGCTTTGTTGGGTTTTTTTTGTTTCCGTCGGTTCAAAGTGTGCCATCAAATTTTCGGCTTTATTAATTTTTTTTAACATTTTCATCACTTACCACAATGCCATCATCTTCTCCACAAACAGAGATCGGATAATCAAATCTCGGCTTTAATTCAGTTATGATAGCACCTAAATGGAGAAATTTTACCGTATGATTTTTATATCAGTTTTTTCTCGGCATTTTTAGTAATTTAAATTATCAAAAATTGGTTTTCCCTGGCTTTTTCGATCTCTGGCAATAACTTTCTTTGTATCAAGGTCATAGGTCAATTATTCGTTGATCACTGGATGCAAATCGCAATTTTGTTTTATTTTAGGTCATTTGTTAACTTTTCTCAGGCAAATTTTAACATTAATTTTACCAAAAAATTTTGAAAATAAAAAATAGAGAAATCGAGAGAGAAAGAGGGAGAAAGAGGGAGAACATTTTTTTAAAATTATTTTTTGCATAATTTTCTTACCACTTAACCATTCACTGGACGGGCAATTTGCTTCTCCTCTCTCTCTCTCTCTTTCTGTGCCATCGCTTTTCCTCTTCTGTGGCGACGGCGCGAGAAGCATTTTCCCGGAAGCATCTCAGGTTCACCCGACGGGCAAAACGTGTATTATTATTTATCATTATTATAATCATAATACCAACCACAAAATGGCTTTACCGTACCACCCTCATCATTGTCAGCCAGAGCCCTCCATACTGTAGTTGACTGACAATTCACCACCACCGTATCCGTTCTATTTCATTTCAAATTCCTTAATTATTCCGACTGCCATTTGCGTGTGGTGACTTGTACAGTAACCATAACCACCATAATCATAGCCTTCTTTTTTATTTCTATTTATCTTCTGTATATTTTAAATTGTAATTTTCTTTCAAAAATTTAATAAATTTAATATTTTTCGTTCATTTTATTTAATTCGTGCCCCCATAAGCTCCGAAATCCTCCGACAATGCAACATTTAATATTTAATTGGAAGTTACAAATCTCTTAAAATACTTCATAATAACGCACTGATGATTTCCCATTTTTCAATATAAGAGGGAGAAAGAGAGAGAGAGAGAGAGAGCAAAATTGTTGCCGTGGATTTGCGGAGAAAACGTCACAGATATTCTCTTTTGAGAGCAGCTTTTTCAAAGATTTTTTTGACTTTTAATTATGTATTAGCAATAATTGCCTTTGTCACCGGAAATCATACATAAATATGAAAATATAAATTAAATAAATTATAATTGTTTCATAAATTTTTCATATTAATGACTTTTATTATTTTTCCAAATAAATAAATGCTAAACAAAACAGCTAAAAGCCATCTCATGTAGTTTTTCGATAAAGATTCGTATAACTTTTCTCAACTCATTAGCTTACTAACATGCTTGGTACCGTTAGATAGTAAAAGTTTCGTAAAAAAGTTTCGTTAGATTCTAAATAATGCGCAACCATAATTTTATTTTTTGTGATTTTAAAAAAGTTATAACAAATATATTTTTCTCAAAAAGTTATTTAAGGTGAATAAATAAATTTTACAACACAACGAAAGATTAAAGGAAATTAAATTATTTGATAGAATAATTATTATTTGCCCCTTTTCAACAGCATTTATCAGCTCCAATAAATTGCACATAAAAATCATTTGCAACTTTTAAATTCTACCGCTTTTTCTTATTAAATAAGAAAAAATAAAAGTTGCATTTAAATTTTAAAAAAAAAATAAATAATGATAGAAATCCGTGCCGTCCCCGCTTTTCACGGTGCTTTTGCTCCTCGCGTTTTGTCCCTTTTTGTTGTTTGGCTTTCCAAATAATTGTCGACACTTTGTCCGCGCAAAAATGCGTCGACCGATTTTCCAAAAGAGAGAGAGACAAAGCGAGAGAGAAAAAGAGAGAGAGAGACAAAGCGAGAGAGCAAGCGAGAGAGCAAGCGAGAGAGAGAGCGACAGACGAGAGAGAGAGAGAGAGATGAGCGCCCATTTGTTGATTTTTTAAAATTTTGGCTTGCGGTCACATAATGGGAAAGTACCCTTTTTTCTTTGTCATCCAAATCAAACACATTATTGGTATCATTCGAAAGCCCTTCAGATGCTCTATTAGCATGCAAATTTCCAAAAAAATTCGTCAATTTTGAACAAATTTATGGCCATAAAGTTGGAAAATCTGGTTTTTTGAGTTGTTCTGGCCATAATTTTTTTGAACTTTTACATAATTTTTCAAAATTTTGCAGGCTAATAGAGGACATTTACAGCTTTTGAATGATAGCAACAATGTTTGATTTGGATGACAAAGAAAAAAGTTATAACCAAAAAACCGCTGGGGCCCAAACGTGCCGGGGGCCAACTGACGGGTTCCGTCAGTAAATTATGTATAGTTAGTTAATCATTCGAATTAATTGTGTCTTAATTAAACCCAAAATTTAAATTTTCTAACACTCAAGACCTCTAAATATGTATTATCCAATAAATTTATAATTAAAAAAAATTAAGTTTTAATAATAGAAAGAATAAATCTTGAAAAGACATTTGACCAAAGATTTTTTAAAACTTTTTTGTTTAAATAAATAATCATCAGACTATTAGGAAAACATTCTGCAATATTAATAATTAGGGCTTCCTTTTTTAGGCACAAAAAATTGCGAAATAGGCACCTAAAAAGGCATAAATAAATCGTAAAATAGGCATTAAATAGGCACAAAAATCCTCAAATAGGCACTAAAATAGGCAAATAAAATTTTTTATTAACGTTTTTAGGTAACAAAACACGTTAAAACTTAAATATTTCAATTGTAAATGAAATTATAAAATATTTTAAAGTTTTTTTCGAATATGAACAAATTTTTAAACCAAAAAATTTTTATTAAGAAAAAATATTTAATTTTGGGAACAATTTTTTGAAAAATTTTTTCAATTCTTAAGGGTGTATTTTCTGAAATTTTTTTGGGTCATTTCTTAGGGGGTGTGTTTTTCGTTTTTATTGCATTTTTGTTAAGGATTTTTTCGAAAATCCTTAAATAGGCACTTTAGGCACAAAACCCCCGAAATAGGCAAAAATAGGCATTATAAAAGTCATCGAGACACCTCAAACCAAGCGGAAAACGCGTTTTTCGTGCTTATCTATGCGTATCAAGTGCGCAAAAATTTTAGGCATTTGCCTAAAAAAGGAAGCCCTATTAATAATTAAAATTTTATGCTTTAAAAAAGGCTTTCAATATAAAAACGCAAGGAAAAACTATTTTTGAAATTTTTGTTCATAATTTTTAAAATTATTCTTCTTTTAGAGAACCCACACTTATTTGTTAGTAACTATTTGAAGCTAACAAGAACATAAAATGTCGTAAATTTGAATTTTATTTTTGGTTTTTTGAACATTTGCATATTTATAAAAAAATAATTACATTAAATTAAAAGAAATGAAATGTTTTAAATCTAAACATTTAAATTATTTTGTTTAATTTATTAAGCAATTAATCTAAAAATCAAAAATGTCTTGAATTTTGCATAAAGTGTCCTGATTTTGAAATAGTGAATAAACAGGCGAAAAATTTCTAATTAACGTCATCAAATTTATAGATTAATATTATTTCAATAATATATATTCGATATTAAACAAATTCTGCCAAACTGAGTAATTTTTTTTTGATAAAATTATTATAATTCAAAAATAATTCATTTAATTGTATAAATTTTGAAAATATTTTAAAACCATTTAGACTGTCATTGCATAAAAATGAAAGGATGCTTATTAATTTCTTCATTTGCATTTTTGATTACCATCTTAATTAGTAATAATTATGTTGGATCAGAAAAGAAAAAATTGGAACAAAAAACATTTGACGAAATATTTGGAGAAAAATGGGAAGAAAAAAGAAACGAAGAACAGAAAAGAAGAGAAATAATTGGAAAATTTTATAAAATAAAAGAGAAAATTAAGCAAAAAGGAAGAAAATATTCAGCAAAAGAATGGAGTAAAATTAATGGAAAAATAGCGAAAAAATTGGGCACAAATCGCAAATATATTCAAAAATGGATCAAAGAATTGGGATTAAATCAGAGAATAAATCATTCAAAATTAAAAACTGATGAAGAAAAACTCGAAATTGTACAGAAATTCATTGAAATGTCAAATGAATTTAAGGAAAAAGGAAGAACATATTCGAAAAAAGAATGGGACAAAAATTATGCCGAAATTTGTAAGAAAATCAGAGTTAGTCAAACCATAATTAAAAAATGGAAGAAACAATTTGGAATTAGCCGAAAGATAATAGCGGAGGAAGAAAAAATGGAGAAAATTAAAATTTATTGGCAAATAAAAGGAGAAAAGCCGAAAATGAGTGACAAGGAAATTGGAAAAATGTTGAAAATTCATCAATCGAACATTTTAAGATGGAAGAAACAATTTGGAGAAGGAATAATGAGTGAATGAGAATGGATGAAAAACCAAAATAAATTTTTGCAAAAAAGAAATTTATGAATTTTTCACCATTTTTACTGCTGATGAGTGACATTAGTTTGACTTATTGTCTTTGTTTTATTGTCATTTCGTAAATTCGGCCACCACGGGCAGCAGCTTTTTCTGATTATTTTTTAAATTTTAATTTTCAAAAAATAAATAAGCTGAAAATTTTAATCTTTTCTTTTTCTGGTCCATTTTCTATCCTTGGCATTATTTACGAAAAGGGTTATTAGTCGGACTTCGTTTTTTCGGCAAATGCCTAAAATTTCTGCGCACTTGATACGCCCAAATAGGCACAAGAAAAACGCATTTTCCGCTTGATTTGAAGCTTCTACGATGACTTTTAAAATGCCTAACTTTGCCTATTTTGTGCCTATTTCCGATTGTTTTTTCTGCCTTTTTAGGTGCCTATTTCGGGGATTTTTGTGCCTAAAAACGGTACTTGGTCGTTTCATAAAAACCGCCAATTGAGCGATTTTTCGACAAAACATGCCATAACTTTGCTTAAAGGCAATCAAATTTTACATCTTGGTATCCTTCGATAGCCAAGCTTTTTCTCTATTAGCTTGCAAAACTTCAAATAAATTTATCAAATTTAACATAAGCAATTGCAGAAATAGTACTTTTTTCATACAACTTTTTCTAAAGTTGACCAATTTTTTTTGAACTTTTCCAGGCTAATAGAGAAAAAGCTAGGCTATCGAATGCTACCAAGAATGTAAAATTTGGTTGCTTTTTGGCAAAGTTCTGCCATGTTTTGTCGAAAAAATCGCTAAAATGGCGGATTTTACGAAACGACCCAGCACGCTCAAAACGAAGCCCTACTTATTACCGTTCGTCTTAGGCAAAGTAAAAAAAATTCTGTTGAAAATTTGCTAAATTTTTAAATAAAAAATGATTCTTTAACAACAATTATTCTTTTGATTTTAATTAATTATGTGTAATTTATAAAAACTTTAGGGTTTTGTTTAAGCAACAAATACTTTGTGCGAATAATGCAACGAAGAAATTTTATTTATATTTATTGTAATGATATTTTTAATTAACTAAAACCAAAACTGCAACTGAAACGCATAAAGGTCATTAGGCAGGTGTGACTGATTATTAATTTGTTATTCTTGTCATTTTTGAACTTTTTAAGTGAAACCCCGATGATAAATTTTTGAACAGCCAATTCAAATGCATTTCGTAAAAAAAATATCTTTAAAATTACGAAAGTGCTCTAAATTTTACTGGAAAATTTATTTTGTTTATTACGAAATTATCAAGCAAAAAATCTCGGAAAGGGGTAGAGACTATGTACATATTTCTGAATTTTTCATCAATTTTCACAAAATTTTGCAATTATAAAAAAAAAGATACTCAATTTCGCATTAATCATGTCCATAATTTTTTATTAATAAACGTAAAATTCATATTTATTTGAAATTATTAAATTAAATTATTTCTTTGACAATTTACCAATTTTTAATTATTTCACAAAATTTCAAAACATCGCCCGCCACAAAATGAAAAAAATATTTCGAAATGTTAAATGTTTGGAGTGAAGATAATTTTTTGTGTGCTGAGAAGAGAATGAGATTGATGTGGTCATTAAAAAGGAAAGCGGAAGAAATCGTATTTCGAAATTTTTGCGAAATTTTGCTGAAAGATAAACCAAACAAAACAAACAAGCATTTAAATGGCGCACATTCAAACATTGAATTCATTCATTCTTTTGCCATTTATAGCTTAATGCCTTTTTTTGTAATTTTTCATCAAATTTAAATAAATATTTTTAATTTAAATAATATCATTATTTTAAATTAAAGAAAGTAAATTTACTACAAAAATTGATTAATTTAGCTTAAAATTCACCAAAAATGCAGCTTTTCGTAAGAAATCTCGTCGGGAAAACAATTGTCGTCGAGACTGATCAGCAGTTCGGCACTGTCCGATTGATCAAAGAACAAATCGAGCAAATTGAAGGCATCCCAACGGATGATCAGATTTTGGTCAGTAATATACAAATCACTTCAAAAATTTAAGCAGAAAAACTCGAAATAATTCTAATTTTTTAAATTATTAAGTAAAAAACATTTACTTATTTGATTTTACTATTAATATAATTACGATTTATTTTTCGATTTTTATTCTTCCATTTTTTGGAATTTTATTTAATTTTTTAAATAAAAAATGAAAAATAATAATTTTGATTTTGGTTTTTTTAAAGTAAAAACACTTACTTATTTGCTTTTACTATTAATATAATTACGATTTCGATTTTTTCTTCAATTTTGTGGAATTTTATTTAATTTTTTAAATAAAAAATGAAAAATAATAATTTTGATTTTGGGTTTTTAAAGTAAAAACACTTACTTATTTGCTTTTACTATTAATATAATTACGATTTCGATTTTTTCTTCAATTTTGAGGAAATTTATTTAATTTTTTGAATATAAAAATGCCAAAAAAAGAATAATTTAGATTTTTGCTGGACACATTCTGCACGATGACCAGCAGTTGGCCAGCAATTGTTCTTCTTCTTCTGCTGGCGATTTGTCCTCTGGCAGTTCCATTCATTTGTCTCTTCGGCTTAATGGCGGCGGTTCGTACGATCGATGCGACCCAAAATTGGTGCAATTGGCCAAAAGTTTTCGATGGGATAAGCTGATTTGCAGGTACACAAAATGGGTATTTTAATATTCAAAATGGCTTGTGGCGCTTGGCCAGACAATTCAGTGCCGACGGAACTTTGGCCAATTCCGTCCCAGCCATTTAGAGCATCATTTAACTATTTTTAATTGTCAAACCCACTCAAACTTGTAAATTATTCAAAATTTCTTAACATGCTCTATTAGCTAATTAAGCTCAAACACAATGTGAAAACAGCTGTATTGTAAATATTGTGCTAGACTGAACCAGAAAAAGTATCAATTGTAGTATATATTATTTAAATTTAATTATTTTTAATTGTATTGGCCTAAATAATTAGTTTAGAAAAAAAAAACTCACAAATTTTTATAAATATTTCGGGTTTTCAAATTTCAAATGACAACAATTTGACAATTTAATTTTGCACCCATTATCCCCTCCTCTCCTCTGCCACAGGATAATTGAGATTTCATTTAAATTTATTAATTTGCCAGAAATTGTTATGCTCGACTTCCCCTACGTGCGTCAAATTGCCGAAAATGTGGTTCATCCGATCTTCGAAAACGGAAACTTAGTATAAATATGAATTCAGAATTATTTAATTCTGTAAAAAATATCTCAATTAGGGCCAAAAATGGCCACGAAAAAACTCGGATTTGCACACAAATATTTTTGCCGGCGTCATGAGGCACATGCACTGCCTCTGTTGTGGGTTTTTGCCAATTTATGGGTTAAAATGTATTTTCAATGATTTTTTGTGCATAAAAACATGAACCCTGTTTATTAAAAAATATTAATTAATTGACAATTTTTATAATGTCGTATTGTAAAACGAGGCACAAAGCCGGACTAATGGCAGGCCACCATTTTTGGCACTAAAACGGGTGGCGCCGGCCGGCCATCGTCTGCTGGCCACTATTTTGCCAGCCGTTCCCCACTTGGCCCATTTGTACACATTTATTTTTGGCAAAATGTACCCCCTCCCTAAGCATTCGACCCTTTTTATTATAAATATGAGGAGAACGGCGACGAAAGTGTCCGTCTGCTGATGGGCTGCTGGACATTATTTTGGCAAAAAAAGGAATACTGCTGCTTTTGCTGACCAAAAAGGCTCATTAGTCGGTGGTGAAAAAAAACAGAGAGAGAGAGAGTCATTTTCACTAATTTAAATACAGCCAAACCATAAAAATATTAAAATATTTTAGTGATTTTTATTTTTTTAGCAATTCCAAATTTCGGTGTTTTAAAATTTTTGTAAGGAAACGAAAAATTCATAAATTCTATCAAATGTTGTCAAATGCTTATTTTTACACCAAAATTTAAAAAATTCAAATTTAATTTCGCAAAAGTGTTCCAAAATTAAAATTAGATTTTTTAATATAATGAAATTAATTGCTGAAATTATCCTTTGTAATTAATGTCCTTTTTCTTGCATTTCAAAAGCTGCTTCTTCGTGCCATGGGAAATGCTCATTTAATGCCCAAAAATAGCCCATTCTCGGCTTGTCCATTTTTGCCTTCGACCACCGGCGGGTGGCGATGAGTAATTTATTACGTTTTCATACCGCTTAAAAATGCTTGGCCTCATTACTTTACGAATAATTTAGCTATATGTAATTTTCATTTTGTAGACCATTGGTTTTTCATTTTTAGAAATTTTTTAGATTTTTTAAATAATTTCTATTACTATAAAATTCTTTTCATTTGAATTTTGATATTAAAAGCATTAGCATATTAAGTCGTTAAGTCAAAATTTAAAATAGACATAAAATTGTTTTCCCTAAATTCCTTAAAACTTTTAAACAGTTAAATCTATATAAATAAATATATATATATATATATATATATATATTTTAAATTCATTAAAGCCTTTAAAACATTTTCAAAATATTAAAATTCTGCTAATCTTAGGGATATTTTTTTCAAAATACTTGCCTCAAAGGCACATTTGCTCAGCCCCGCAATGAAATTGATGCCCTCGGGCGACTGGCGGTGTCTTCTCGCGCAAAGGCCAAAGATCACAGCACAAATTATTTGTCCGTTTTGTTAGACGTCAGACGCACAAAAAATAGTGCAAAAATTTGGGTTTTCTGCTCCCATTTGTGACGTTTAATTCAATAATTTGGATCCATTTTTTTATTTTCCATTTTTAAATTTCAAATTTGTGCAAAAACTTTCTAAAAATCATAATTTCCATTAATGAAAAATTATTAATAAATTTTTATTTCTTTATTTTTTTAAAACCCCGAAAAATCTGTACAATAAAAAGTATAAGCTAAATTCTCTTTTTCGTCAAATTCATTATTTGATGGGTTTTCCCATAATTTTACCTTTAAATTATTTAAAGGTTTTTTTCAAAAAAAAACCCTTCAATTTTTAAACCGTTTTCGTAAATTAAAGTTTATTTTAAGTCTTACACATAAATAAAATTTGTTGAATTTTTTTTAGAAAGTTTTAATAAAAATTAAAAATAAATAAAAAACTCCTTTTTAATTAATATTTTAACATTTATTTATTTAAAAATTTACAAAATTTAAATTTATTAATTTCATATTTCAAATACAAACATCTTCCTGCAAATTTAATGCCTTTTTTACTTTTGCCAATTAATTTGTTCCTTTTTTGGCCCTCATTCTTCGGCCTTTCCCATCCCCTAAAATCCCCTGGGAGAATTTGCAGTGAATTCCGCCGGCGCCAAGAGCAAAGAATTGGTATCTTCCCCATTTTTGTGTGACCATAAGCTAAAAAAAGCCGCAAAAATGCCCTAAAACTTCCATTAAGCGAGTGCCAAAGTTAGGGGAACGTGCCATCCTCATCGCCGCATTGCAAATGTGCCAATGGGAGACAATGGCATTTTATTTTCAATTTTTTACATATTTTGACCCCGAAAAATTCTTTAAAATAAATGATTTTCATTTTATTTCTTATTGTATTAAAAATTAGTGTAAAAATAAATAATATTTTTACTTAAGATTTAAATTAATTTATCTATTTTTTATTATTTGAATATTTTTGATTTTTGTCCAATTTCTCCATGTCTTTCAACGATTTTGAGTGCAAAATTGTTACAAAGGTAATTTTTAAATAAACATTCATTTATTTGAAAATATTTTATTTTAAATTTATCAAAACTTTATTAATTTAAAATACAGACATATTATAAAAGTTTTATTTAGCCAATTGATGACATTTGCATTGAACTGAATGGTCTGAACAAATTGAAATCACGGCACGAATTGTTGTGCCAAACATTGGCATCATGGAAACTCGGCATGGAACAAGTGGAATTGGGAAATAAATGCCTTTTAAAAATGAATTAATTATTTAAAGAACAACTCGCAGCTGAACATTTTGAATGAAACTGCTCAAATTTTAAATGCCCGGCACAAATCCGTTGTTGAAATGCTCGCTTCGAAGTCGGGTAAAATTAGAGAAAAAAATTGAATGTTTGGACTTTAAAGTCATAAAAATTTTTTCTGGGTCGGGAAATCACGGATTGTGGAAGTCCTGCAAATTCGAGAATGGGAATGTCGGAGTCGGTGATTAACTTAATTGCATAATTAAGCCGACCCCGTCATGCTTAAACGGCTTCAGCGCGAAATCCATGCAATGGAGCTGCAGGTTGATATTTGGCTGCGCGAAATTTCAGACGTGAGCAATGAGCGAGAAAAGTTGCAAATGGAATATGCGGTCATTAATTAATTATAATTAGAATAGGATCGATGCTCATTAGTCTCATTAAATGACGTTTAATTAAAATGCAAATCTCTCATTCTTTAAAATATAAAAAACAACTAAATAATCAAATGATCGAGTTAATGAAATTCATAATTATATAACTTAAATTATTTAAGCATTAACGACACCGATTTTTAAAGCCGTTTATTGTAAAATTTATGAATTTTTCAGTTCGAATTTTCCCATCAAAATCAGCAGCTCCAGCGCAATGTTGCAAATGTCGAGTTGGCCAAAATGGACGCCGATTTTTTGTGCCGAAAGCACTGCAAAATGTGGCACGAATTTTTGGCGGATGAGCAAGAACAAAAAGAGGGAAACGAAGAGCAATAAAATGGGCCAATTCACAAAAAGGAAGAAAAATGGAGGAATTATTACTGTCTGATAATCATAATTTATAATTAATTATATACTGTGCTAATGATTAAAATTAAGCCTTCTCATTGGTAGGGATTCAATTTTTAGTCACAAAAACCGCACAGAAAGGAGCCCAAAATGGAAAATTAGGCATTAAAATGACCTAAATTTTGGGCAATAAATTGGCTATAAAAAAAATTCGGTCGGTAAATTCAAAAAAACACAATAAAATGAAAAGAGCACCCCTAAACGACCTAAATTTTCAAAAACATAGCCCTGAAATGAGAAACTTTCTCATGGATAAAGAAAGACCAGCGAAACTATTAAATTGAGACAGATCGCTTTGCATCAGCTTACCTTCACTAATTTCAATTTGGGAATATTGAATTTATTAAAATTTCTTATTATTTTTTTCTTTATTTAGACAGTTCTATCGAGAAATAGTGGTCCGCAAATTCATTTATGGTATCACTCAATAGCTAGCTCTTAATGAAGCTTAAGAAAGGTGGATTAATTAGCTAAATAATATATTTGGTCAACGGGAGAAAAAAAGAGAGAAGAAGAAAAAAATAATTTGATGAAAAAGGGGGCAGTTCTTTTGAAGTGAACCCTGAATAAAGCACTTAAGTACAAGGGCGTAGCCAGACCCTTGGCTTTGGGGAGGAGGGAGGGCTGAAGTCAAAAATTCGATTTTTAGGGGTGTATTTTTCTTTTTTAAGTCGATTTTTAGGGGGTGTATTTTTGGTTTTTTGAAATCCCGAATTATGGGGTATATTTTACAAAATTTTTCGCCGTTTTTCGCCAAAAAATTAATATTTTTTGCAATTTTGGCCTCCAATTTCTGTGAGATTTTAACGGGAGCGGGATTTTTTCGGGATTCCCGTTCGGGACTTCCGTCCCGGAAAATTTTGAACTCCCGATCCCGCTCCCGACTCCCGGAAATCCTTTTTTACCGGGATCTAGTTTTGAGTGAAGATAATTTTTGGTACATACTTATTGGGTTTACGGGAGACTTTTAACATACATTTTCAGATGCCAATAAATGTGTTTTATAAATTAATGAAAATAAGTTTTAAGGGTTTTTGGGGTCGCTGATCACGAATCCGGGCTTAGATCATCGCTACAGTTCACCATATTAGCTGTACATCGATAATGAATTGACATGCTTCCTGTACCAAAGGTACCCTCATTGGCAAGATGCCCATGAGGATACCATTCATACAAACTTTTGAATTTTACATAATATTCTTAATGAGTTTAAATAAACCTTTTATTGCTGTTTAGATGACTTTAAGCTCATTTTCATGTATTTGAATCTGGTTCGACCCAAAAATTCGAAAATCGAAAAAATTAAATTTTCAATTTTTGTTCGAGTTCGGGTTAGGGGTTCGAACGCTGTATTCGTGATCACTGATCAGCGACCCCAAAAACCCCTTAAAACTTATTTTCATTAATTTATAAAACACATTTTTGGCATCTGAAAATGTATGTTAAAAGTCTCCCGTAAACCCAATAAGTACCTAATTTTTTGTGTGCTTACTAGGGATTACATTTTTAGGCAAAAGCCTATTTTTTCCTGAGCTCCCCGTGGCCTGAAACGCACGAAAAAAACATGTTTTTTGGGCTGTTGTTAAGCTATTTTTCGAGTTATTAGTGCCTATTTTCTAGGCTTTTATTTTTAGCGCCTAAAAAGCCTAAAAATTTTGAAAGAACCTATTTTTGCCCATTTTGGCATTTTGACCAAAATTATTAACAAAAATGCAATAAAAACCAAAAATACACCCCTAAGAAATGAAAAATTTTTCAAAAATTCTTCTCCAAAATTTATTTATTTATTTATTGACAAAAATTAGTGATTTTAAAAATATTTATTTCAATACTGATTTGGGTAATTTTTTTACTTTTTTGAATTTTTGATGAAAATCTGTTAACAAATCAAAGAAATAACAAAAAATTTTCCGGCGGCGCCTATCGGCACCGTCGGACCCACTCCCCTCCCTCGTTCTCCAAAATTTCTTGGAAAAATGCGCCGTAAAAAATTTGTTAAAAATTAAATTTTTTTTTAGATAAAATTGCACTAAATTTGCTATTTTTCTCCCCAAAATTGTTAAAAATAATCATGGGAGGTGAAAAATATAATATTTGATACATTTTTGATCGAATAAATTGTAAAAATATCTGATTTGACGCAATTTTGCGAAATGTTCTTATTTTTGACCATAAAATCTTGTTTTTTGGCCTTAATGTTCTTATTTTGAAAAATTTTCGGATCCGAACCCTGGTAAATTTTACACCCATAAAAATGAAGTTTTTTAGTGCCTATTTTCCATTTTTAGTTATTTTTTCTTCATCACCCATACATTAATTACTCTCTTTTCTTTTGATATGAAATTTTCCAAGAAATTATTTAGTTATATTTATTAAGCAAATAATCTAAAAAATCAAAGAATGTCCTGCATTTACATAACGTGCCCTAATTTTGAAAAAGCCAATAAACAGGCGAAAATTTTTCTAATTAACGTCATCAAATTTATGGATTATTTTTAATAATATATTCAAAACATTAAACAAATTCTGTCAAATTGAGCATTTTATTTTTAAAAATTAGTAATATTTTAAAAGAATGCATTTGAAATTGTGCCTATTATTCTGTTCAATATTATTTCTGATCACCCTAACTGATCAGATCGGATCAGAAAAGAATAAATTGGAACAAAAATCATTTGAAGAAATATTTGGAGAAAAATGGGAAGAAAAAAGAAACGAAGAACAGAAAAAAAGAGAAATAATTGGAAAATTTTATCAAATAAAAGAAAAAATTAAGCAAAAAGGAAGAAAATATTCAGCAAAAGAATGGAGTAAAATTGAAGGAAAAATAGCAAAAAAATTGGGCACAAATCGCCGATATATTTATGAATGGATCAAAGAATTGGGATTAAATCAAAAGAATTGTTACAAATCAAAAACTGATGAAGAAAAACTCGAAATTGTACAGAAATACATTAAAATGATAAATGAATACAAAGAAAAAGGAAGAAAATATTCAAGCAAAGAATGGGACAAAAATTATGAAGAAATTTGTAAGAAAATCGGCGTTAGCCTTTTCATAATTAGAAAATGGAAGAAGCAATTTGGAATTAGCCGAAAAATAATAGCGGAGAAAGAAAAAATGGAGAAAATGAAAATTTATTGGCAAATAAAAAGAGAAAAGCCGAAAATGAGTGACAAGGAAATTGGAAAAATGTTGAAAATTCACACATATTGCATTGGCACTTGGAAGAAACAATTTGGGGAAGAAATGTTTTTGAGAACAGCAGAAGAAGAAAATGAGTGATTTGGAGTGATTCAAAATTAATTTGAAAAAATTAAAATTTGTTTAGGCATTTTTGAATTTTTAAATTTGAGTTCGAATTTGTCTTAAAAAATTATTTGGATAATTTTTTGACAGTCTATCAATCCCAGTTTCTTGAAAACAGTTCGCCAAAATTGACCAATGAAACTTTACTTTTTAAATACTGTCACCAATTAAAAAATTTTTAAAAACACTCGGAAATTTAGTCACTAAAAAATTAGCTTTTACTTTTCGACCCATTGAAAACAGTTCACCAATTGATCACAAAAAGTGACTTTTTCAAAAAGATTTCTAGATAACGACATTTTGAAAAGCCTGGACCTGTATTTAAGCAATTAATTGCCTATGAATATCTAAAAATATCTAATTTAAATAAGAATGTGTTTTTAAATGTATTTATTCATTTTTTGAATACTAAATAAGGATTGGCTGAAAATAAAAGCCAGTTGATATGAAAATACTAATGTTTAATTCACGTCAATGGTAAAAGTCCCCAGTCGCGGAAAAACCCTCGCGATATGAAGCCCGTACATTCTGCCAGTTAGAGACAAATGTTTTGTTTGTCTTTTTTTCAACCAAGACTTCAAGCCATTGCAAATAACAAAGTGTTTGGTATCAAAAAATAGGGCAAGGAAAAATTCGTTTGAAATGTTTTAGCATTTTTCATGAAATTTAATTTTAACCGGTTTTTCGACCAGTTAAAAATTGAATATTCGACTTTTTTTTCTAACAAATGAGTTTTTTCCTGGACTGTTTTTTGATACCAAACACTTAGTTATTTTACAGTCACTTGAAAATCTCAGTTGAAAAAAAGAACAAAACTTTTAAGAAAGGCAAAAAGTTTGAATACTAAAACAAAAACGGAGACCATAGCCATGAATGATGAAAGAAATGCTTGGGTTTTTTGACCTCGGAGCTGCTCAAATAAAAATAAAATTAACATTTTTTAGGTTAATGCCATTTTTTAAAGTCAAAAAAAAACGATGAATCATATACAAACAAAATCCAACAGAAACAAATAAATCCAAATTTTTTCCTCTTAAAATAATCCCTCTAATTTTTCGTATGAAAATCAAGCTTTTTATCTTCCTCGGATATTACATCTCCAAATTATTTCTTCCATCTTAAAATGCTCTTTACACTAATTTTCATCATTTTTCCAATTTCCTTGTCACTGATTTTCGGCTTTTCTCTTTTTATTTGCCAAATTTCAATGAATTTCTGTACAATTTCGAGTTTTTCTTCATCAGTTTTTGATTTGTAGCATTTGTTTGTTTTTTGATTTAATCCCAATTCTTTGGCCAATTTATAAATATATTTGCGATTTGTGCCCAATTTTTTTGCTATTTTTTCTTCAATTTTTCCCAATTCTTTTTATTTGAATATTTTATTTCGTCAAATGATTTTTGTTCCATTTTTGTCTTTTCTGATCCAATCTGATCAATTATGCTGATTAAAAATAAAATATTTTGGACCTGTTAGCATTTTTTCAATTTCTCGTGAAAAAGCAAAATTTTTTTCGCTTTTTCTTTTTGTTTTTCTGCAAAAGTTTCTTCTTTTTGTTCTCATTTTTATTTTCTTTATAAAATCCAAAATATTTATTGTCTATTTCTACATATACACAAAAGAATCCTGTACAGTATAAATCTTCGACAAAAACAATCAATAAGAAATTTTAAAAATACAATTAGCTAAAAACCAAATATGTAAAGAAAATTTAAAGCATAGCTTAAACATATAATTGCCTAGTTTTTGGTGCAAAATCTATTAACAAATCGTATCGACGAAATCTGTCGGCATTATCAAATTTCTCTTGAGTTTTGTTTTGCATTTTGGAAAAATCAGTAAATTTCGGCTTTATAATTGCATTTAAAAATGTGCTTGTTTTAACACAATTTTTTTTTCTTTAAATAATGATAATCTCAAGAGGCCAAAAAAGTCCCACCGACCGACGGATGGACGGGACGATAAGAAGACAAACAAAACAATCCATCAAAATGTGTGTGAAAATTGAAAGTGGGAAAAGTTGGGAAGAGAAAATTTTTATGGAAATTTATGTATATGCCTTTTACCGTATATTTTCTAATTATCCCCATGGGGGATTATTGTTCAACCTCCTCAGAAAAGGGGGATAATTAGAGACTGGGGGATAAATAGAGACTAGGCGATAACTTGCACTTCGGGTCAGGGCTGTCGAAATTTCGTTTCGTTTTGGTTTCGTCCTACATTTTCGGCACATTTTGGGTTTTGTTTTCGTGTTTCGTTTTCGTCAGAGCAAAATTGGACGAAAAAGACGAAAATATTTACACCCTTAAGAATGACTTTTTTGGTTAAAAAAATAAGTAATCTTATTGAAGTATTGTAGTTTAGTGGTGAAAACTGTAGGTTTTCTGATACATTTTTTATCGAATAAAATGTAAAACAATTGATTCGAAGCAATTTTGCAAAATGCCTTTTTTGACCCTAAATGATGGTATCCGTCCTTGAATGCCAAGGACGTCCTTGGAATTTGACTAGCTTTCTTGAAAATAAAAAATGTCCTTGGATGCCAAGGACGTCCTTGGAAATGAACACTAAAAAATGGAAAAAATAATCAAAGGAAATTTGACAAATTTTTGAATTTATAAAATATATTTGGATTAAATTATGGCATTATGTCATAAAAAGGTAAATTTTTTTCTCATGGTTGAGAATTATTATTTATTATATTCCCAAATCTGAGGGTTTATGGATTTATCCTTATTTTGTGGTTTTTTGGATAGGCTAATGAGCATTTTTTTTAAATGAGTATTTGAGGATTAAATTTTTTCCAAAAACCCACTAAATTAAGATTTTTAATGAAAATCTGCACAAATATGGTCCAAATTCTTATTTTTCCCCCGGCGGCGCCTATCAGCACCGCCTGACCCTAAAAATCCTTTATTTCTAAAAATTTGCTCAAAATTGCAAAATTTGGCCATTTTTTGGACAAAATCTTTTAACAAATCTCATTAAATTACAAAAATTTTTCCCGGCGGCGCCTATCGGCACGCCGGCCCCCTCTTGTTCCCCAAGTTTTTTGGAAAAAGCACCGCAAAAAAAAATCAACTTCGATTTTTCATGCTCAAATGATCAGTGAAAACAAAAAAAAATGTTGGAAAAAATCCATTGCGTTCAATGAAATGTTTCCAAAAGTTTTTTCATTAAGTATAAAAAAGGTATTGTAATAAAATTTCAAAAAATCTTGAGTCAGAATGTTTTGGCCATAACCTTTTTGAAACTCAATGAATTTTTCAAATTTTCTAAGCTGACTGACTGCTACAGCATTGGCATCTTCTGTCCGGCCTTCGATTTCCATAATATGATTATTTTCCCAAAACTTTTTCCCACTTTCAATTTTCACACACATTTTGATGGATTGTTTTGTTTGTCATCTTATCGTCCCGTCCATCGGTCGGTCCGTGGGACTTTTTGGCCTCTTGAGAACCCTCCCCCCCCCCGGGGAAATCATCGCCCCGCCGAAGGGGTCACCGATCCGCCGTCGGTCGTCCGCCGTCGCGCAGCTGGCGCCGAATGGCACTGTTCGATCATCAGCGCAGAAAAATATGGGAGAAAAAGTGCCAATTGCGCCCTTTTGAATTGGGCACTAAAGAAAATTGTCAAATTGAGTGCCATCCAATTGAGTACCAGTGGAAAATGACAATCAAAAAATTGAGTGAGACCAGTAAAAAAAAGTTTAAACATCTCTCATTTTTTGGTGTTTCTCTCCAATTTTCCATATTTTGTCAGGACTTTTCATCAAAGTTTTATGATTGAAATTCCAAAATAAGCACTTCACTGGACACAAATTTAAAAACAAGCACATTTTTACTTTTAAACACATTTTAAATCCGAAAATATACTGATTTTTCCAATACATTTTTGAAGAGTTTTTTTAAAAACAAAATTAAATAGAAATTTATCCGACAGATTCCGCCGGCGAAGAATTTGAAAATTTTAATGCGATTTGTTAACAGATTTTGCATCAAATATAAGCAATTATATTGTTAAGCTATGCTTTACATTTTCTTAACAAATTTGTTTTTTACTAATTGTATTTTTTAAAATTTTTTGTTGATTGTTTTTGTCGAAGATTTATACTGTATAGGATTCTTTTGTAAATAGCAATAAATTGGATTTTTAAAGAAAAAAAAATGGGAACAAAAAGAAGAAACTTCTGAAGAAAAACAAACAGAAAAAAGTAGAGTTGTACGGGACCAGGAATTTTGAGAAAAACCGGGACTTTTTGGCTGAGAAAACCGGGAAAAACCCAGGGACTTTTCCCGGTCCCGGTCAAAACCGGGACTTAGGTATTCAGTTGTACGTTTTTTTCAGTACCAGGTCCCGGTCCCGACAACTCTAGAAAAAAGGGAAATAAAGAGACCATTTATGCCGTTTTGGAACCAAAAATGCTAAGTTCGAAAATTTGGACTTTCGACTTTTTATTATAATTAGGGTCCGGGATTCGGAATAGACCGAAATGGATACCGGATTCATCGTCAAGGACATCGAAAAGTAAGGAACTTGTTTTTACGACAATAAAATATTCACTGACGCATTTTCTACTAAATTCGAAATTGTACAGAAATTCATTGAAATGATAAATAAATACAAAGAAAAAGGAAGAAAATATTCAAAAAAAGAATGGGACAAAAATTATGAACAAATTAGCAAGAAAGTCGGAATTGGCGAATAAATCCATTAGATCAATATAATCAAAAAATTTATGCATTAATATATACTAAGAATATGTAATGGCTCTAAATAATGGGAAAATGAAATTATATTTTTATATTTTTAAAATTTTTTATATTTATTTTAAGCAATTTTTTATTTTTTTAAAATGACAAATTTATATTTTATAAGTAGGTTTGTAATTTTTAAATTTAAATAGGGTTAAGTCCCGATCCATTTTCGCATTTTAATTAGAAATTCGTAATGTTTTTCGGAAAGAAAACTGGAGAAAAATGAGTAATTAAAAAATGTTTAAATTTTCTTGTCTGAAATTCATCCAAAACATTAAAGATGTAATATTTTTTCATAATTTATCTAAAAGCATGAAATCTGAGTTGAATTTTCATAAAATTCCTTATTTTAAAATAGCCAATCACAGGAAATGAACGATTTGCTAAGTTTTGTCATAAGATTTTTAAGAATTTTATTTATACATTAAATAAATCTATAAAACTTCGCATAATAATTACAAAATTTGTAATATTTTTCACGAAATAATTATTATTAAAAATCCAGAAAATAAATAATTTCAATTGCAGAGATTTTGAAATATTTTCTACATAAATCTTTTTTAGACTGAGTCATTGCATAAAAATGAAAGGATGCTTATTAACTTCTTTATTTGTATTTTTGATCATCAGCTTAATTAGTATTAATTATGTTGGATCAGAAAAGAAAAAATTGGAAAAAAAATCATTTGATGAAATATTTGGAGAAAAATGGGAAGAAAAAAGAAACGAAGAACAGAAAAAAAGAGAAATAATTGGAATGGACATTTTCGACAGTGGACATTTGACAGTGAACTCTTTTGGACAGAAGCGGACAATTGGTACAGTGGACATCTGGACAGTGGACTTTTCGACAGTGGACATTTGGACAGTGAGCTCTTTTGGACAGAAGCGGAAATATTGTGAAATGAAATGGGTGAAATATGAGGTTAATATGAAGAAAACAAATATTTTTGCGTTTTATTCATCGTCGTCTTTCTAAAATGTGAATTGTTTTCTTAACAAATTCCCATTTTTTTCGCAAAAAAGGCACCGAATTTTTATCATGGAAAATGCCATAGGGCCATCCCAAAATGGGGGGGGGGGGACAAATCAGCGAAAAGAGAGGGGAGGGCAAAATTGAAAAAAGAAAAAATGGAGAAAATGAAAATTTATTGGCAAATAAAAAGAGAAAAACCGAAAATGAGTGACAAGGAAATTGGAAAAATGTTGAAAATTCATCGGCTAACCATTTTCAATTGGAAGAAACAATTTGGAGATGTGTAATTAATGCTGAAGAAGATAAAGAGATTGGTTTTCATAAGAACAATTAGAGTGATTATTTTAATAGAAAAAAATTGGATTTATTTGTTTTTGTTGAATTTTGTTTTTGCATATGATTCATAATTTATTCGGCTTTTCAAATGGCATAAATCTTGGCCAAATTATTAAAACGAATCCGACAAATGAGACAATAGCGAAGTCCTCCCAAATCTCAAAAATTTTTGGACTGATTTCAGACAATTGACCCCCGAAATGTCAGGGCCGAATCCGAATTTCATGATCAATCCCCGAATAATTTATTTTTTAATTATGCGATTTGCAAAAATTCGTATGATTATCATACTCATCAATTATATGGAAGTATTTTTAAAATTATAATATTGCTAAAAATTTAAAAAAATGAAATTTTTTTTTTACTTCAAGGTTATTCTTGACCAGGAAAATTAGAGAATTGAATAAATCATAGTTGATACGGCTTTGTTTATGGCCCAACGAACGGATGTTACATGGATAAAATTGAATCTTACAAAATATAATCCCTTAAATTCATTGACACCAGATAATAATTAATGACTCAATTAAACGGTGCGCATTTTGCTGTGTCCAAATTGATCCGTCCGCCGATGGATTTGTGTGGTGAAATGGAGAAAACTGTGGGGCCGGCCACCGTTTTGTTGACCTTTGCCACAAACATTTTGTACATTTTCCCATCGCTTTTTGGCTGGCCGACCAAAAATGCAAATATTCTCTCTCCGCCGCTCAAATAGGGCTAATTTAGAGGGCTAAAAGAAAATTTTGATGAAATATTCGGCGAAGAATGAGACTTCAGGCTGCACGAACTTTTTTCGTTTTCGTTTCGTCACTACATTTTCGGTACTTTTTGAAACCAATTAAAAAATGGTTAATTACTAGGGCCGTAACTTTTAGTGACGAAAAATCCCAAAATAGTTAACTAAAATTAAAAATGCCAAAATAGTGACAAAAAGTCCGAAATAGTGACAAATAGTGACATAATTTTTCAGCCAAAAATTGAGCAAAAAAAAAGTTTTTCACTAAAAGTTGCGGCCCTATTAATTACTAAAGTTTTGTAAATATATGAATAATTATGATTTTTTCGAAGATTTCTGAAAAATTTTTGAAATAAATAAATATGCTCTTTTAAATTAATAATTTAAATTTCATAAAATAATGAAATTTATTTTTCAATTTAAATTACTTAAGTTTTAAACTGTACAGCACTTCAATTTCTACAAAATCCCTTGCGTTTTTGTTGGCCCGACCAGAAAAATCGAATTCGTGCCATTTTTACCGCTCCCATCCACCGATATTATCAAATATAAATACCTAATTAAATATAATTAACCTTTAATCGATTTATTTATTTTTTCTAATTTTAAAACGTTCTCTGCCCCCAATTTCCTTTTTCAGCAGCGTCCATTTCCATTATAAAAAGGGTGTTGTCGTCGGCCCAAAAAGGCGGGCGCGGTTTGCACGGGGTTCGTTCTGCCGTCGCCGATGCCCATTATTACCCCCCCGGCGTTGTCCCCCCCCCTGAGCCAATTCATTGAGCCGTGTGCTCAACCCATAGCCTATCACAGCCAACCAAGCAAACCAGCAGAGCCCAGCCCCAACCATACCTTTGGAAAATCCCATCCATCCAAACTTTTCTAGGGTAATTTTGGGCGCTGATCAAGAATCTGACGTCCAAACTGCAAAAATCTATGATTTAATCAATGTTTCGTCCAGTGATTTTGTCAATGATTTTTTTAAAGAAAACAATCTTATCATCCATCTATAAATCGATTCCTATTAGTTGTTTCAGGATTCTATGATGTCTCTATCAAAAGTTATAGACCAACAAATTTTGTACTGGGATGGGGCTGCTTCTGGGTTTTCCAAAAAAAAAAGAGACATTCTTTGGCTTTTTTCGAAAAATCATAGACTTTTGCAGTTTTGACGTCAGATTCTTGATCAGCGCCCAAAACTATCCTAGAAAAGTGCCTTCCTTTGTCGGTATCGGGATTATGACATTTTTATGGGGGGTAGCAAAACCTACAAGTACCATAATTGATATCTTTTGATCGAATAATTGTAAAATAACTGATTTGAAGCAATTTTGAAAAATGTCTTATTTTTAATTTAATTTATCAAGCAAACCAAAGGCACATTAGTGCTCTTACATGGTGCCAAAAAAGAAACAAACAAAAATTTTATCAAATAAAAAAATACAAAATGAATACCGTAATAAAAATCAAATAAAAAATACATCAAATGTTAAAAATTCACAGGTGATTGATTATCCTAAAGCCACATCCGCTTTTCGTCCTATTAGGCTCTCCATTCCCTATACAATTTAAAAGTTAAATGTTTTTAATTATGGATGAAATTAGTTCAAAAAATTTTCGATTTTTTTCGAGGTTAGCCAATTTTCTAGGTTTTTATTTTTAGAACCTAAAAACCTGAAAAAAATTTTGGAAAAAAAACTATTTTGAACTATTTTGCGTTTGCCCAAAATTTGTTATCAAAAAAACAATAAAAAAAGAAAAATAGACCCCTAAGAATCGCCCCAAAAATTAGAAAAACCCCCTTAAGAATCGACCCGAAATTTCTGAAAAACACCCCTAAAAATGAGCCTAAGATTTTCAAATATACACCCCCTAAGAAATGGAAAGTTTTCCATCTCCAAATTTTTTTCTTGACATAATTTGTGATTTAAAAATATTTATCTCAATACTTGGCATTTATTTTGTTGCTTTTTGGATAAAATTTTACAAAACAGGCGAAAATTTTTCTAATTAACGTCATCAAAATTATGGATTATTAACAATTTTAATAATATTTTTTATTAAACATTATAGAAATTCTGCCAAATTGTGCATTTTATTTGAAAAATTCGTAAGATTTTAAAGATGCATTTTGAAAAATGTGCCCATTATTCTGTTTAATTTATTTTTGATCATCCGAACTGATCAGATCGGATCTGAAAATAAAAAATTGGAACAAAAATCATTTGACGAAATATTTGGAGAAAAATGGGAAGAAAAAAGAAACGAAGAACAGAAAAGAAGAGAAATAATTGGAAAATTTAATAAAATAAAAGAGAAAATTAAGCAAAAAGGAAGAAAATATTCAGCAAAAGAACGGAGTAAAATTGAAAGAAAAATAGCAAAAAAATTGGGCACAAATCGCCGATATATTTATGAATTTTTAAAAATTGTAAATATTAATTATGCACAATTTAATATGATTAAAAACCCAAATCAATTTTTGTACAACTTTTTCATCAAAAAAATTTCTGTTGCATTTTTTATTTATTCCGTTTTATTTTTGATAATTAAAATATCATTAAAATGAAATAAACTTTCTTCGTTGCATTATTTTTTATAAACAATACCTAAAATTTATTTACATGCATTAACAAACTAATATATGTAAGCCCAATCAATTTGTATTTTAAAAATTCAGAGAAAATTAAATAAAATTTCCCTCTGTAAGGAGAAAGTAAATATCGGCGAGTTTTGGAAAATGGAAAAAAGAAATTGTTTAAGAATTTTAAGCATTATTTGCATCAGAGTTCGAATTTGTATTAAAAAATTATTTGAATGCTAAGAACGGTAAAAATTAAAAAATATATAGCGTCATGAATTGTTTAATTCATAATAATCTTTTAATTAAAAGTGAAACAAATAAATAAATAAATTATATAAAGCAAAAATTTAATTCATTTTTTGTTTTTTTGTAAATTAAAAGGTCAAATCTTTAGAATGTTCAATTTTATTGCATTAAAAAAGGACTAATAAAAAAGAATACAACAAAATAACAAAAATTATTAAATATGTAAACAATTTTCCCTGAAAATATTTTGAAAAATTGGCAAATTCAGTGAATGCGGCCAAATTGCTTCTTCCATTTTTTAATTATTCTAAGGCTAACTCCAATTTTCTTGCAAATTTCGGCATAATTTTGTTCCCATTCTTTTTTCGAATATGTTCCTTTTTGTTTATATTCATTTATCATTTCAATGAATTTTCGAACAATTTCAAATTTTTGTTCGTCAGTTTTTAATTTTGAATGATTTATTTTTTGATTTAATCCCAATTCTTTGATCCATTCATAAATATATTGGCGATTTGTTCCCAATTTTTTTGCTATTTTTCTTTCAATTTTATTCCGTTCTTTTGCTGAGTATTTTCTTCCTTTTTGCTTAATTTTCTCTTTTATTTTATTGAATTTTCCAATTATTTCTCTTCTTTTCTGTTCTTCGTTTCTTTTTTCTTCCCATTTTTCTCCAAATATTTCATCAAATGTTTTTTGTTCCATTTTTTTCTTTTCTGATCCGATCTGATCAGTTAGGGTGATCAAAAATAAAATTAAACAGAATAATATACGTGTTAATTCCATTTTCTTTTCAATTATATTATTATTTTGCTAAACTTATAAATTGGCAGTTTAATAATTTTGATGAAGGAAATTAGGAAATTTTAAGCTTTATGAATTATTTGGCATCACAAATGAGGCAAATGAAAATTTATTGCATAATAAAATGCACAATTTGGCAGAATTTCTATAATGTTTAATAAAAAATATTATTAAAATTGTTAATAATCCATAATTTTGATGACGTTAATTTAATTAGAAAAATTTTCGCCTGTTTTGTAAAATTTTATCCAAAAAGCAACAAAATAAATGCCAAGTATTGAGATAAATATTTCAAAAAATTCCGTAATTTCCGTAATCCATAATTACGCCAAGCCCTGTTCACTACCAATTTTGAGTGTAATATGTTGTTAACAGAAAATAATAAACTGAAGCATTCGTTTTAAAAATTAAATTTTCAAATATATTCATTTCTTAGGGGTGGGAATTTCGCATTTCGCGCCAAAAAGCGAAATGCGAAACGCCAAAAAATGCGAAAGGCGAAATGCGAAACGCCAAAAAATGCGAAAGGCGAAATGCGAAACCTCGGCCCATCCCTGATGTGCACCCCCTTTGGTCCCGAATCCCAAAATCACTTTTATTTTTGTAACTATTCGTAAGAAACTGATAAAAAAGTCAATTAAAATGTATATAATAGAGCAAAAAATTGCGTATTTTTGTAGTATTTTACTTTTCCAGAATGACTTTTCAGAACTGAGGTATAAATTTTTTTTCTGAAAATTTGAATTTTTCCAGACATTCTGGAATAACTTTTTACTTTTTGGAGAAAGAAATCCCAAATAAATCCCATAAAATTCTCCTGATTTTTTGCTATTTTTAAAGCTTTAATTCACTTAAATTTACCAAAACTGAAGTTAGTTATGAATTTTCCAATATTAGCCCAAATTTCCAAGGGCCAAAAAATTGCCAAAAAATAAAGAATTTTTAAAAAATTCTAAAATTCCGAAACTTAAAATAAACATCATTTACTAAGTTATGTTGACTAAAAAAGGCTATTTTTTCAAAAAAAAGTAAATTGAGTCATTTTTTCAAAAAAAAATTTCAGAGGAGGCCTAGCTCGAAAATTTTTGAAATTTGCTCGACCTATACTACACCATTCGATAGCTTTTCAAAGGCTCTACAATTTTGCTCTAAGACACTTTTTGGCTAAAACTGCTAGTCAATATAACATATATAGTAACTAGCGGGTGCGTGAACCGTCGGCTATTTAGCTGGGAAAAAGCGCTTCGCGCTTTGGGAGCTTCGCTACCTAGGCTGATACGGGGGAAGAGGTACAACCACGGGTGGGAAGGTACAATTGTGATCAGAAGAGGTACAACTACGGTTTTTTCAGGGATTTTTAGGCCGCTTCGCGGCCTCGAACGGGCGCTTTGCGCCCGTTTTTAAATTTAGTTGGGCCTTTTCGGCCGCTTCGCGGCCTCAGACAAAGCGCTTCGCGCTTCTTGAGCTTCGCTACCTAGGCTGTGAAGCGATTCAAATTGATCGAATTGGTTGGAGATTTTTTTTTCGAATTTTTAAAAAATTATTATGGGTTTTTAGTCCACATCGAGGCTCAAGACGGGCGCTTCGCGCCCGTTTTTTAGCTTATTAGGCCGTTTCGCGGCCTCAGTCGGGCGCTTCGCGCCCGTTTCTAAATTTTGTTGAACTTGGACGGGCGCTTCGCGCCCGTATTTAAATGTTGTTGAGCTCATACGAGGTACAAAAATTGTTGGAAGATGTGTTGGAAGAGGTACAACAGTGATTAGAAGAGGTGCAACAGTGATTAGAAGAGGTGCAACAGTGATTAGAAGAGGTGCAACAGTGATTAGAAGAGGTGCAACAGTGATTAGAAGAGGTACGACAGTGATTTGAAGAGGTACAAAAGTCATTAGAAGAGGTACAAAAGTGATTAGAAGAGGTACAACGGTGATTAAAAAGGTACAAATGTGATTAGAAGAAGTACAAAAGTGATTAAAAGAGGTACAACGGTGATTAAAAGAGGTACAAAAGTGATTAGAAGAGGTACAACAAATGTTAGAAGAGGTGCAACAGTGATTAGAAGAGGTACAACAGTGATAGAAGAGGTGCAACAGTGATAAAAGAGGTACAAATCTGATTAGAAGAGGTACAAAAGTCATTAGAAGAGGTACAAAAGTGATTAGAAGAGGTACAACGGTGATTAAAAAGGTACAAATGTGATTAGAAGAAGTACAAAAGTGATTAAAAGAGGTACAACGGTGATTAAAAGAGGTACAAAAGTGATTAGAAGAGGTACAACAAATGTTAGAAGAGGTGCAACAGTGATTAGAAGAGGTACAACAGTGATAGAAGAGGTGCAACAGTGATAAAAGAGGTACAAATCTGATTAGAAGAGGTACAACAGTGATAAAAGAGGTACAAAACTGATTAGAAGAGGTACAAAAATTGAATGCAATTTATTATAAACTTTAAAAAATAAAATTAATTATTCCTTTTATTAATTACAAAGAGAATTTTGAAATGTACAAGAATTGGATATTTAAATTAATATGAAATTAATTTTTAGGGCCGGGACTTTTAGTGACGAAAAATCCCGAAATAGTTAACTAAAATAGTGACGAAAAAGTGCCAAAATAGTGACAAAATAGTGAAAAAAGTCCAAAATAGTGACGAATAGTGACATAATTTTCAGCCAAAAATTGAGCAAAAATAATTTTTATTCACTATTTGCAGTTGCAAATGAGTAGGACTGGGATTTTTAAGACCAAAAAACCCAAAATAGTTACCTAAAAAAATTTTTAAAATTAAAAATTTTTGCCAAGAAAGTAAATTTTTGAGAAAATTTTTTTCATTTCATAGGAGCATATTTTGAAAAATAACAAATCTTTAAATATAAATTAAACGCACTGAAAAATAACCCAAAAATGCATAGAAAAATAATGTTCACCGTCCGGATTCGAACCTGCCCCCCCCCCCCAGAAGATGACTCAGAATCCCCAATCACACAGGGATTCTGAGGGCTTAACGATGTAATAACTGAAATCTGATGTCAGATTAGTGATCAGCAGCCTCAAAAAGCCCTAATGACATGTTTTTTGAAGATTTTTGACGAAAAAATTTTTTCACTCAAAAATCCTGGTCACCCCCCTTTGGTCCCGAATCCCAAAATCACTTTTATTTTTGTATCTTTTTTTAAAAATGTGATAGAAATGCCAAATAAAATTTATATAATAGAGCAAAAAATTGTGGATTTTTGTAGTATTTTACTTTTACAGTATGACTTTTCAGAACCGAGTTATGAATTTTTTTCTGAAAAATCGAAAATTTCCAGAAATTCTGGAATAACTTTTTTCCTTTTTAAGATAGAAATTCCAAATAAAGTCCATAAAATTCTCCTGATTTTTATCTATTTTTAAGGCTTTATTTCTGTAAAATTGATCAACCCTTCGATTTGTTATGAATTTTCAAATATTAGGCCAAAATCCCGAGGGCCAAAAAATTGCCAAATATTTTCGAATTTTTAAAAAATTCCAAAAATTCTGAAACTTAAAATAGACATCATATTCGTACTCAGCACCTTAAAAATACCCAGAAAAAAATTTTTCACCCTCATTTTCACCCAAAAAAAATTTCCGAAAATTTCTAGGGGGCCTAGCTCGAAAATTTTTGAAAATTTCCGGCCATATAATACACTATTCGATGGGGCCCAAACGTGCCGGGGCCCAACTGAGGTAAACCGATTTATGTATTAATATATATTTTAATTATTAATAAATCAAGACACCAGTGAGAATGGTGCATAGAAATGGGATGGGTCGATCACCAAAGTCGACTTGCGGAACTGTACGGCCAATGCCCAGGAAACCGCAACACCAACAATGACGAGAAAATTGATCACAAACTGAAAAACGAAAGACATGAATTGATCGGAGGCGTTTTTAGGAGCTAAAAATTGTCAAAATTTTTTTCGGTTTTTTTTTGGGAGATAAAAGCACCGAAAATTTACAAAAAGGACAAGCACCTAAAAGCTTCAAATCATTTGGAATGTAAAATTTCTTTTTTACAAGAATTTTACGTCTGTCATTAAATTTGCCATTCATTTCGAACGAGACACCATAAAAACACGAGAATACGATATGAAACAGTTGGGCAATATTTTAAAAGAAAAAAAAAATTATTTTTCAACTTAAAAAATTGTAGTTTAATTTTAGAAAACAAAAAATTAAATTGAAATTCATCTCAAAAATTTAACTAACCCAAAATTATTCGAAATGAATCATTTTCATTTTTTTTGTCTAAAATTCAAAAAATGAGAAAAACAAGCGCCGCAGGGAATTGTTATTTTTTGACATTTTACTGATTTATTAACAGATTTTGTCCATAAAAATTTGCATTTTTTCTGGCCTTTTTGGATTTAGGGGGTTTAGGTCCTGCGATGCCAGAAGTCTCCTCTGCCTGGGAAATTTGTGTAACTATTTGTAAGAAAAAACAAACACCTCGTAGACTTACCTAGATTAGCTCTGGTTGTGGAGATTTGGATTTTTTAAAAAATTATCTGGGACTTTTAGGCCGCTTCGCGGCCTCGAACGGGCGCTTCGCACCCGTTTTTTAAATTTTGTTGGGCTAATACGTGCGCTTCGCGCCCGTTTTTTAAATTTAGTTGGGCTTATACGGACGCTTCGCGCCCGTTTTTTAAATTTTGTTGGGATTATACGGGCGCTTCGCGCTCGTTTTTTATATTTTTTAAGCTCATACGGGCGCTTCGCACCCGTTTTTTAAATTTTGTTGGGCTTATACGTGCGCTTCGCGCCCGTTTTTTAAATTTTGTTGGGCTTATACGGACGCTTCGCGCCCGTTTTTTAAATTTTGTTGGGCTTATACGGGCGCTTCGCGCCCGTTTTTTATATTTTTTAAGCTCATACGGGCGCTTCGCGCCCGTTTTTTAGCTTGTTAGGCGGCCTCGCGGCCTCAGTCGGGCGCTTCGCGCCCGTTTTTCAATTTTTGTTGGCCTTGGACGGGCGCTTAGCGCCCGTTATTTAAATTTTTTGGTTCAGATGGGCGCTTCGCACCCGTTTTTTAAATCCATTGAACTCATACGGGCGCTTCGCACCCGTTTTTCAATTTTTTGGCCTTGGACGGGCGCTTTGCGCCCGTTTTTAAAATTTTGTTGGTCTTGGACGGGCGCTTCGCGCCCGTTTTTAAAATTTTGTTGGGCTTGGACGGGCGCTTCGCGCCCGTTTTTCAAATTTTATTGGGCTTGGGCGGGCGCTTCGCGCCCGTTTTTAAAATTTTGTTGGTCTTGGACGGGCGCTTCGCGCCCGTTTTTAAAATTTTGTTGGGCAAGGACGGGCGCTTCGCGCCCGTTTTTCAAATTTTATTGGGCTTGGGCGGGCGCTTCGCGCCCGTTTTTAAAATTTAGTTGAACTCAGACGAGCAATCACACAGGGATTAAAAGATATAAAAGGGATTAAAAGAGGCACAACAGTGATTAAAAGAAGTAAATAAAACAGTTATTCATCAGAAAATAATTTAAAATAAATTAATAAAACAATTTAAATAAAAAAATTAAATAATTTAAAATACCCCTTGAGATTTTTCAAATATTCGCCCAAATTCCCAAGGGCCAAAAAAAGTTTGAAAATATTTTCGAATTTTTAAAAAATTCTAAAATGTACAATGATTGATTATTTATTGTATATTAATTTGTTGACAAATTCTAATTAAAAAAACAAATAAATTATTTAGTTTATCAATTTTAAACAACAGAGATTAGAAGAGTTACAAAAATGATTAGAAGAGGTGTAAAAGTGATTAAAAGAGCTACAACAGTGATTAGAAGATGTACAAAAGCGATTAGAAGATAACAGTGATTAGTACAACAGTGATTAAAAGAGTTACAACAGTGATTAGAAGAGGTACAACAGTGATTAGAAGAGGTACAACAGTGATATGAAGAGGTACAACAGAGATTAGAAGAGGTACAACAGTGATTAGAAGAGGTACAAAAGTGATTAGAAGAGGTACAACAATGATTAGAAGAGGTACAACAGTGATATGAAGAGGTACAACAGAGATTAGAAGAGGTACAACTGTGATTAAAAGAGGTACAAAAGTGATTAGAAGAGGTACAACAGTGATTAGAAGAGGTACAACAGTGATATGAAGAGGTACAACAGAGATTAGAAGAGAGAAAAAGAGAGAGAGACGAGAGGAGAGACAAAGCGAGAGAGTACAACAGTGATTAGAAGAGGTACAACAGTGATTAGAAGAGGTACAACAATGATTAGAAGAAGAGAGAGAGAGAGAGAAAGAAAGCGAGAGACGAGAGGAGAGAGAAAGCGAGAGAGCGAGCGAGAGAGAGAGCGAGAGATGAGAGAGAGAGAGAGAGAAAAAGCAAGAGAGAAAGAGGGAGAAAGAGAGAGAGAGAGAGAGAGACAAAGCGAGAGAGCAAGCGAGAGAGCAAGCGAGAGAGAGAGCAAGTGAGAGAGAGAGCGAGAGATGAGAGAGAGATAGAGAGAGAATACACCGCCCGGCTTCGAACCTGCCCCCTCCCCTTTCAAAATGATGCCTCAGAATCCCCAATCACACAGGGATTCTGAGGTCTTAACGATGTCAAAAGTAAAATCTGATCACGTATTCGTGATCAGCGTCATAAAATAGCCCTAATGACATGTTTTTTGAAGATTTTTGGTGAAAAAATTTTTCAACTCAAAAATCCTATACTCACCCCTTTGGTCCCGATTCCCAAAATCACTTTTATTTCTATAACTTTTTTCAAAAAAGTGATAAAAAGCTAAAATAAAATTTATAAAATAGAGCAAAAAATTGCGGATTTTTGTATTATTTTACTTTTCCAAAATAACTTTTCAGAACCGTGTTCAGAATTTTTTTCTGAAAATTCGAATTTTTCCAGAACTTCTGGAATAACTTTTTTTATATTCATGATAGAGAATCTAAATAAAAGCCATAAAATTCTCCTGATTTTTTGCTATTTTTAAAGCTTTGTTGTATGAAAATTGACTTACCCTGAGGTTAGTTATGAATTTTCAAATATTAGGCCAAAATCCCGAGGGCCAAAAAATTGCCAAAAAATAAAGAATTTTTAAAAAATTCCAAAAATTCTGAAACGAAAAATGAACTTCATATTCGTGCTCAGCACATCAAAATACCCCAGAAAAATATTTTTGACCCCAATTTTCAACCCAAAAAAAATTTTCGAAAATTTCTAGGGGGCCTAGCTCGAAAATTTTTGAAAATTTCCGAACATGTTGCACATCATCCGATAGAGCTTAAAAAGCTCTACAATTTTGCTCTTAGGCCATTTTTGGCTAAAACCAACCCCTAACGAGTTATGAGCCCGGGACTCAAATGTCCCGCTCAGGCCAAAATTTTTTTCTATTTCCGGGAAAAAATCGAAATTTTTCCGAAAAAAATACCAGTCGATAGAGCTCGAAAAACTATGTTTTGGAAGTGGTCTCCGTTTTTCTGGGAAAATTCGTTAAAAAATCATAAAATTAAAAAACCCGAAAACCGTTTTTTAGGCCTAACTCGAAAAATTTTGAAAATTTTCGAAATTTTAAAATCTGGAAAAATCGAGCTTATTGAACTCTACAATAAGTCTGCTGGCCACCCTGCGCTCAGGTCAAACCCTAATGAGTTATTCAACGGGGACTGAACTGGACAAAGTTGGTACTGAATTTCTCCATTTTTCTGCAGCCCTTCCTATTATAGGTAGAGGCCTGGAATTTTTTTTGTTTTTTAGAAAACACTTCAACTTAGTTTCCTACCAGCGGATATTTTTCGATTAGAGTTTCAGAAAAAAAGTTACGGGCCTTGAACTGCGAGAAAAAACGGGAAATCGGCCCCTGGTACTCAGTTGTCCCTCGGAGAAAAAAACCTATAGTTTTCCCAGATGCGCCGTCACGAGTTACCTACCCCTGCAAAATTTCAGCCCCCTAGCTATTCCCGTTCTTCTCAAATTAGTTTTTGAAACGAAACCCCTTATCATTCTAACATATATATAATTCCTTGGAAAATTTCATATCAAAAGAAAAGAGAGTAATTAATGTATTGATGATGAAGAAAAAATAATTTTTTGTCAATTTCCTGGTTGGCTTTTTAAAAAGCACAAAATTTTTATATTATTTGGAATATTTTTGTTAATTTAGGACATTTTAGAATTCTTAGATAAATAACGAACAATATAACAATTAAATATATAAAAAAAAATTTTTATCACAAGGGCTGAAATGCAATTAATTACAAACATTTTTTCCAAGGAATGGTCAAATTTAAGGCTAAATTTGATCAGCTTAATTAAAGCTTTTATTCTTCACCTTACCAATCTGTTTAGCATAGAACCAAAATTGCTTATTTTTGAAACGTGGTGAGCCGAAGTGACAAAAGTATCAATTTTGTAGTAATTTAAAAATAAAAAATAATTATTATTTTAATTTTATTTGCTAAATAATAAATCATAACTTAGCTTAATCATAATCAAATTAATAATCATCTTGCTATTGGAAGGTAAGCTCTACGTATCCTATAATATATAAATATTTTTTAACAAATCTAGCAAAAATTTATAAAAAGTTGGAACCAAAAAAAAAAAGTTCGAAAAATTTAGACTCAACAATTTTGAGCTTAACTTTTTTTAAATTCAATAAAATTTTTTTAAATTTAACTTAATAGAGAAATGTTTTGGGCTATCTAATTTTATGATTTCTGAAAAAAGTTATGAAACAAATTAATGTGTCACATTTTTTTATGGTCATCCCAAAAATGTAACATGAAAATTGTTCAAACATCAATTAATTCACACAGAACGGTGATATGTAAAGATAGTCCAAAGATTTCTCTATTATTCAGTTAAATTTCAAAAAATTTGATTTAATTTCAAAAAAGTTAGGGTCAAAATTGTTGAGTCTAAATTTTTCTGCAGCGGGCCGATTCGTCCCCCCCCCCTCACCAAGAAAAATTTATCTAAATTTTCAAAAATTTCCTTTAAAATTTGCCATCCCCTGCCTACCTTTTTTCTCAGTTTTTTTTTCCTCTTATTATAATGTAATTCATATTTTTTATTTGTGCTTTTCCCACCACTTCTCTTCCCAAATCCACGTTATCTTTTGGCCTTAATCCCTCCTCCCCCATCCGTCCCACAATTATCCCCCCCCACCCCCAAATCTTGGCCATTTATCCGCCGTAACCGGCCCCAACACCACCGCTATTCATTCATCCGTTATTTTTCGTCACTGTTTACTTTTGCGCCACTATTGTGCCCCATAAAACAATAACTGACTGCTGCTGGCCTATTATTCCATGGGCCACGAGCATAATAAAATAAATAACCCCAGCGGGCCCATCCAAAGCTTGGCGTACCGTCGTGTCGTCTGTCATGGATTTGTATATATTTTTATTATTGTAAATTAAAAATGATTACTTTGTTAATTATTATCTAATTGTATAAATTAGAACCCGGGTCAGGGTAGGGTCCTGTCTGAAATAGTCTGGGGCCTCCTACTTCAATTCGGGTTATATCTCAGATATGACGTGTCATATTCAGGTTCCTCGATTTGATAAATCGTTTATTGAACCCAAACGGACCCATCCAAAGCTTGGCGTATCGTCTGTCAAGGATTTGTATATATATTTTATTGTTATTGTTGGATGGGATGACATGGCATTATAATGTAATAAATAAAAATTATTACTTTGTTAATTATTATCTAATTGTGATAATTAGAACCCGGGTCAGAGTCGGGTCCTGTCTGAAACAACCCTGGGTCTTCTTCAATTCGGGTTATATCTCGGATATGACGTTTCATAATTAGGTTCATCGGTTTGATAAATCGTTTATTGAACCCAAACAGACAGTCTCGCTTCAATGAATTAAGCCTACGGGTTTTAAGTAAGTCGAGAGTAAGGCTTCAGACTGATCCTTCACATGACACGTCATAGCTAAGATATGATCGAATTGAAATTGGCCATTTTTCAAAAATTGGTGTCAATGTCAAATTCTAATTTAAATTCATTCTTTTCCCAGAATTTTTATTTTTGTGGAAATTGTTTTTTAATTTGTTACAAAAGGTTAACAAAATATAATCTTTGCAATTTTATAATTTATTTTTTAAAATACAATTCTAATAATATTTTTTGTTTTTTTTGGTTATATTTTTTATTATTATTTTTTTTTATTAATTTTTATCCCATTTTTTATTCCCTCCCAAACTGTTGACGTCACTCAATTATTGCCACCTTCTTTAAAAACCGCCTATTGAGCGATTTTTCGACAAAACATGCCATAACTTTGCTTAAAGGCAATCAAATTTTACATCTTGGTATCCTTCGATAGCCAAGCTTTTTCTCTATTAGCTTGCAAAACTTCATAATAATTTATCAAATTTAAATAAGCAATTGCAGAAATAGTACTTTTTTCATACAACTTTTTCTAAAGTTGACCAATTTTTTTTGAACTTTTCCAGGTCATTTTTGTATTTTTGCTTTCTGATCAGCTCTGTCGGACGGTCAGCTTTTTTTTTGTTATTTATTGTGTGATTGGCGCGTGGTTCCGTAATGCTTAATTGAATTGAATCACACTGAATGAATGAATGGGATGGCTTTTTGCTGCTTGCCCACTTTTGCAGCTTTTCTTCACATATTCATCATAATCATTCATAAATCATCCTTTTGTCGTCCATTCAAATAAGCACGAGAGAGATGAAGCGGCTGGCACTAACACCGGGCATTTGCCCTCCATTCAAATCCATGATGACTGTCACTAATGCGGGCACTCGTCTCAATTAAAATCAGCTCGGAGATTTCAAGCGACTGGCACTAACATCGGGCATTTGCCCTCCATTCAAATCCATGATGACTGTCACTAATGCGGGCACTCGTCTCAATTAAAATCAGCTCGGAGATTTCAAGCGACTGGCACTAACACCGGGCATTTGCCCTCCATTACAATCCACGATGACTGCCACTAATGAGGGCAATCGTCTCAATTAAAATCAGCTCGGAGATTTCAAGAGACTGGCACTAACAGCAGGCATTTGCCCTCCATTACAATCCACGATGACTGCCACTAATGAGGGCAATCGTCTCAATTAAAATCAGCTCAGAGATTCGAAGCGGCTGGCACTAACACTGCACGCGGGCTCCTTTTTCTGCTTCTGCTCGTGCCATCAGATGAAGCGGCTGGCAATACACGGGCTTCTCCTCCAGCTTCTGCTTGTGGCGGTTGGCTGATCCGATCTGAAGCACTTGGTGATGGCTTTGATCACCGTCCTGCTGGTGGACCTTTTGTGTGATCTGCCAGCCGCTTTTTTGAGCAGCTGGCAGCAGATAAATGTGTGAATGGGCCGTCGCCACCAATGGTCATTCAATCATTTTTTACACCACTTTCGAGTGAAGTGAGCCCCACTTGATTGGTGTGAAAAGAAAGCAGCAATTTTTTTTTTGCTAATGACCATTTACAGGCATTTAAATGGCGCACATTCAAACATTGAATTCATTCATTCTTTTGCCATTTATAGCTTAATGCCTTTTTTTGTAATTTTTCATCAAATTTAAATAAATATTTTTAATTTAAATAATATCATTATTTTAAATTAAAGAAAGTAAATTTACTACAAAAATTGATTAATTTAGCTTAAAATTCACCAAAAATGCAGCTTTTCGTAAGAAATCTCGTCGGGAAAACAATTGTCGTCGAGACTGATCAGCAGTTCGGCACTGTCCGATCGATCAAAGAACAAATCGAGCAAATTGAAGGCATCCCAACGGATGATCAGATTTTGGTCAGTAATATACAAATCACTTCAAAAATTTAAGCAGAAAAACTCGAAATAATTCTAATTTTTTAAATTATTAAGTAAAAAACATTTACTTATTTGATATTATTTATAAAAATGATTTATTAACATAAATTATGGAAATTAAAATTTACAGAAAATTGATATATATTTAAAATTTTTAAATTATATTTTCATTGGCTCTTAATTAATTGTAAAAATATTTTCTATTTTAAATCCCAAAATGCTCATTTGGGAAGAAGCAATTAAGCCGCTTCTTCCAGAATTTGGCCCAAATTTTGGCCAATTTCAGTTCGTCCCTCCCCCAATTCATCCATTAGCATCCATTAAATGGTGTTTTGGTGGTGATCTTTTGCCCACCCCAATTCAGCCACCACACATAATATAACATTCATTCTGGCTTCTTTCTTCCCCACTAAAAATATAAAAAGTGGCCAAATTTTGCACATCCTTCAAAACACTCAAGCAAAATAAAAGTCTACAGCATCAAATATTTTAGTGAGTGTTGTTTTCTTTTTATATATCTAATAGTAATTTGACAATTTTTTAATTTAAAAGAATTAAATTTAAAAATATTGTTAATAAGTATAGTAGAGCGGGACCGGGACCTGGTACTGAAAAACGGTACAACTGAGTAGTACCTAAGCCCCAGTTTTGACCGGGACCAGTCCCGGTTTTTTCCCGGTTTTCCGAGCCAAAAATTACCAGTTTTTCAACCCGAAAAGGTCCCCCTGTCCCGGTTTTGCCCAAAATTCACGGTCCCGCCGCTCTACTCTATTAATAGGAACTTGTAAATTATTCAGGATAATATAACATGCTCTTTTTGTCAATTAAGCTCAAACACTGTTTAAAACATTTATTATTATGATTTAACATTTTTAATTAACCAGAAAAAGTATCAATTGTATTTTTGTTTATTTTATTTTATAAATTTTCATTTTTTTTTGTTGTTCTTTCCTTAAGTCATTATTTCTTTTCTATTTTAATTGTATTTAATTAAAATTTTACATTAATTATATTTATAAGTCGATTAATTAGCATTGCTGAATTCCACTCCAAACCCCGACTCGTTTTTTTTTTGCCTTGAGATTTCATTTAAATTTATTAATTTGCCAGAAATTGTTATGCTCGACTTCCCCTACGTGCGTCAAATTGCCGAAAATGTGGTTCATCCGATCTTCGAAAACGGAAACTTAGTATAAATATGAATTCAGAATTATTTAATTCTGTAAAAAATATCTCAATTAGGGCCAAAAATGGCCACGAAAAAACTCGGATTTGCACACAAATATTTTTGCCGGCGTCATGAGGCACATGCACTGCCTCTGTTGTGGGTTTTTGCCAATTTATGGGTTTAAAATGTATTTTCAAAGATTTTTTGTGCATAAAAACATGGACCCTGTTTATTAAAAAATATTAATTAATTGACAATTTTTATAATGTCGTATTGTAAAACGAGGCACAAAGCCGGACTAATGGCCGGCCACCATTTGTTGTTTTTGGCACTAAAACGGGTGGCGCCGGCCGGCCATCGTCTGCTGGCCACTATTTTGCCAGCCGTTCCCCACTTGGCCCATTTGTACACATTTATTTTTGGCAAAATGTACCCCCTCCCTAAGCATTCGACCCTTTTTATTATAAATATGAGGAGAACGGCGACGAAAGTGTCCGTCTGCTGATGGGCTGCTGGACATTATTTTGGCAAAAAAAGGAATACTGCTGCTTTTGCTGACCAAAAAGGCTCATTTTAATATAAGATTTATAATCCGTTTTTACAAAATTTCTTTGGACTTTGTTTGTTTTAATTTTCAATAAATTGTGATTACAATTTTACATCTGTTCTCTAATTTTTTTCTCTAATTATCTTTAAATCCCTAATTGTCTTGACCTGGTTACAGGGAATTAGG
The DNA here is from genome assembly GCA_004148225.2 of Heterodera glycines. NCBI lineage: Eukaryota > Metazoa > Nematoda > Chromadorea > Rhabditida > Heteroderidae > Heterodera > Heterodera glycines. Next base: position 15,209,009 of record CP049712.1, on the reverse strand, counting down.
TTATGACGGAAATTTTGAGAATTTTATTTATCAAATTTTTCACTTTTTAAAAAAAAATAAAAATTATTTCCGCCTTTATTAAATAGGATAATTAGTTTTCATTTATTACATTTTTTAAAATTATCATCATTGTCTCTTCCATTAAATTCTTCACTTTCCCAATTTCGTCTCACTTCCCCCCCCCCATTTCCATTAATTTTTGTTCAATTTGCCTTTGTCCCTGCCGCCCCATTGTTGTCAAACTCTCAAAAAATTTCTCAGTATTTTTTTTTGTGTCACAACAATTCCATTTTTATTATTACAAAAAATTCATGGAATTTCCATTCGTTTTCCATCAAAATTTGTCTTCATTTTCCACCCGAAACTTCGAATCAAATATTTACAAAAATTATACAATTGCATAAAATTTCTGAGTTTTTGTGTGTATTTGAATTTTGATATTAAAAGCATTAGCATATTAAGTCGTTAAGTCAAAATTTAAAATAGACATAAAATTGTTTTCCCTAAATTCCTTAAAACTTTTAAACAGTTAAATCTATATAAATAAATATATATATATATATATATATATATATTTTAAATTCATTAAAGCCTTTAAAACATTTTCAAAATATTAAAATTCTGCTAATCTTAGGGATATTTTTTTCAAAATACTTGCCTCAAAGGCACATTTGCTCAGCCCCGCAATGAAATTGATGCCCTCGGGCGACTGGCGGTGTCTTCTCGCGCAAAGGCCAAAGATCACAGCAAATTTTCGTATTTCCTTTTCTGTCGCCCATCATCCCACATTAATCAACCACCACACATTTCCAATCCAACATTTCTCACCACCGCCGCCGCCGCCGCATTATTTGCTACAACAAAAATCCTCCCGCAAAAAAAAAAGAATTTTTCCAACCCAAAAATCCCACGTCATTCACACATTATTTTATGCATTGTGTCCACCCGCCCGCCGCTCTGTGCTTCTGTACATTTTGTCAATTTTGGCGCGGGTAATCCAATTTAAGCCCACCCCCCCCGGGCGATGAAAATGCCATTCACAACGCCACAAAAATTGGTGACAGCTGATTTTGAGTCTTTCGAGGCTAATGTAATTTTCCGATTAAATAAGAATAAAAAAATATTTTTTCTAAGACAAATTCTAACACAATTTTTGGGGGATGAGAGCAGATGCCAAAAACAAAAAAAATTCTTGCATTTTCGGGATTCTGATGCTAAGAGTTTGGTGGGGATTGGCAATTATGATGCTTATCCGGTGACAAGCCTTAATCCATCTGTGCAAAATAAACAATTTTTATTTGTCGAATTTATAATAAAAATTTTGAAATATAATTTAGCATAAAAATGCCTAAAAACACTTAAATTTTCAAGTTAAACTTCACAACAATTTGCCAATAAATTTTCATTTTCTCTATTTTTTCTTTTTCCATTTTTATTGTTCGGCTAATGCCAAATTGCTTCTTCCATTTTCTAATTATGAAAAGGCTAACCCCGATTTTCTTACTGATTTCTTCATAATTTTTGTTCCATTCTTTTCTTGAATATTTTCTTCCTTTTTGTTTGTATTCATTTGACATTTCAATGAATTTTCGAACAATTTCAAATTTTTGTTCCTCACTAATTGATTTGAATTTATATAATTTTAATTCTTTAATCCATCTTTGAATTTTGGTACGATTTGTGCCCAATTTTTTCGCAATTTTTCGTTCAATTTTATTCCATTCTTTTTTCGAATATTTTCTTCCTTTTTGCTTAATTTTCTCTTTTTTTCTGTTCTTCGTTTCTTTTTTCTTCCCATTTTTCTCCAAATATTTCTTTAAATGATTTCTGTTCCAATTTATTCTTTTCTGATCCAACATAATTAATATTAATTAAAATGATGATCAAAAACACAAATAAAGAAATCATTAAGAATACTTTCATTTTCTGTAATGACAGTCTGAAAGGATCTAAAATAATATTTTCAATGCAATTAAAAAATGATTTATATTTTGGATTATATTATAATAATAGCAAAAATGTTACGAATTTTTCAACTCAGTTTGGCAGAATTATTAATATTGAATATATTTTAAAATGATTAACTATATAAATTTGATGACGTTAATTAGAAAATTTTTCGCCTGTTATTGGCTATTTTTAAAATCGGGACATTTTATGGAAAATTCAAGACATTTTGCTGTTGCCTAATCCAAGGACTTTTTTATCAGACAAGAATAGCACAGGACCTGAAATACTTTAAATTTTTTTAAAAAACTTTCTAATAGAATTTTTGAAAGTGGAACGAGTCGCCAAAAGTCAGAGTCGGATCCACAAATGTCGTTTTGTCCCAAATCCCTCAATGCCGGGTCCCCAACTTACAAATCTCCAAATTTCGGGATTTGCGGGTACTGCTTTGCAATCCCAAACTTAATATGGATTAAACTCCTACATGTATGTGCCACGACTTACAATTTCTCTACTTACGAATCCAGCAAAAAGTAACTTTTTGTTGTACGGGACTGAGTTGTCCCATACTTTTTTATCGGACGAGACTGACTTGTCCCATCCCCCCATGTCCCTTTTCCGCTTTGATCCATTAGCCGCGCGGACGGGAAAATGTTTCATCCAAATTTGAGCCCCAAATTTCTCGCCTCGCCCGCCGATGGATGTGCAAACAAACAGACAACAATATGTGTGAATATGTGTTGACGGTCCAATGCACAAATGCACATTCAAAAAAATATATATAGAACAGCAACATTCACTAATTAGCCGGTAATTAGGCATCGTTTAATTACCAATGGTTGCCATCATTAATTTAATTAACTACTTAAATTCCTGACCGAAATTTTGTTGGAATATTTTACTGGACAAATGTTTGAATTCAATTATTTTTTCTCATTGTTTATTATTAAAACAAAAAATAGTCATATTTTTAAAATTTTATTCTTAATTTGACAATTTTATATTTAAATTGTATAAATTGTTTTTCCAACCAAATTTTTAATCTTTTTTATTTTTTTAACAGAAACTCAATAAACTATTCATTAAAACTAATCAATTGCAATTAATCTCTTTCTGCCTGTTCTGCCTTCAAAATTGAATGGATGAGGGACAATTTTGGAGTTGTGCCTTGGGCGAATGGGTTAAGTAAGTTTTTTTTTTCATTTTTTAAATATTCGATTAATTTGGCATTTTATTTTATTCCATTTAAAAATGTTCAATATGGCGAAGAATTGGTTATTTTTGAGAGTTTTTTTATTGCTTTTTGGCAAAAAAAAACTGCCTCAAAAATTGGGCGCTTTTCTATACAAATAATAAATTTGGCATTTTAAAATTCACATTTGCAGGGATTGTGTTTGTGGCACATCGGCTGCTGATCCGTGGCCAATCCTCGACCCAAGCCAATGGCCAATTGTGCCGAGTCTTCAGCTTCGCTATGCCGAACTTTGTGACGGCGTGGCGCTGAACCTCGTCCTGTGCTATATGTATGCTTTTCCCAGCGATCAATGAATGCTTTTTATTAAAACCCTTGATCATTTCATGAGTCCAAATATTTTTTAATTTAATCATGAAATTGAGGAAATTAATATCATTAGCCAATTATTCATTTGATTATTTTTGGAAAAAATATTAAATTTAAATTTGCCTTTTGGTGATGAAATGGGAAAAGTGAATTTTTGATTTTTTCAAGTATTAGGAAAATTAAAGGCTAATCAGTGACTGACGATCAAGTTATTTTTGTCAAATTTGGTAAAATATTTACGGCGGCGATCCAAAAGAAAACTAAAAAAATTTTATTTTTGCGAAATTTTTTATCAAAAATGAAGGGTAAAATTTTTCTTTAATTTTTGAGTTTCTAATTAATTCTTCTTACTGTTAGTCCTCGACTTGAACAATATTGACTCTCGAGCAGCCACCAAAACGATAAGGAAAATAAATGCTTTTCGTGTAAATTTCTGAAATTTTTAGCGAAATTATTTTTTAATTTTTAAATTAATTTTCTTAAATTTTCATTAAGGACAAGCAATGACACGGTTGGCCTTGTGTTACTGCACCAACACAATCAATCGGCCAAAAATGTGGTGGAACGTAGCGAAAGTCTGAGCTCCGGGGTGTCCTCGGCTGGCGGAGGGTCAGTGAACGGCGGTGGCGGTGGTGGCACTGTGGCAACACAACACCAACCTTCGCAAGCAGTTCGTCTACGGCACTTCCAACATTTGCTGAACGGACTGCGACAATTCTATCGTGTCATTAAAGAATATTTTAATTATTTATTAAATAAAAATATTTAACTTTAATTAACCTTTACTTGGATTCCCTTTCATTTGGTTAATAATATCCAAATTAAAGTTTGAAATTGATTGTTAATGCATTTATTTTAGCCTAAATAATTAAATATGTTTTTCATTGTTTAATTTAAAATAAGTAAAATTAAATAAAAATAAACATTTTTGAAAAGCATTTTTTTTCTAAATAAATTCTATTTTAAATTTCCTTTAATTTGAGAATCATATCCAAATTAGGGTTGAAATTGATTGTTAATGAATTTTATTTTAAGAATCTTTGATCTTTTTTTTTAAATTTTTTAGTTCAAAAATGGAAACCAAAAATACACCCCTAAGAAATGAAAAATTTTTCAAAAATTCTTCTCCAAAATTTATTTATTTATTTATTGACAAAAATTAGTGATTTTAAAAATATTTATTTCAATACTGATTTGGGTAATTTTTTTACTTTTTTGAATTTTTGATGAAAATCTGTTAATGCTTTTTTATTTAATATACCTATTTTAATTTCGAATTAATTATTATAACAGTCCATTATGCCGCAAAACAATCAAAGAAAAATGTTTAAAATTTCTTTATCCGCAAAAACACTGCTGGATTATCTATAAGATGCAATTAAATTTAAGAAAATTTTCGGGTTAATAATTAAAAATTTGGTTAATTTTAAATATTCTTTTTTTACTTTATTTTTTGAGTTTTAATTTGTAAAATTTTTATTAACTAAATTCCCAAAATTTAAATAAGAATTGTCTCCGTTTTTAAACTTTGGCCCGGGCATATCCGCTGCTCAAAGCTTTTGGAATTTAAGACGAGGATTTTGCCCGCTTCTTAATCCGTCCAAAAGCATAAAACAACATAAACACAGCCAACCTCCCCACACCCCTCTAACTTTACACATTTTGGCCCCCCGGCGAGGGTCAAATGTCGTTGATATGAAATTTTCCAAGAAATTATTTAGTTATATTTATTAAGCAAATAATCTAAAAAATCAAAGAATGTCCTGCATTTACATAACGTGCCCTAATTTTGAAAAAGCCAATAAACAGGCGAAAATTTTTCTAATTAACGTCATCAAATTTATGGATTATTTGGGATAAATGACGACGACCACCATTTACTTGCTTGAGTGACTGACCACTTGTCATTAGTGGGGTCATTAGCGGCGGAAGGGACGGACGACAATTTTAGTTGGCTTCCAATTCCAATTCTGTGCAACAACACATATTCATAAAAGTGGGAGCTTATGCTGACCTTCATTCACTTCATCGACGAACTGATCAATCAATAAGTTATGGTCAGTCGGAAGAGATCAGTGATCACTACTGATCAGTGCCTCAGTATGTGTTGTTACAAACTCTTGTATCTTGACCCTCTATCCTGGCAAAGGGTTCGGAAGTTTTTGATTTTCCCGTCCCATGTCATGGGACAAGATTCTGAGTCTAGAAAAAACTTTCCGTAACAATTGGCATTTAAATGATTGGGGAAGAAGGAGTCCGGCGGTGCTTATAGGCTTTGTCGGAATTTTTTTTGGCAATTTTTAGATCCGGCGGTAAAATAAATGCGCCGCTTCTGCTGGGAAAAATGGGGTGGGAGAATGGATTTATGGCCCCCTATTTTCTGTATGTTTCTAATTCGAACAATAATTTGCTAATAAATTCTTATAAAATTCTCGGTTTTTATCCAAACTTTCGTAAAATTCTGTCCCATATATTACTAACATTATGTTCGGTTCGGCTTGTGTTCTACCACTGATCCCTGACATCAACTTTTCACCCAAACAATTCCTGACCCGCTGTAGAGTCATATAAAGCCTCTGCCCACTCTCGATCACACAGTTAATGGATGGGTGTTGTTTACTTATCCCCTCCCAAAATCCATTTTCCAATCACCACCACCGCCAGCGCCCATTCATTGCCCTTTTATCCCGCGCCGTCAGCGGGAAATCCCTTCCCGATCACAAGGTCATGTCATGTTCGTGTCCTGTCGTGTCTCGTGCTGGCGGTGAAGGTTGTGGGACTGCTGTTGGTGCTCCCATTTGACCACCCACACCCGTTAGGCGATAATGGAACTGTCACCAATAAAAAAATTTTTAAAAACACTCGGAAATTTAGTCACTAAAAAATTAGCTTTTACTTTTCGACCCATTGAAAACAGTTCACCAATTGATCACAAAAAGTGACTTTTTCAAAAAGATTTCTAGATAACGACATTTTGAAAAGCCTGGACCTGTATTTAAGCAATTAATTGCCTATGAATATCTAAAAATATCTAATTTAAATAAGAATGTGTTTTTAAATGTATTTATTCATTTTTTGAAAACTTGAAAAAAAAACATTTCTAAAACTTTTTCAAGGAAATCCAGGTTTTTTCGTGTTTTAATCTTTTTTCGATAAGAGGGGGGGGGGGGGGGGTAAAGCCGTGGAAACAAATTTAAAATATAAACTAAGATGAGACAAATGTTTTGTTTGTCTTTTTTTCAACCAAGACTTAAGCCATTGCAAATAACAAAGTGTTTGGTATCAAAAAATAGGGCAAGGAAAAATTCGTTTGAAATGTTTTAGCATTTTTCATGAAATTTAATTTTAACCGGTTTTTCGACCAGTTAAAAATTGAATATTCGACTTTTTTTCTAACAAATGAGTTTTTTCCTGGACGTTTTTCGGATACCAAACACTTAGTTATTTTACAGTCACTTGAAAATCTCAGTTGAAAAAAAGGACAAAACTTTTAAGAAAGGCAAAAAGTTTGAATACTAAAACAAAAACGGAGACCATAGCCATGAATGATGAAAGAAATGCTTGGGTTTTTTGACCTCGGAGCTGCTCAAATAAAAATAAAATTAACATTTTTTAGGTTAATGCCATTTTTTAAAGTCAAAAAAAAAACGATGAATCATATACAAACAAAATCCAACAGAAAAAATAAATCCAAATTTTTTCCTCTTAAAATAATCCCTCTAATTTTTCGTATGAAAATCAAGCTTTTTATCTTCCTCGGATATTACATCTCCAAATTGTTTCTTCCATCTTAAAATGCTCTTTACACTAATTTTCATCATTTTTCCAATTTCCTTGTCACTGATTTTCGGCTTTTTTCTTTTTATTTGCCAATAAATTTTCATTTTTCCAATTTTTTCTTTTTCCGTTCTAAATTTACTCATTCCAAATTGCTTCTTCCATTTTTTAATTATGAAAAGGCTAACCCCGATTTTCTTACAAATTTCTTCATAATTTTTGTTCCATTCTTTTCTTGAATATGTTCTTCCTTTTTCCTTAAATTCATTTGACATTTCAATGAATTTCTGTACAATTTCGAGTTTTTGTTCGTCATTTATTGATTTGAATTTATATAATTTTAATTCTTTGATCCGTTTATAAATATAATTGCGATTTGTTCCCAATTTTTTTGCTATTTTTCCTTCAATTTTACTCCATTCTTTTCTTGCGTATTTTTTTCGACCAAAAGCTTTCTAAAATCTGTTGAGCTGTGGAGGACATAAAGGTTTTATTAGGCCAAATGCAATTTAATTGTTTTAAAAATATTTTTAAATTTGATAAATTTTTATGGGTTTTTTTATTTTAAGATTTTTAAAATTTTATGTAGTTACTATAGTCTACCACCCACAAAAAAATGAATAAAATTGATGCCATTCGTTCTCTCATGGCCTGTAATGCTAAGGAAAAATACTCCTGAGGTGCGGAAATCGGAAAATTGAACAAAATGGGGCACTTCTAACCTTTTAAAATGGTCAAAGCCGGACAAATTTGGTATCATTCGACAGCTATTGATGAGTAACGTTTAAAAATCAAAGAATAAAGTCAAACCGACACCATCTGAACACCTGGACAAATGAGTCCCAGTGAAAACAAACATTTCAGTACCAGAAAAATAATCGAATTCAATAAAAGAACGTCAAATATAAAAGATTGAATTTAGCTTATTGCGCTAAAAAACCGCCGCACACTCGACTACGGCGGCCAGTAGGTGGGGCGAGACTATGGGCTACGGATGAAGTCCGCGCGTGATCCGCAGGCGGTTGACTGATTGGCGGGGGCCCTTCGGGCCGCCCCCGTAGTCATCCGCCTGTGGCGCTCGTCAGACTGCTTCCTCCGCCCTCCGCCTCGCCCCACTACTTGCTCCGTCTTCGCAGGGACCACGCGTTTCGGCGCTGGCGTTTCGGCGCCGGTGTTTCGGCGCTGGCGTTTCGGCGCCAGCTCGTTTTTCCACTTAAGCTTTTTTCTTTGGCATCCAAATCCAACAATCTTGGTATCATTCGAAAGCTCTTATCATGCTCTATTAGCCTTACAAAAAGCGGATAGATTTTCAAGCCTGTAAAAAATTTTATTAAGAAAAAACTTCAAAAATTTCGACTTTTCGAAATTTTCATTTATAACTTTTTTGGTAATTGTCTAATCGCGAAGCAATAGCTTAGAAAAAGCTTCTAAACATGTTAAGCTTTCGAATGATATCAACAATGTTGGATTTGGATTACATAGAAAAAAGTTATAGCCAAAAACATGCTGGCGCCGAAACGCCAGCGCCGAAACGCCAGCGCCGAAACGCCGGCGCCAAAACGCCAGCGCCGAAACGCCGGCGCCGAAACGCCAGTGCGAAACGCAGTGGACCCTCTTCGCATGCTCCCTTTTGCGAAAATTTAAACTTTGAATTCGATTATTTTTTCTGGTACTGAAATGTTTGTTTTCACTGGGACTCATTTGTCCAGGTGTTCAGATGGTGTCGGTTTGACTTTATTCTTTGATTTTTAAACGGTACTCATCAATAGCTGTCGAATGATACCAAATTTGTCCGGTCTTGACCATTTTAAAAGTTATAAGTGCCCCATTTTGTTCAATTTTCCGAATTTTAAACCGGTTCAAAAACCATTTTTTTTTTTGCCATTTCCGCACCTCAGGAGTAGTTTTCCTGAGCATTACAGGCCATGAGAGAACGAATGGCATCAATTTTATTCATTTTTTTTCTGGGTGGTAGACTATAATTATTATGAGTAAGCATTCTTTGATATTTGTTAGCATTTTTTTTTCTCTCTTTTTAATTGATAGTTGAATTTTTTTTTTTTTGTATTGGAATTTTGAAAAAATATGGATTTTGAGACTTTGATATATCTATCTAAAATTTTTTTTATACAATTTAATTTATTTCGATAAACCAGAACCGAATAAAGCAAAAAAACAAAAAAAAATTAAAATCAGATGTTTCAGATAAAAATGAAAATATGGGAACCGGCATTTTTCTCCAAAAAGTTCATCAAATTGGCCCAACTTTTTTTCTCTATCCGAATTTTTAACTATTTTCAAAAAAGTTAGTAATAAAAAACTTTTCAACATTTTAGCTGAGAAATTCACAAAAAAGCCACTTAGTGCAAAATAATCATCATACTCAAATTCAAATTACGAAATTGCTTAACGCATGATTAATTAATTCAGCAATCTTCTTCATTCGTCTCCTAATTGTTTCTTCCAATTGCTTATGGTCCTTCTATTAATTTTCAATGTTTTTCCAATTTCTTTGTCACTCATTTTCGGCATTTCTCCTTTTATTTGCCAATAAATTTTCATTTTCTCCATTTTAATTTTCTCTTTTATCTTATTGAATTTTCCAATTATTTCTCTTCTTTTCTGTTCTTCGTTTCTTTTTTCTTCCCATTTTTCTCCAAATATTTCGTCAAATGATTTTTTTCCCAATTTTTTCTTTTCTGATCCAACATAATTATTACTAATTAAGATGGTGATCAAAAATATAAATAAATAAATTAATAAGCATACTTTCATTTTCCTCACTTTTCAAAGTCTATTCAATTAAAAAATGATTTTTTTTTGGGTTATAATAATTTTAGCACAAAAATATATTAACGAATTTTCTGATTTCATGCGCAAATGACAGAGTTACTTAATAATATTATAAAATTAATTAAAAATTTGATGACGCAATTTTACAAATCATTAATTTTATGATTGGCTAATTAAAATTAGGGATTTATGTAATTTCATGACAATTTTTTTTCTTTTAGATTATTTATGTAAAACATAAGCACATTTTTTAATAATTTGTATGCTTATTAGAGTTGGGAATATATGTATTTAAGAAAATATACACATAAAAATGTAAAAAATTCCGAAATATTTAGGAAATATGTACAAAAACCCAAAATATATATCAAAATATATAAATAAAATTTTAAAAAGGTAGTTATATCTTTGAAAAAAATCATAGATAAAGAGTGAAATAGGCACTATGCCATAAAAATCGCCTAAATATGCTTAGAATCACATTTTAATTTTTGATTTTTTTAGCGGAGAATTTTCAAAAAAAAAATTTTTTTTTGAATTTTTCACAAGAAACTTTATAAATCCTCAAAAGTGCAAATTTGTACGAAAAAATGCGACTAAGTCTAAAATATATAGAAAAATCAGCAAATACATATATAACAAATATGTAAATACAAAGATCCAAATTTTGTTCGCAATCACAAAACTAAGAAAGTGTTTTTCGATTATTTAGACAATTAAAAAAAGATTTATGCCATTTAAAAAGCCGAATAAATTATGAATCATATGCAAAAACAAAATTCAACAAAAACAAATAAATCCAATTTTTTTTCTATTAAAATAATCACTCTAATTCTTCTTATGAAAACCAATCTTACATTTTCATTTTCTCCATTTTTTCTTTTTCCATTTTTATTTTTCGGCTAATTCCAAATTGTTTTCTCCATTTTCTAATTACTGAATGGCTAACTCCGATTTTCTTACAAATTTCGGCATAATTTTGTTGCCATTCTTTTTTCGAATATTTTCTTCCTTTTTGTTTAAATTCATTTGTCATTTCAATGAATTTCTGTACAATTTCGAGTTTTTCTTCATCAGTTTTTGATTTGTAGCATTTGTTTGTTTTTTGATTTAATCCCAATTCTTTGATCCATTCATAAATATATTGGCGATTTGTTCCCAATTTTTTCGCTATTTTTCCATTAATTTTATTCCATTCTTTTGTTGAATATTTTCTTCCTTTTTGCTTGATTTTTTCTTTTATTTTATTAAATTTTCCAATTATTTCTCTTCTTTTCTGTTCTTCGTTTCTTTTTTCTTCCCATTTTTCTCCAAATATTTCGTCAAATGACTGGAGAAAAATGAGTAATTTTTACTGATCCAATTTTATTTATTTTAACCGTCAAAAATGTTATTAAAGAAATTATTAAGCATAATTTCATTTTTTCTGCAATTAAATCGAAAGGTCTTAGAAATGTTTCCAAAATCTCTGAAATTGAAAATGATTTATTTTTTGGTTTTAATAATAATAATAATAATAATAATAATATTAATTTCGCGAAAAATATTACGTTATAATATTATGCGAATTTGATAGATTTTTATAATGTATAAATATTATTAAAAATATGATGACGAAGCTTAGCAAATCGTTCGTTTCCTGTGATTGGCATTCTATGCAAATTCACGATAAATTTCATGCAATTTAAAAAATAGCATGAAAAATTTGGCGTAAAATTAACGGATTTTTATTTTTAAAAAAATTTAGATTTATAAAATTTTGGATACCGTACGGGACAGGGCCTGCCGGGATTGAGCCTGGATTCCTGCCCCATAATTTTGATTTAAATGGAATTCCCCCACACCTTCTCGAATTACATTTTTTTCAGGAAAAATCGGCAAGTTTTTTGAAATTATACTTATTGTCGAAATAATAAAAATTAAAAACCGAAAACAATTTAAATTCATTTAAAATTAATAATTTTGTATATTTTCCGGCCCATAAAAATTCACAACCAAATTTTTATCCTTTTCAGTTTGTTTCGCCTAATTATTATGCAAATCTAACAAAACATTCATTTTTTCTATAAATGCGCATTTTCCACCCATACATAAAATTTCAATATTATCCTTATTTTCCATTATAAATATCCTTATTTTCCATTTTAAATTAAAAAACCTTTAATGTAAATAAATAAATAAATAAATAAATTTCAATAAAAATTAATTATTTTTATTTCATTTTCTTAAATTTGCTAACTAATTCCGTGGTGCCACCATTATTAGTTCCATCCTCCGTTTTTTCCCCCTTCACAACAACACTTTCACCGCTTTATGAGTCCGGTTTTCCGTTTTCACACTGAGCAGAACGCCAAAGGCGCACATAAAAACAGTTCGCCAAAACAATTTTTGGGACATTCATTTTGCATTTTTTTTTTCTTCCATAGTGCAGAGAATGTGACATTTGCCCAATTTGGCAATTGGGGGAACCCACCGAAAAAAGAATTTTCCATCTCTAAAAAAACGGGTTTTTCCGGCTGATTTTGATGGATTGGGTTGGCTTTTGCTTCTGCTCGGCGGGTGGGCAAAAGCGCCGTTTGTTTTGTTCTTTGGCGCATCCATTAGCCGCCCGATTAGCAATCAGCAATTAATTTGTGTGTGTGATTGGATTTGATTAATTGGACGAGCCGAGCGGTTTTTTTGCCTTTGCGGGACTCACTGATTAACGCCGCTGTTTAGCTACTAATGCTCTTCAATTTTTGGGAAGGTGATGTGTGGGTTTTTCTCTGCTGCTGAGCGGACATCGTTTGGACAAGTTTCTCCTTTTACTTACCCGGCTGATTTAATTAAAAATGTATTTTTTATTTTCATTTTTATAAAAAATTAAATATATTTTTATTTTTACATTTTTAACTTTTTAACTTTTTGATTTTTTGGAAAAGACATTAAAATTGAAGAAAAAAAAACTATTAACTTATAATTCGGTGCGCATTTTGCTGTGTCCAAATTGATCCGTCCGCCGATGGATTTGTGTGGTGAAATGGAGAAAACTGTGGGGCCGGCCACCGTTTTGTTGACCTTTGCCACAAACATTTTGTACATTTTCCCATCGCTTTTTGGCTGGCCGACCAAAAATGCAAATAATAAATAATGAAAGACCAATTGGCCGGCCACAACTCAATTTTTACTCCGGATTATTTTTTGGGCCGAAATTCGAATTTTTGATGAAAGTGCCATCGAAAATACCGTAATTCATATTTGTGATCAGCGTCACAAATTACTCTGGAAAATATTTTTAATTTGAAAATTTCGGGGGGGGGTCTAAAAACAGAAAAGTATCCATTGGACAATTGGGGTCGACTTTTATTTTGCCATATAAATTTTTAAGAAATTTTTTTTTATAAGAAATGATTAAAAATTTATTTGCGCGTGGGCGAAAGAAAGCCTTGGCCTTAACCAACACATTCAATTTATTCTGTGCCCATTGTTTCAACCAAATTTATGGCCAATGGGAAAGAAGAGAAGAAGAAAAAAAATTTATGGGCATGGAAAATGCCCGCCAAAAAGTGCCTTTTTCTTTTCTTTGTGCCGGACGGCGCGGCATTCATTGCCAATTCTCTCGTCAAAATGCCCTCCCATATTTAAGTCAACTATAATTTCATATAAGGGCAACCTATTTGTATGGAGAATTGTTCCTAAAAAGTTTTATTCAAAATACAAATAATTTTTATTATTTTATTTATAATTACCAACAATTTTAATTTTGTTGTCATATTTCAAGCTTTTCATTTAAATATTTTTACAAATTGATATTATCTTTGAAATATGATGCTTTACCTTACTATTTGCTGAGCATTAAATGGTGTTCGGCCATTTCGGGCCATTCCAAGCAGACATGGACAGTTTTGAAGCATCGGTCAATAATTTAAAAAATGAATAATTAAAATTATAAATTTAATTAGCTTGTGCTAGAATATATTTTCTATCATTTTGTCAGATGCGTGCCGTCACCGTCGGTGGCATTGTGCTGATCGGCGTATTACTCTGCTGCCTGATCATCTGCTTAGTGACCATGGTCGCCTCGCTGACATTCAGTTGCTGGTGGACACTTGGTAAGACGAACTATTCATAAAGTTTATATCTGCAAAATTCAAAAAATCAGAGGTGTGCGAATTCAAATTTTTAATACCCTAGGAATTTTTTAGCCCTTTTTCAAATTTTGTTCAAAAATGACAATTTTCACGATTTTTTAGTCAATTTTTTTACAAACTATTGAGTTTTGGAGTCTGTATGATGCCCATAGACGCTGCTGTGAGAACTGTAACTCGAGATTTTTTGTTTATTAATAAAAAAATAAAACTAAAATTTACTCATATTCCTCAATTTTCCCCAAAAAACTCTAAATAGGGACCGCCTCGGCTTAAAAGGGTGGGGGAATCAATTTTTAGGTTTTTTGGCCATAACTTTTTTGTAAAGTGACTAAAGTTTTTAAAATTATATAGATAAAATTTAGTAGACTAATAGAGAACCTTCAGATCTATTGAATGATACCAAAATTATTTAATTTGATTGATAATGAGAAAAGTTATTAGCAACGGCGCCGAACTGGTCGATTCCCGCTTAAAAAGCTGCCTAAAAATGAAATAAAGGAACTAAAATTTTGAGATTAACTTTAAAAAAATGTAAAGCATTTTATGGCAGTAAAATTTACTAATGAAATTTCCATTTTCAATGCTTTTCTTATGAAAGGTTCCTTCTTCAAAATTGGCCCCACCGGCGTCGTTCAGAAGCAGCACAGCTTCTTCTCCTCCAGGCAAAAATTGTTACGCCACAAAAGCAGCGGAAATGGCACAAATGCAAAATGCCAACTAAAAAAATTGTCTTCGGCACCAATTTGGGTGCATCCGCCGCCGCCCGCTTCTCAGCCGTCCACGCCGGCACAGCAAAATCAACAAAATGGACAGCCGCCATCAACAGCAAAAACTCAACGGGTGCTTCTAAACAACGAATTGGAGGCCGTGACGGCCATTGTTTGACTGATAATTGATAATGATTGCATCTTTAGGCAGCAATTAGCAGTGATTAATGAATCACGAGTCAAATTTAAACAAAAAATAGGTGCCAAGGAAAAGAAAGACAAATTAATTAAATCTATTTTTATTATTTTTTTATTTCATTTTCATAAGAAAAATTATTAATTTTCTACTGAAGCAACCAGAAACCATTGATATTTACCGTTAATCATATTATTTTGCTTTTCCACCTTCTTTTTACATGAATTTATTTAAATTCGCTCTATCATTAAAAAAATTTTTGTGAGTTTATAAAATCGCTATTTAAACAAGACAGTTTAACAAGAATATATTAATTGTTTTCAAGATTTTAAATTAATGCATTGTTTTTGATAAAATTATAATTTTGAAAATTGAAAATCTCTCGAAATAAAAATTATGAAAAATACAAAAAGTTAACATTAAGATTTGAGACCGGACAAGAGGGTCGATCGAACGGTTTCGGTTAAAAACCCGAAAAAACCCGAAATCGAAAAAACCGAAGAAAAATTTTCGGTTTTTTCGATTTTTCGGTTTTTTTGAATTTATTTTTTTTTTTTTTTTCAAAAAAAGCAATAAACTATTTATTTTAAAGAAAAAGCGAAAAATCATCCTCTGAGTAAAATTCTAGACCTATTGAAACTCTATTGAATGGTGTACTATAGGTTGGGAAAATGATTGAAAAAGGCAGCCAAAAAACGTGTGTTTGCTCTTTGATTCTAAAAAACCCAACGATTAGTTTTAGCGATTTGGTGCCTTTTTGGCGTTTTTTTCGAAAAATTCCATTAAAAATTCAATAAAATCGGGAAAATGCACCCATAGGAAATGATATAAAAAATTTCAGAAAATACACCCCCAAGAAATGATATAAAAAATTTCAGAAAATAGAAGACCCCTAAGTTTTGTGCCTTTTCATGCCTTTTTTTAATTTTTTGGTGCCTATTTTAATGCCTTTTTCACGCTTTTTGGTGCCTTTTTTGCGAGCTCTAGCCATAACTTTGGGGCCGGCGGTGCTGATAGGCGCCGCCGGAAATTTTTTTGTAATTTTAATGCTATTTGTTAGCAGACTTTGTCTAAAAAATGACCAAATTTTGGGCTAATTTTTAAGAAAAGATAGGTCTTTGGGGGGCCGGCGGTGCCGATAGGCGCCGTCAGGGGAAACTTTTAAGAATTTTTAATGAATTTTGTTAAGAAAATGGCCAACTGATTTTTCATAAAAGTCGGTCGATTGTTTCGCAATTACCTAAAGAAAAATAAATCGAACAAAATTCGACTCTGATTAAAAATATTTTTCAAATTATTGAATTTTTAAATTAAATATATGATTTAAAAAATTCAATAAACTAACGGGTTAATGGCAACTAGAAACTAGAGTTGAGCGGGACCGGGAATTTTGGGCAAACCCGGGACCGGGACTTTTTCGAGTTGAAAAACCGGGAATTTTTGGCTGGGAAAATCGAGAAAAAACCGGGACTAGTCCCGGTCCCGGTCAAAACCGTCACTTCGGTACTCAGTTGTCCGTGTTCAGGTCCCGGTCCCGCTCAACTCTACTAGAAACAATAAAAAATTTAAAAATTAAGCCTTAGCTTAGGCCTATGCCTAGCCTAATTTGTAAGCCTCTGTACAATTGTCATCACACAATTAAAGAACACCAACTTTTTTTAAAGAAATAATTCCCAAAAAAATAAAATAACAAATTTCGGTCACCACAAAATTTGAAAACAATTTTTCTCACCATTGAAATTTGGTGATAACTAGGGCTTGTAATTATATGGAAATTCCATATTTTTTTCCTGGACTGTTGGAGGCCTGAAACGCATGAAAACATGTTTTTGCTTAGTTTGAAGCCTCCAGGACGGATTCCTATATCCATATTTTCCATATTTTGGCATTATGTACATATTTTATACCCATATTTTGACATTTTTCAAAAAAAACCCCTATTAGTACGGCCCACATCAGGTAAATTGGCATTTTTGACCCCTAAAGACCTAAAAGATTTCCGAAAAAGACATTTTTTAGCAAAATTTTTAGATTTTCTTAAAAATTGGTTATTTTATGTCAAAAATAAGCAAAAAAGCGAAAATTTAGCTTTTCAGGTTGATTTTTCGCTAAAATGAGTAAATTTTAAGATGTATCGTGTTTTTTTCTTCTAAAATGATTTTTAATACAATACGTAGCCATTTTTGAAAGTTTTACTTTGCGTTTAGCGAATTTGAAGAAATTTTGAGAAATCATACCCTAAATTTGGAAAAATTTATGTCCATATTTTTGCCATTTTAGGTCCATATTTCGCGATTTTTGGTCCATATTTAATGGCCATATTTCGCGATTTTATATCCATATAATTACAAGCCCTAGTGATAATTAATAGAGCACTGCTGCAGGTAATTAGTCATCATCATCATTAGGGCCTTTCCAACTGTAAATTGTTTCTAAACAAATGCCAATTTTTTGCGCAATTTTTTCTTCAATTTGTTTGGTCGTTTTCATGGCGAATTTTCTTGAAAATTCGTCCTTTATTCTGTCAAATTGCTCAATCACAGCTAATTCCCTCTTCCATTTGTAAATTTTGTTGCGATATTTTCCCAATGCATTGGCAATTTTTGTTTCAATTTTGACACGGTTTTCCTTTTTATATTCCTTTTTTAAGGTCCATATTTTCACCAATTTGTCGAATATTGCAATTGTTTTGCATTTTGTTTCATTGCTTTCTTCATCAAATTGTTCTTTCTTGTTTTCCCGTAATTCTTTGTCAACTTTCAAAATAAAAATAAGAGTTGCTCGGTAATCGGTAATTGTTAAAAAACCGGTACCGGTACTGACCGGTAATGCAAAAACCGGTACCGGTACCGGTACCAACTTTTTCCACCGGTACCGGTACCGGTAAAAACCGGTAATTTTCCAACGTAAAAATTTTTGGACAAAATTTTTCAAATACAAAATTTTTATTCAGTTTTCGCGCGAGTGCCTGTTTTTAGCATTAGAATTGTTCAGAAGTATATGTATATTGAGGGTGATCAAGTTTTTTTCAAATTCAGGATAAAGAACACTAAAATTCAGATGTAGACCTCAAAATTCAGATTACTGCAAAACAAGGGATCAGCGGCCAATTTTCCAATTTTGCGAAGGGTCTCCGGCCATGTAAATTAATGTAAATCAATGACCTTTTTTGCTTTCAACACCGCTTTTTTCGCGGCACGTTTTTTCCAAGACTTTTGGGGGACAACGAGGGCCGGCGGTGCCGATAGGCGCCGCCGGGAAAAATTTTGTAATTTTTAATGCGATTTGTTAACAGAATTTGTAAAAAAAGACCAATTGATTAATTTTTAGGATGCTTAAAATGAAAGAAAAAAAGTTTGAATATTTTTTTAAATTAAAATTTCAATTAAAATAATGGTAAAGAAAATATGAAGAATATTCTATCCCAGTGGGGAATTGAACCCAAGCGAGAAATAATAAAATCAGAAGGTTTAGCCACTTGACCACTTATGCATATGAACAAATGCTTTAAATGAAAATAAATAATTTAATTTTTTTTTCAAAAAATTTCTCCTTCTTCACCATTCCCTACTCTTTTCTCACCCAGACCCCCATTCTTACCAGTGCAAATTTTTACCGGCGGTACCGGTACTAGACAAACCGGTACCGGTACTTTGATTTTTGAAAAAACCGGTACCGGTACCGGTACCAAAAAAACCGGTAATTACCGGCCAGTACCGGTACCGGTACCGGTACCGAGCAACTCTAATAAAAATAAAACATAAACATAAATATTTAAATTTTCGTATGAAATCTCAGCTAAAACACCCCAAAACATGTAAAAATATGTAAATAAAAGTCCTAACTTTTGTTCGCAAACACAAAAAGAAGTTGGAAAATCCAGGAAAAAAAATATGTATTTACATAAAATAGGAAGCCCTAGTGATTATGCAGGACCAAACTCGAGACCTGTTCGAATCTTGGCTCTCTAGCATCACCGGGGCATTGCTCACTCATTACTCAGCCGCCCCTTGGCCACTCCCTTTGCCATTCCCTTCGCTAAACCATTGGCACATCCCTTTGCCACGCCCTTGGCCATCCCCTTTGCCACGCCCTTGTCCACTCCCTTGGCACATCCCTTGCCATTCCCTTGGTTCAACCCTTTGCCATTCCCTTCACTAAACCCTTGGCCCAACCTTCGGCACATCCCTTGGCCTTTCCCTTGGACTGACCCCCCTTTTGGGTCCCCCCACTCACTGCTCATTTGAAGCACATTGCCAAGCTTAAGCTCCCTCTTCCATTGGTAAATGCTGCACCGATTCGTGCCCAATTTCTTTGCAATTTCTTGCTCAAATTCGTTGTATTTCTTCTGCTCAAGCGCTCTTTTCCTTTTTCCAATTACCTTGGCCATTTCCGATTTCATTTCTCCGTTTTGCATTTCTTTTTTCCATTTTTGAATTTTTCTTTCCATTTCCTTGGCGATTTGCCCTCCAACTTTTGCCTTCTCTTTTTCCCATTTGTTTTTGTATTCGATTTTCATTTTTTCAAATTCTTCAATTGTTTTCCGTTTCGCTTCATCACTTCTCTTCCTGTAGGTTGGCACATTTTCCCTTTTCCATTGGTAAATTTTGTCCCGATTTGTGCCCAATCCATTGGCAATTTCCGCTTCAATTTTGTAACGGTTTTCTTTTTTGATTCCATTTTTCAATTTCCATTCTTTTCTCCGTATGTCATATTCTTTTAAAATCATCAATTTGCGTTTCTGTTCGTCATTATCAAATTCGTCTGATTCTGCTGTTTCATCACTATATGTATTATATTCATGAAAAATTCCGAATTATTAAAATAAAATTATGGAAAAAGCATTTTCAAAATTTTTGATTTTTATAAATAGTGAGAATTTAAAAAAAGAAACCCTTAA
The DNA here is from genome assembly GCA_004148225.2 of Heterodera glycines. Lineage (NCBI taxonomy): Eukaryota > Metazoa > Nematoda > Chromadorea > Rhabditida > Heteroderidae > Heterodera > Heterodera glycines. Next base: position 15,188,998 of record CP049712.1, on the reverse strand, counting down.
AACGACAACAAAAATAATGGTTAAATTCGCACTTTAGGAAGTCCAGGTTCAAATCCAACATAAAACTGAATAAATTTTAATTAATTTATAAAAGGACTAAACATTTAGAACTTTTTTTTAATGAAAAAATATGTATGTTGATTTTTCTTTAATGACAATAAGCAAAAATCACTCAGTTGTAAATGTTAGGGGAATTAATAAAAAAAGTGAATAAAGCTGTGAATGGGACAGATCTTTGGCACTAAAACTCCCATTTTTGAGGCGCCATAACTTTTTTTTTTTTGCTATTGTCCCGTAAAATTAAAAATGCACAATTACCAAATTTATTTACGTTTTCCGAGTTACAGTTCACGAGGTTCCCTTGTAAGCATTGTATAATTTAAGTTATTTTCTGCCATTTTATTGTACATATTCATTATTTTTTTTAATAAATATATTTATTTATATTATTGCACGAATTTTAGTTTTTTTTTTACATAAATTTCGTCCCTATTCACTTAAATAATTTTGACCTGCTGCTGCTGCTGCTGCTGTCCTGTTCCGTTTCCGTTTCTTCTTCATCTTTTTTGCGCTTTTTTCCCCCAATTTCGTCCATTTGTTCCGATTGTTCGTTTTTGATTTCTTTCACTAATCTCTCGAGTTTCACTTCATTTTTTATCTCCTCTTTGATTTGAACATCCAATGAAAATTTGGTCATTTCCTTTTCATTTCCAATGCTTTGTTCGCTTTTTATAAAGCTTTTCCCCATTTTTTGTTGAGCATCGGCAAAATCATTTTTCCATAATTCGCTAAACAAATCGTTTCCATTTTCTTTTGTGCAGAAAATTAAATTGAAATTCAGACAAAGTAAATTAGATAATATTATAATATAAAACATGCGGACAAATTGATCCAATGATGTGAGGGCTTAAGGCAAAATTAAATTAATTAAAAAAATTACATAAATATTTAGCCAAAAAATAAAAAGAATTTCTGTCATAAATTTATAAAAAATGTTGTTTAAAATTAATATATAATTATAGAAAGGATTTCTTTATATATTGATAAAAAACTGGTGTTAACATTAATATATAATTATTTTTAGGAATGATATTTATAGTTGCTAAAAACGGCCAAAATAATTAATTTTTAGGTTCTAAAAAACCCAAAATAGTTGCTAAAAATGGGAAAATAGTTATTAAAAACTTTCAAATTTAGGGGTTTAAAATGTTAAAATTTATTCAAAAAATTGATCAACCAAAATAGTTGAAATTAAATTTGAAAAAATAGGTAAAAAACTAAAAATATCATCCCTAATTATATACATATTTTATGTACATTTTGTAAATTATAAACTTTTAAAGACCCGTTTTCCAATTTTTAGGCAATGTTTTGAGGGTTTTTTTGTCACTTAAAACATTTATTTCCTTAATAGATATTATAATTTATTATAAACATTCTTAAAAATGCTTTGCCTTTAAGCCAATCAATAGCATTATGGAGGGTTTAAGTGAGATTCCATGACAATTGATGGTGGATTGAAAATTATTTTTTTATAAAAATCATCATATCAACCAAATTTAAAAATTATTTGCTTAAATAAAAATATTGTAAATTTGAATTATTCTTTACAGTATGCAACAAAATTATAAGGCAACTTCAAACCATTGTTAGGTAATTTTGATGTTCATCAAAAATTCAATCGTACCAAAGTGATCAGATAACTAACTCCTTCAACGTGACCTGAAAACCTGAACTGCCCTAAACGGCTTGGAATTGCCAAATTTTCGTGGCCCATGAGAAGTAGGAAAAAATGAAAAATATTAATGTTTGGATTTTCGCCATAAAGATATCTCGATCATTTCTTTTTTAAAGATATTTTCACCGGTGCTAGGTCGTTTTGTAAATCCGCCAAGGGGTATAAAAACAAAAAATGTCACACATAAAAATTTATAACTTGTCTAAAATACAACCAAAAAAATTTTAGAAAATCTTAAGTCCGTTTTTTTTGGAAATAATTTAAGGGACACACGCTTTTCGGCGCCCGCGTTTCGGCGCCAGCTCGTTTTTCCACTATAGCTTTTTTCTTAGGCACCCAAATCCAACAATCTTAGTATCATTCGAAAGCGCTTAATATGCTCTATTAGCCTAACAAAAAAAAGATTTTTAAGCCTGGAAAAAATTTTATGAAGAAAAAACTTTAAAAATTTCGACTTTTTGCAATTTTCATTATAACTTTTTTGGTAATTGTCTAATCGCGAAGCAATAGCTTAGAAAAAGCTTCTAAACACATTAAACTTTCGAATGATATCAACAAAGTTGGATTTGGATAACAAAGAAAAAGGGTATATTGAAAAACATGCTGGCGCCGAAACGGGAGCGCCGAAACACGAGCGCCGAAACGCAGTGGACCCCATATTTAATGCTTTATACTTTTTTTCTTAAGCAATTAAATTATATTTTCTTTTTTGGGATTTGATTCCCTTGTATAATCTATAAATAAATATTTCAAAAAATTTCATTGTTTCAAAAAGCTTATGGCCAAAAAAGAACTTAAAATTTTTTGAATTTCATAACCAATTTTTCAAAAAATTATAAAATTAATATTCTGATAAATAACATCCAGGAGCTATTGAATGATACCACGAATTATTTTTGTGTTTTAGACAAGTCATGAATTTTTATATGTCACATTTTTATTTTTATACCCCTTGGCGGAATTTACGAAACGACTCAGCACGATTTTCACCTATTTTTCTTATTCTATATGCAGATATTTTTTCAATATCATTTAATCGTTCTTCTAAAAACTTTATTTCAGAATCTAAAAAAAACAAAGATTAAAGCAATAGTAATATGTAATACAAACTATATGAACATAGCTAATAGATCCAAATTTCATCATTTTGTGTTAGCCCATTTTCAGCCATTTTTTAGGAATTAAAAAAAACGCGAAAATTACACACGAAAATGAATTGTTTCGTAATTTTGGTAATTTTAGGTATTTTGTTCGCTTTCAAAATGGTTCATATCAAAAAAATTAGTAACTCAATGAATGACATTGGCGCACAGCTTGGACATTCTTGGTAAAACGAAAAAAATAACTGTCTTAAAGTCGGCTGGTGCATTAGTGAGACAATTCAAAGAAAATGGACAAACTGCTCAAGGGAACCATGGGAATCTGTCAGCAAATTAATCGAAATTGCTAATTGCAGATAGAACCGGAAATGATATCCTCTTTTAAATCCGCCCTCATAACTTTGTATGATGTTGAGCGATCATTTCTATTTCCAAACAATTATCGCTGACAAACGAATGAGATTCGTAGCAAAAAAAAAGCTTGAGATGTATTTGATTTGCAATATGAAACTTGAATTTAGTAAAATTTTGCATTTTTAAGGCTTAAACCCATTTTTAGCATATGTTTTTGTTTAAGTTTGTTGCAGCAAATTAATTATATATATGAACATTTTGCTATTTTCAAGGGTATAAAACTTATATTTGGCAGTTTTTAGTCCATATTTTGGTCCATATTTGGCAATCATTGAGCTTTTTTGGCCATATTTCGACCTTTTTTAGTCCATATATACAGTCATGGTCATACGTTTAGACTCACTCAGTGATTATTTTTTTAATCATGATAAAAACTCAATTTACTGTTGAATGTCTTAGGTTTTTTGTAGCTTTTTTTGTGGGCTTTCTAATGAGACCATTCATTACCCCATTGCTCAACTTCCCTAAAAATTGCAACCCAAAATCCATCTTGTCCCTCAATTTGGGACTCACCAATTCTAATTTTTTGGATTTCAAATTTGAGAGCCTGGGAAAATCTGAAATAATTCATGCTAACATAACTTTTGATGCTGACCAAAAAAGTCCTTTACACCAACTTGATTAGATCACTCCTTCATAGTGATCGGGACACCACAAAATACAGTGAAAATCGGGGAAATTTTTGAAAAAAATTCATAGGGGGGTTGGGAATTTTTTTTTGAAATTTTGAGTAGGCCCATTTGAAAGAGCACAAAATTCTCTACAATATGCAAAAGACCGCATGTCTCTACGTCTTATACCCGCTTGAGGTATAGGCACTTTAATTTTGATGTCGATCATTTTACTGTAAAATGCACTATTTTCTTAAGCAATACAGTACTTTTTGTAGACACCGAAATTGAAGTGCCCATGCATCAGCGGGTATAAGACGTAGAGACATGCGGTCTTTTGCATATTGTAGAGAATTTTGTGCTCTTTCAAATGGGCCTACTCAAAATTTCAAAAAAAAATTCCCAACCCCCCTATGAATTTTTTTCAAAAATTTCCCCGATTTTCACTGTATTTTGTGGTGTCCCGATCACTATGAAGGAGTGATCTAATCAAGTTGGTGTAAAGGACTTTTTTGGTCAGCATCAAAAGTTATGTTAGCATGAATTATTTCAGATTTTCCCAGGCTCTCAAATTTGAAATCCAAAAAATTAGAATTGGTGAGTCTAAACTTATGACCACCCCAAATTGAGGGACAAGATGGATTTTGGGTTGCAATTTTTAGGGAAGTTGAGCAATGGGGTAATGAATGGTCTCATTAGAAAGCCCACAAAAAAAGCTACAAAAAACCTAAGACATTCAACAGTAAATTGAGTTTTTATCATGATTAAAAAAAATAATCACTGAGTGAGTCTAAACGTATGACCATGACTGTATTTTATGTCCATATTTTGGTTGCTTTTTTAAGTCCATGTAATTAGTAACGCTACATATTTTTATTATTCGTTTGTGAGATGTTCTGTCTCGTCTATTAAATTTGACGTAAGAAAAATATAAGATATGTTTTTGAGTGGCGTTTTTCTTCAGTTGTAATGTTGGCATAACATTAGAGGCATTGACAGACAAATATTGGCACAAACAAAAATAAAATAAAATAAAACAATTTTAAAACACTTTTAAATTCTAAGCGTCTGTTCATTTAACTTTTTTTTTCATATAAGAACATTTAGTAGCAAAGTACCCTTCACAAACAAATTATAATTAGGGATGTAATTTTTACGTTTTTGCCTATTTTTTCCTGAACTCCCAGTGGCCTGAAATTTTCTCAAAAACTCATCCACAAAAATTTATTTATTTATTTTCTTGACAGGAATTTGTGATTTTAAAAATTATTTGTTTCAATACTGATTTGGCTTGAATAAGTTGTCATTTTGCACCCTTAAATTTGAGGTTTTTAGTGCCTATTTTCCCGTTTTTAGAGCCTATTTTTTGGGGTTTTTTAGGACCTAAAGCCTACCTATTTTGGCGGTTTTTAGAGCCTAAAAATTGCATTCCTAATTCTAAGATATAATGCCAAACTTATAATTAGGTGTAAAATTATATGCGCATGCATATTTTTTCCTGGACTGTGAGAGGCCTGAATCACACGAAAACATGTTATTAGCTTGGTTTGAAGCTTCTAGTACGTATTTCCATATGCATATTTTGCATATTTGTGCATATTTCGCGATTTATGTGCATATTTGGGCATTTTTTCAATAAATCCTCTATTAAAACGGCCCTCTATTAAAGCGGTCATTTGGGCTCTAATGACCGAAAATTTTTCAAAAATATCAGATTTTTGGGTTTTTTCTGATAAAAAAGTAAACTTTTTTAAAAATTGGTACTTTATGCCAAAAATAGTCAGAAAAATAGAAAATTCTCCATTTTTTGCTCAATTTTCTTCAAAATAAATAAATATTACTTTTTTGGTTCTAAAATAATCATTCATACTATTTTTAGCTATTTTCGGGATTTTTATGCTTAAATTTAACAAACTTGAAGAAATTTGAAAATTTGCCCTCAATTTGGAAAAATTTATGTGTATATTTTTCACTTTTTATGTGCATATTTCGCGATTTTTGGTGCATATAATTTTACACCCTACTTATAATAATTCACATTTCTATATGACGAAATTATATTCATTTCGCAATGAAACCAAAACAGATGTTTTTATGTAAATTTCCAACCAGATTTCCTGTTTTCATATATATTTTTTTAATTCGTTAGATTTGGTTATGTCCAATTTTCTATGTTATATAAAAAATAAATATTTGGTATTTTTTTACTGGAGAGATTTAATTTTAGCCAAAAATGGTTTGCTTAATATTTTCGATGAAAATTTTACTAAGCATTCATTATCTGAATAATAATATTGTACAAATTTTTGGAGTAGAAGAAAGTGATGATAAAGATTTATTTGAAGAAATATGGCAAAAAGCTTTTTTAACCACTCCAAAAAACTTCGAAGAAATAAATTATGAAAAAAGTGATGGCCAAAAGACGGGGAAAAGCATTGTAAAATGTGAGCAAAATGAAAATGAGCAAAAAATTAAAGAATTTTCAACTAAAATTTTAAAGAAACCAAAAGATGAAGAACCATTTAAACAAAGTGAGAAGGAAGAAAAACAAGAAGCAACAATCAAAATGGAAACATTTTTTAATGAGCAAAAAGAGGAGCAAATTGACACTAATTGGCCAATTAGCAAGGGGAAAACGGAGGAGCAAATTGACACTAATTGGCCAATTAGCAAGGGGAAAACGGAGGAGCAAATTGACACTAATTGGCCAATTAGCAAGGGGAAAAAGGCGGCAAAGTCGGAAAGCGATTCTGAGAATGAGGAAAACCAAGTCAAATTGATGATTGTCAATCAATTTATCAAAAAGAGAGAAGAATTCCAAATGGAAAGTGATTACAAAAAAGAAAATCGGAACAAAAAAGAATGCGAAATTGCCAAGGAATTGGGCACTTACCGGGCAAAAATTTTCCAATGGAATAGGGAATTTGAAGAAAAAGGGCAGCAGAAAAAGAAGAAAAAATACAGTGAAAAAGATGAGGAAAAAATGAAAAAAATAATCGAAAAATTTGACGAAAAAAGAAAAAAATACGAAAAGAAAATGAAAAGTGAAAAAATAAATTATCAAAAAATTGATGACGAAATTGCGAAGGGATTGGGAGTAACGCGAGGCAAAATTTACAAATGGAAAAGCGAAATTGGCATCAAAAAGCAGAAAAACAAACCAAAATAAAAGACGAGGGCCAAAAACTCGAAATTCTCAAAACATTTGAGGAAATCCGAAAGCACAGATTTCAAAACAATTGGCAAAAGGAAAAGCGCTATAAAATTGAGCAAATAATTGCCAAGGAATTGGGCACATATCGCAACAAAATTTACGAGTGGAAGAAGGAATTGAGTGAGTGAACAAGCCGTGCTGGGTCGTTCGTTTCGTAAAAACTGCCAAATTTACAGATTTTTCGAGAAAAATCCGTCATAACTTTTCTTAAATACATCCTTAAAAAAAATTTTAGTATCATACGATAGCTCTTGGATTGCTTTATTATCATAAAAAATTTCAGAATATTTCATTATGTTTTCAGAAAGATGTGCCTATTTTTTTAAAATTTTTGCTCAGAACTTTCTGGAAACTCAATGAAATTTTCTCAAACTTTTCAAGACTAATAGAGCAAGCTAGGAGCTATTGCATATTATCAAGGTTTTTTAATTCGGTTGTGTTTAAGAAAAGTTATGACGTTTTTTTCTCGAAAAATCTGTAAAATTGGCAGTTTTTACGAAACGACCTAGCACCGAAGAAACAAAAGAATCATTTAATCATATAATAGTATTTTTAAAAATTAATTTACAGGAATTTCATTTATTTTAGTGCCAGCAAAATGTTTTTCAACAGAACAAAATCCGATGGAAAACTCAATTATTTGCATAAAACAGATTAGGAATTTAATTTTACTTTATTTATTGCAAATTTTTTCATTTCATAACGTAGATTTGAATAAAACTTAGTGTCACATTTTTCTATTATTGATAAATGTTTTTTGATTTTCATATATTTTATTTAATGTATTTGAATTGCTTTACAGACATGACTTTTTTTATAATCAAGTCCGTAAAAACCCTCGCGAATAAAGGCTCGTTGGCGCATTCTCTATCCGAAAAGTATTGATTATTCTCATAGTTATTAAATGAAGTTGATGAATAGAATTGGAGCCTTGGCCTTCATGTAATTCATAATAATTTTCTAAATTAATGGAATGGTATTTAGTTGCTTTATGTTAATAATGTCATGATTATTAACAAAATTTTTGTGAATATAAATTTTTGCCTTATTTATCCCTGACTTATTTCCCGACTTGAGAATCACACGAGATAATTTCAGAATCTCTTCCCGCCATTCTATCTTAATTTTTTCCTAACCAACTAAATTCATAAATTTACTATTTATTTAAAATATATTTTTATTTAATTATAAGGTTTTTTTTGAAACCAGTCTAAACAGGTAGGCTGGTCCTTTTATGCTGTTGTGTGCCCAAATAACCTTGGCTCAACTATTCCCTTTTTAAACCTTGTCTTCGTAATGGTTCAAGTGTACACATCAAAATGCCATGGCTTTCTGTCAATTCTTTGATGTCTCTCATGGCTATAATTCGTTTCATGTCCAAATTTCTGCCGTCCAACAGTGGAATTCCATTGTCTCTCGCACAATGCAACAAGTAGCCATCCAATGGCTGCGTGGGCCAATCGCACTTCATTTTTTTCAAAGCGTTCAAATCCAATTTTGCCCTCGTTGAGTTTTCCATATGGACGAGTATTGGGTAACGGACGCCCATACAATGCAAAATGCTAGCCAAATTGCTGACAAAAGTGTTCTGATCACATCCGGGCGATTGACCAAACAAAAATTTACCACTGAATGGTGCAAAGATTGTAATAAATATAAATGAATTTAATGGAGTCATCTAAACAAAAGATATTTCAGCAAATAAAATTGAAAATTTGTTTTCTATAAGCATAAATTATAAGTTGTCATTATTTATAGGTTTAAATACCCTCTTAAAATATATTTGTTAAGGTTTCGCGTGCATTTTAGGATTTATTTAGAACCGTTAATAGTGTTTTCGAGCATTATTAAATGTCGGACGGTTCATTCCCTTTTGAATTGGATGCTTCAGTACGTACTCGACAAAAATTAATAGATAAATAAAATTTAAAAATATTAGCATGGTAATTTAAGCTTTATTAATTGTTTTTTTTTATTATAGTTGCCAAATAAATGATGATGAAATTCATCCATAATCGATATGAGGCTTTCAATTTCCCATTATGCGTCAACCCAGCTTCATTCAAATGATTAATTTCCTGAGAGAATCGATAAAATAAAATAAATATTTATAATTTTTTCGGTTTCTGATGGTATTAGCCGGAAATTGTTTACATGAATATTAAATTGAGCTGGATTAAAAAAATATTTTAATTGTTTGTTAAAATTTTAAATAATTGGATTAATCGTCCGGGAATCTTCGCTTCTATCTGTCCGTAAGTCGGTCATTTTCGGAAATGAATCAAATTTTTCGAATTTTCATCCGGCGGCACATGTCAGCACCGTTGGACCTAAAACTATTAATTTTCTAAATTAACTGAAATATTAAGAGTTTGCCGTGACTTTAGAAATAGGGAAAAGGGCCGGCGGTGCCGTTAGGCGCCGCCGACGAATTTTTGAAACTTTTGCCCCGATTTCTTAGCAGATTTTGTTTAATGAAACAATTATGTAATTCTGAAATTTTCAATTTTATACAGTGTAAATTATTCACGGAAACCGTGGAGAGAGAGGCAGAGAGAGAGACAGCGAGAGAGAGAGAAATGTAGGTAACAAAAAGAAGAGAATAAAAAGGTTCAATTTGCAATTCAAGATTGGCCGACATATGCGGCGCTGACATTTGCGGCGCTGACATTTGCGGCGCTGACATTTGCGGCGCTGACATTTGCGGCGCTGACATTTGCGGCGCTGACATATGCGGCGCTGACATTTGCGGCGCTGACATTTGCGGCGCTGACATATGCGGCGCTGACATTTGCGGCGCTGACACTTGCGGCGCTGACATTTGCGGCGCTGACATTTGCGGCGCTGACATTTGCGGCGCTGACATATGCGGCGCTGACATTTGCGGCGCTGACATTTGCGTCGCAGACATTTACGGCGCCCAGTCAAAGCGACACTTGCGGCGCAGACACTTGCGGCGCTCAGTCAAAACGACATTTGCGGCGCAGAATCTGAAAGGCCTCGCTTAAAAAAGATTTTCGAAATGATGAAGCGATCCGTCGATTAGTCCTCGATTTTGACAATAAAGAAAATATAAACTATGATGAAATAATTAATCACATTAATACATTGCAATACCGCCTAGGGATGAAAGGGTTTCAAGAATGGGACTGAAAGAGTGGTTAAACAAATGTTTTTTTAATCAAAAAATTGTTGAAATAATTTTTGGGTCATTTAATTTTGCGTCGCAAATGTCATTTTGACTGGGCGCCGCAAGTTAGCCACTTTCTTCAATTGTCTAATCCCTAATTTTCTTGACATGATTAGATTAATTTAAGATTTATAATCAGTTTTTACAAAATTTCTTTGGACTTTCTTTGTTTTAATTTTCAATAAATTGTGATTAATTCTATATGGCATGACAATAATAAAAGTCAATAGCCACGAAATAAATCCCACTCTCTGCCAATTCTTACGTATTCGCATATTCTATATGCAAATTTTGAGAATTTTATTTTAGCCACGAAATAAATCCCACTCTATGCCAATTCTTACGTATTCGCATATTCTATATGCCATGGAAATAATAAAAGTCAATAGCCACGAAATAAAACCCACTCTCTGCCAATTCTTACGTATTCGCATATTCTATATGTCATGGCAATAATAAAAGTCAATAGCCACGAAATAAATCCCACTCTCTGCCAATTCTTACGTATTCGCATATTCTATATGCCATGGCAATAATAAAAGTCAATAGCCACGAAATAAATCCCACTCTCTGCCAATTCTTACGTATTCGCATATTCTATATGCCATGGCAATAATAAAAGTCAATAGCCACGAAATAAATCCCACTCTCTGCCAATTCTTACGTATTCGCATATTCTATATGCCATGGAAATAATAAAAGTCAATAGCCACGAAATAAAACCCACTCTCTGCCAATTCTTACGTATTCGCATATTCTATATGCCATGGCAATAATAAAAGTCAATAGCCACGAAATAAATCCCACTCTCTGCCAATTCTTACGTATTCGCATATTCTATATGCCATGGCAATAATAAAAGTCAATAGCCACGAAATAAATCCCACTCTCTGCCAATTCTTACGTATTCGCATATTCTATATGCCATGGCAATAATAAAAGTCAATAGCCACGAAATAAATCCCACTCTCTGCCAATTCTTACGTATTCGCATATTCTATATGCCATGGAAATAATAAAAGTCAATAGCCACGAAATAAATCCCACTCTATGCCAATTCTTACGTATTCGCATATTCTATATGCCATGGAAATAATAAAAGTCAATAGCCACGAAATAAATCCCACTCTCTGCCAATTCTTACGTATTCGCATATTCTATATGCCATGGAAATAATAAAAGTCAATAGCCACGAAATAAATCCCACTCTCTGCCAATTCTTACGTATTCGCATATTCTATATGCCATGGCAATAATAAAAGTCAATAGCCACGAAATAAATCCACTCTATGCCAATTCTTACGTATTCGCATATTCTATATGCCATGGATTGGTGACAGCTGATTTTGAGTCTTTCGAGGCTAATGTAATTTTCCGATTAATATTCGCATATTCTATATGCCATGGAAATAATAAAAGTCAATAGCCACGAAATAAATCCCACTCTCTGCCAATTCTTACGTATTCGCATATTCTATATGCCATGGAAATAATAAAAGTCAATAGCCACGAAATAAATCCCACTCTCTGCCAATTCTTACGTATTCGCATATTCTATATGCCATGGCAATAATAAAAGTCAATAGCCACGAAATAAATCCCACTCTATGCCAATTCTTACGTATTCGCATATTCTATATGCCATGGAAATAATAAAAGTCAATAGCCACGAAATAAATCCCACTCTCTGCCAATTCTTACGTATTCGCATATTCTATATGCCATGGCAATAATAAAAGTCAATAGCCACGAAATAAATCCCACTCTCTGCCAATTCTTACGTATTCGCATATTCTATATGCCATGGCAATAATAAAAGTCAATAGCCACGAAATAAATCCCACTCTCTGCCAATTCTTACGTATTCGCATATTCTATATGCCATGGAAATAATAAAAGTCAATAGCCACGAAATAAATCCCACTCTATGCCAATTCTTACGTATTCGCATATTCTATATGCCATGGAAATAATAAAAGTCAATAGCCACGAAATAAATCCCACTCTCTGCCAATTCTTACGTATTCGCATATTCTATATGCCATGGAAATAATAAAAGTCAATAGCCACGAAATAAATCCCACTCTCTGCCAATTCTTACGTATTCGCATATTCTATATGCCATGGAAATAATAAAAGTCAATAGCCACGAAATAAATCCCACTCTCTGCCAATTCTTACGTATTCGCATATTCTATATGCCATGGCAATAATAAAAGTCAATAGCCACGAAATAAATCCCACTCTATGCCAATTCTTACGTATTCGCATATTCTATATGCCATGGAAATAATAAAAGTCAATAGCCACGAAATAAATCCCACTCTCTGCCAATTCTTACGTATTCGCATATTCTATATGCCATGGCAATAATAAAAGTCAATAGCCACGAAATAAATCCCACTCTCTGCCAATTCTTACGTATTCGCATATTCTATATGCCATGGCAATAATAAAAGTCAATAGCCACGAAATAAATCCCACTCTCTGCCAATTCTTACGTATTCGCATATTCTATATGCCATGGAAATAATAAAAGTCAATAGCCACGAAATAAATCCCACTCTATGCCAATTCTTACGTATTCGCATATTCTATATGCCATGGAAATAATAAAAGTCAATAGCCACGAAATAAATCCCACTCTCTGCCAATTCTTACGTATTCGCATATTCTATATGCCATGGAAATAATAAAAGTCAATAGCCACGAAATAAATCCCACTCTCTGCCAATTCTTACGTATTCGCATATTCTATATGCCATGGAAATAATAAAAGTCAATAGCCACGAAATAAATCCCACTCTATGCCAATTCTTACGTATTCGCATATTCTATATGCCATGGAAATAATAAAAGTCAATAGCCACGAAATAAATCCCACTCTCTTTTGAATTGAAATAATCAAAAAGAACAATTCCTAATTTTTATCCTTATTAAATTTTGGGCTTTTGGCACAAATTTTGTTGGCACTTTTTCCATTGCAAATAATCCTTAATTAATTGAATATCTTATCAATAATATTTGGCAATTTAAATTAAAAAAATTTCAATTTCATTTCAATTATAGAAAATATATTTGTGCACATACTTTATCCCACCCCTAGTTATGAGAATTATTTCTCGCATTATTATGATGTCGGCGGGTGGCAATTGGAACAACTTTTGTCCGCTTTTCAAATTATATCGGCACAAAGAGGCGGCACCAACGAAAATGGGTAAAATATTTTTCTTCCGTTTTTAATTTTGTGATTTGCTATTAATGACTTTTTTAAAGAATTTAATTTAATTTACAGAATATTTCCTTTTCAAATCATTCGCATTGACGCGCAAACCAAAAAACATTTTTGGGATGAAATTAAAGCGAACAGCGCGAGAGAACCGCAATTTATTGGTGGGTGAACAAAGCGAGTAAATAAAATAAAATTATAATTAATTTATTAAAAAGGTTTATGAAGCTGCTTTCAATAATTTAATTTTTGTACAAAAAAAGATTTTTAATCGTTTTAATTATTTTATTTTTCTTTGTCGACAAAATTCAACAATTTTAATAGCATTCGAATTCTAAGCTTTCCCTTGGTGATTTGGCAATTATTTAAAAAAAAGTTCTAACATCAAAATTGCCAAAAATCGGGATTTTTAAGTTTTTTCTTAATAACTTTAAAATTACCATAAAATCTGTTTTTTTGTAAGCCTCGAGAAATCCTGTGTTAAGAATACCGGGGACCGCGGGTCCTTGGCAGGGTGCCAAAGCGTCAAGTTGGACTCGGACCCGTCAACACCCTACTGGAAACCCTACATAATTCTAAGCCCTATTTATATCATTTTTATGGCATTTTGTGCCTATTTCAATGTTTATAGAATTTTTTTTCCAAAAATAACGATTTTAACATTTAATTTACATATTTCGTACAATTTTGGTATTTTTCTTATATATTTTATGTACATATTTTTGACAGCCCTAACAATTGCCTTTCCATAAATATTTCAGAAAATTTCAACTTTCTGCTCAAACTCAGTGAATTCACATTGTCATATTACGAGGTGTACAAAGTGTTGGAAGCAATTTTAATGCGATGGTCAAACACGGAGAAATCATCTGCTGACAATAATGGAGAACAGCCGCCCGAACTTTACACTTTCATGGAGCAATATTTTAACAGCAAATTAAATTCCCGAATTTTGCAAAAAAAGGACAAAAAACAAATAGGCAGCAGCAGCAAAAGGAGGGTTAGCAGAAGGAATTTTCAAAAAATTAATTTGACAGGCAAAAAATACAGCCTAATTTGGACCAAAAATCCCCATTAAAAATTTAATTGATTAGAGTTTCTTTCTCCCCGTCTTCGTGGAAGAAATGTGGGGGCAAAAGCTCCCAAGAAATTTTTGTTAATGTTTAAATTATATAAAAAGCTAAATTGAGAATTGTAGCATTATATAAAAAGCTGAATAGAGAATTTTGGCATTTTCAGTATGAATTGGGAATGCTTGGAAAATTTTAATTGTACTTACAAATTAGTATAAAATGGTTAATTATTAGGGCTGGGATTTTTATGTAAGAAAAATCGCGAAAATATGTAAATAAAATATGCATAATAAATGCTAAAATATGTATGAAATATGTACAAAAACCCCCAAATATGTACTAAAATACAAAATTTTTAAATGGTTATTTTTTTGGATAAAAATTCTTCGTAAAAAGTGAAAACAGAGGCATAAAATGCCATAAAAATGACCAAAATAGGCTTAGAATCACATTTTAGTATTTAAAAATTAATTTTTGATATATCATTTTTTGAAAAAAAATTCGATTTAAAGATACATTTTCAAAAAAAATTTTTTATTTTCACAAAAAATTTCTGTAAATTCTCAAAAATCCTCAAAACATTAAAAAATGAAAATATGTAAGAAAAAGTCCAAAATATGTACCAAATATGTATAAAATCACGAAATATCAAACCGAAATATGTAAAAATATGTAAATAAAAGTCCTGATTTTTGTTCGCAAACACAGAAAAGAAAGTGTTTTTCCTACTATTTAGAGCATGGAGAAGCCAGGAAAAAAATATATATTTACATAAAATTGGCAGCCCTATTAATTAAAAGAATTGCGAATAAAATTTTAAAAAGATGCAAAAATATTTTTTTTAATTTTGTTTCGTTTGCTCTCCAAGAAACCAAAAAAGGATGCTAATGAATCCGATGTTCGAACGCTGAGCAAAACTGACTGTGCTTTTGTCCATTTTGGCACGGCACTTTTGCACCGTATTGATTTTCGCCTGATCGGCACAATTAGTGCCGCATTGTCAGACTTCAAAAATTTAATCAGTGAACGGGAGAAGGAATGCGGCACAAAGGCGCATTGGGAATTTAATAACAGGACAATGTTTTCTCGTGGCAAAATTACACGAGACAACACCCCGTCAGAGAGGTGGTTGTTGTTGTTATTTATATTTTTGTAGAGTTTTTTTTATTTCTAATTTGTTTTTTATATTTTAAATTTTATTTTTTATTACTTTTTAATATATTTCATTTATTTGCGCATATTAACAATAAAATTTAATCAATTGTTTGCATTTAAATATAGATTCATTTATGTCATTTATATAAAAAAAAAACTTTGGCTAGCTTACTAAATTTCGTATGTTGTTGAACTTTTTTCCTCGTGAGCCTTGATAATGACAAAAAAAAAATAAATATATTTTACTTTTTTTTAAAATTGGTAATATTTGTAAGTCCAGTTGAGTTGGTGTTTTTTTATTTTACTAAACAATTCGATTTTTTCACTTTTCATTTTGCCGTTTTCTGCTTAAAATAGTTAAAAAAATATATAATTTTTCAGGAACATTTTTCCGATAATTTCTTTTATCATATGAAGAAAAAATTTAAAATTTTTAGGGTTAATTCTTAGGAAAATATGCCTTTTTTTTCGTTGCTTATTAGCATTTTTGAGGTGTGTTCGGCTGGAGATGGACTTGTTTCGGGAACCACTTTGGAATTATGCGCGAATGGTTGGCATTGACTCTAACGAATGCCTTGGTCAGTTTTATTAAATAATTTAAGTGCCAATATTAAATTTCGTCTAATTTATTTCTCGGCGAAAAATTCGTAAAATTTATTATTATTTTTACATTTTCCAATTTTTGTGTGCTTCTTAATATTGGCCATAAGAGCTACAGGAAGGCCATTTATTTTGAAAGTAAATACTAAAGTATTTTTTTTTTTCTAAATTTGTCTGCCATAAGAAACTTTGATTAATAATTTTTCATTCTTTTTTTTCGAGTCTGGACCCGGGCGGGGGGCGTAACCCTATTAATTTGCTAATTGTTTTTGAAACTATTTAACATTTTTATCCATGTTCAGCAGTGTTTCAATTCGGCGAAGCATTGAGAAAAAGAATTCAGGCGAAATTAAATTCAGTTGAAATGGAGAAACAGCAACAACAAAATCCAATTGAAAATCCGAGCAAATCGAATGAATTCAAAATTTTGAAAGAAATTTTTTCGGAAATTTCTGACGAAGAAAATTATGGGAAAATGCAAAAGTATGAAAAAACATTCAATATGGATCTGTTAGTCGGGAACGAAATCGTTGCGTTGAAAGAACTTTTGGCCATTTTGGACCAAATCATTGGCCATTACGCCGACGGCACGGAAGAGTCAGGCCAATTGGACCAACTAAGAAGCATCTTTTTGGAAAATTATTCAAACGAAAAAATAAAATTCAGCAAAATTTTATTCGAAACTCTCAGCAAACATTTCCAAAATGTGAACTATGACGAAAAGCGTCAATTGCTTTCGTTTCCCCTGTCAACGGGCGAACTCATTATCACGCGATTCAGTGAACTAATTAGGCAAAAACGGTTGGTGGTTATATGCACAATAATAAACATTAAAAATAAACGGGTTTTATATTTTGTTCAAGAGTATTTGGCAAAATGTCTGGTTCTATAAAATGGGTCTTCGGACTCAAATTTTGTTTTTTACGCTTAAGAGTTGAAGCCTTATACGAATATAGTAAACGGATCATAGTCCAAAAAAAGGTTTTAAACCTAGAAGATATGGATAAGAATTACACATAATTATGGTTTTTTGGGAGCGTAAATTACGGATTACGGATTTGTTTTAGTCACACAATACAAAAGCATAAATTTGCTGGACTTAGAAGACAAATTGATGTTATGAAAACCATTCAAAACATTGTTTCAATGGAGCCCATTCATTTTTATAAGCGAAAATTGACTTTGTCTTCGGATGGATGCATATATTTCGACTTATTTTTATCCATGGCAATTCGTTTGAGTGCACAAATTGAGCGCAACGATTGTTTGAACGCATTATTATTTGGCGGCCCCCCAACATATTACCAAAGGTATTAGTACGTAAAAAATAAATATCTTTTTATAACAAAAATTAATTTTCATTTTGGGAAATACCCTAAAACATTGTTATTATAGCATTATTTTAGCTTTTTCGATTATAAAATACAAATCACAAATGGCAATTTGGTTTCCTATCGACAAAATATGATCCACATATATATATTTTTTAATGATACATATTTTATCAATTAAAAAAAAATCCGTATAATTGTTGAGCCTATTAATCCCGAAAACCAGTCTTTTTTGTTGAAAATCTGTTAACAAATTACACTCAAATTTTCAAAATTTTCCCGGCGGCGCCTATCGGCACCGCCGGACCCCCTTTTTTAGCTCTTTAACTTTTGGATTTTATAAAATAAATAGCAAAATAACAAATTAATTTTGTATTATTTTCACTTGAAATAAATTAAAATTTGATTTTATGACTTTTAAAATTTCAAAAAATTTTTTCAAAAAAGGTGTGTACCATCTATACTAAATTACCATATTTTGTATCAAGGCGGGATGGACGGTGATAAAGCTGCCTTCACACCGGCGGCGCCACCGAAAAAATAAATTTAAAATAAATTAATTTTCCATTTTGGAAAAAACTCCACCACAGACCGCCCTCGGTTAAACACTTGTTATGACTAGCATTATTTTAGCGTTTTCGATTATAAAATACAAATCACAAATGGCAATTTGGTGGAGATGAACACCCCAACTTGGCACGTGCCATATTTTGTGTATTGGGGAAACAACAAAGATTCGATGGTGACAATTAATGACCATAAGAGGAGCAAAAAAGCAGTGGAAGAAGCATTGGTACAGCGAGAAGCTGAGGGTAAAAAAATAAATATTAATTAATAAAAATTTCAAAAAATCTTAATTTATGTGTTTAAAAATCCATTTATTGTTTTTTTAGTTTTACAAATATTCTTTTTCAAAATATATTTAAAAATTCATCATTTATAATTAGCGCTGCCAAAAACATGTACAAAAGTGGTCAAAATATGTACATAAATATGTTTCATTGGGGCAAGACTTTTTTGGGGCACTATATGTATGTACCAAATATGTAAATAAAAATTTTTAAATCGTTAATTTTTGGTAAAAAAAATAGGAGGTACAAAATGCCATAAAAATGACCTAAATAGGCTTAGAATCACTTTTTAGTATTTTTAAAATTACTTTTTAGTAATTTCAGAGGTACATTTCAAAAGTATTTTTTCGCTATAAATATATAAAAATGAAAATATATACAAAAATTTGACGAAATTTTGGATTTTCTTTGAGGATTTCCAAATATTTCCGTAAAAAATCATCAAAATACGTAAAAAAACGAAAATATATAAGAAAAGTCAAAAATATGTATCAAATATATAAGAAAATCCCGAAATATGTAAAAAAATGTATGTATTTACATAAAATTGGCAGCCCTATTTATAATACTTTTTTTAATTTTAAAAATATTCTTTTTCAAAATTCTTCGAAAAATTTAAAATGAAATTATTTGAAATAAATAAAAGTTTACGATGCCAAAACATCTGGCTGCCTAAACTGAATGGGACAAATTTTTACCATAGTGTGTCTTTTCGTTTCACAAATTTTAATTTTTTTTTTTTTTTAATGGAATTTGGGACCCGTCGGAGTTTTATTTTTAGAGCCTAAAAGCATAAAAATTTTTGAAAAAACCTATTTTGGCGTTCTGACCAAAATTATTAACAAAAATGCGATAAATTCATCTATAAAATTTCGGCTCCACTGCGTTTGGGCGCGGGCGTTTGGGCGCTGTGGTTTTGGCGCCAGCATGTTTTTCCACTATAACCTTCTGTAACTTTTTCTATGTCTTCCAAATCCAACAATTTTGGTATCATTCGAAAGCTTAACGTCTTTAGAAGCTTTTTCTAAGCTATTGATTCGCGATTAGACAATTACAAAAAAAGTTATACATGAAAATTGTGAAAAGTCAAAATTTTTGAAGTTTTTACGTAATAAAATTTACAGGCTTGAAAATCTTTTCGCTTTTGGTAAGGCTAATAGAGCATGTTAAGAGCTTTCGATTGATACCAAGATTGTTGTATTTGGATGCCAAAGAAAAAAGCTATAGTGGAAAAACATACTGGCGCCCAAATGACTAGCGCCCAAACGCCCGCACCCAAAAGCCAGCGCCCAAACGCGTGGGTCCCAAAATTTCTTTATTTATTTTCTTAACAAGAATTTTAGGTTTTAAAAATTATGTATCTCAATACTGATTGGGCTTAATTTTTGTTATTTTTTTGAATAAGTTTTGTCATTTTACACCCCTAAATGTGAGGCTTCTAGTGCAGGGCTCGGACCGTACCAAGTCACTTTCCAAGTACAGGCATACCAATTTCCAAGTACATAACCTGGGAAATTTATTAAATCCAAGTACACATAAAAATTTGAACAAAAAAAATATTAAAAAAGGTTAATTAACTTCAAATCTATTTTTCACCTGAATGTTTTATCCAAATATTTATATTTCCGCTGAGCAATTTACGCATTTTTCAAAAACACCTCAACAACTGCTGGTTTTCAATTTGCAAAATCAATAGAATTAAGATTTTGCTTTTTAAACCCAAAATAAGAAAATTTTTGCGATTTTGGGTCAATTTCTTAAAAAAAGTGAGTTCTTTTTTTGGGGGGAGGATGGACGGAGCCATTGGCGCTGCCGGGAGAAAAATTAGACCTTTTGACCTTTTTACAGATTTTCACCGAAAATTTTCTATTTCTAGGTTAATTTAGTAAAAAATTAATGTCGTTTTGACAAAATGCCAAAAATTTTAGATTTTTTCATAAAATGTACATTTTTTAGTCATACTCAAAAATCCCGATTTCCAAGTACAATCTTGGAAAAAAGTACAGTTAAAATTTTCCAAGCACAAAAGCCGAAATCCAAGTATGTACTTGGCATCCAAGTACGAATCCGAGCCCTGTTCTATTGCTTTTTTTCATTTTTTTAGTGCCTATTTTTGGGTTTTTTAGGACCTAAAACCTACCTAGGTATTTTGGCTGTTTTTAGAGCCTAAAAATCGTATCCCTATTTATGAGTGTTTTTTAAGTCCTTTTGTTTTTTATTTTTATAAATTTTAGTTTTATTATTAAATCTCCTGAATATCACACATAAATGTGAATTTTCTTTTACAGTGAATTTTATATTTCTGGTTTTATTGTCCGAATATTCGCCAACATTTGATGAATTGATTAAAATGGCGAATTTCTTTGCCAATATTGACGATGATGGACACATTTTGGGCATCGCTTCGGATTTTAAAACACTTGAAATTGTTATGAAATTTCTGAAGAAGCCCTACTATTTTAATTCTAACCCAAAAGTGCCTGACCAACATTTGCCGTGCATTATGGCATATTTTGTTGAAGAATTTTTAAAAAAAGCAATGGCTGAAAATCATTATTTAGTGTTTTTTGGCATTGAATCCAATGGGATGGTAATTGAAAATTTTGCCGAGAAAAAGGAGAGAATGTGCGGGGACAAAAGGTGCAATTTATTAGCGCCTATAATTGCCATTAATTAATTAATTATAATTATTTTCTTTATTTAATATTTCATGCATTTATGCTTAAGCATGAAAAATGAGATGAGCAAATTCTTTGGAGAAAATATTGTGAATTTTGCCAATGCAATTAAAATAAATTTCGCGGCGCCATATGGTAATTCCTATCCTAAAAATTTTCTCAAATCCTCATTGGTGCTAAGTTTTTCTTAAATTCCGCCATTATTGGCGTAGGAAAACAAAAACAAAAAATGTAAAACATTTAAATTCATAACTTGGCTCAGTTTCAACAATAGCTCTAGGTATTCTCTATAAAAATGAATTACTGTATGGGTTATATTTCAAAATCTTTAGTCAGTTTATTTTTTGGCGAAACATTTTTGAAGCAGAATTTTTTGGAATCTTAAAGACAAAAAAATAATAATTCTTAGGGCTATCGTATATAAATAATTTTGGCTCAATTGCATTTTAATAATTTATATGTGAGCATGGCAATAAACATTATATGTTAATGTGAATTCCTCTGAACAATATTTTAAAATTAAAATTAAAAAAAATTTCACTGGGTTTAAAAAAAGTTAGGACAAAAAAAATGTTGACTCAAAATTTTCTTTAGCTCAATTTTCAAGACAAATATCCTTGGAAAATTTTATAAAATGCATGGGGCCGGCCACTAAAATATTTTTAAATTCATAAACATTTCCATTTTTTATTTCAGAAAATTTTGATCTTTTGCATTCATTGTCCGAATATTCGCCCACAGTTTACGAAGTGATAAAAATGGCCAAAATTCTTGGCAACATTGAAAATGATGGACAAATTTTGGTCCTCCGTTCGGACTCGCAAATTTTCCATTTTATTTTGAAGTATTTGGCAAATTCAACGGCAGAAGAGAGTGCCAACCAAACAAAATTTGCCATTAAATACAGCTTTTGTTTTTTGGCACAATTTGTTGAAGAATTATTGAAAAAGGCAATGAAAGTGAATGAACTGAAAGAATTGCTAAACATTGAATTAATTGGGGAGGCAATTGAAAGTTTTGTCGAGAAAAAGGAGCAAAAATGTGCCAACAAAAAGTGAGAGGAATTTGACAAATTGGAACATTAATTAACCAATGATTTTCCATTAATAATTTTCTTAAGCACGCAAAATGGGATTAACAAATATCTTAATGAAAGTATGATGGATTTTGCCCATTTAGCGCATGCAATAAAAATTGATTTCACTCATAATGGTAATTGTTTCTTTTATTAAGCATTAAAATTTCATAATATGCCCTATATTAAGCAAAAAGTATAAGCCTAAAAATGCTTTCATTCATTTATGAAAATGTTTAAATTTTGTCATTAGCGCGGTGATTTATATGGAAATCAATGTTTTTCCCCTACTGGTCTTTGGGATGCCTTAAATGCATGAAAAACATGCTTATAAGCTTCGTTTGAAGCTTCTAGGATGGACTTCTATATCCAAAAAATTGGGTTTTTTGTCCTCCTAAAAGTCATGGAAATTTTCCAAAAAAACAAATCCTTTTTATAAAAGTTTCCAGAAATTATTTGAATTTATTCTTAAAATTGATAAAATTATGTCATAACTAATAAAAAAAGGTGGAAAATTTCGGTTTTAGGTCATTTTTTCGCTAAAATTGGGGAATGAATTACTCATGTATTAATAAAAATATAATTTAAAAATTGGTAAATGTTATAAATTAAACAAAAATACCTAGTTATTTTTGGTTTTAATTTATTTAAAATTTTTTATTCTAAATCACACCATATTTAGCCATTTTTTGAAAGTCTTGGTTTGAAATTTTGCCCTCAATTTGGAAAAGTTATGTGCATATTTTTCAGTTTTTGGTGTTTATCTTCGACAACCCTAATTTTGAATTCCATTTCTGATTATTAATCAGCTATCTCATTTAAAATGTTGGAATGGAAACTGATCGAAATTGAACTGATCAATGAAGAAAAAATGGGAAAATGGGAAGCAATTGAAAATGCGAGAAAGGAATGGAAAGAGAATTTTGATCGAACAGTTTTTAATGAAAATGGAAGAGAAAATGGAAAAATAGAGCAGAAAATGGAACAGCTAATGGAAGAGTTGACTCATTTACAAATTGAGAAAGGAATTGAACAAAACAAAAATAAAAACAAGCAAAAGGAGAGGAAAAGGAGGGAAAAGAGGGCAAAAAAGAAAAAGGAAAAGGCAAAGTTGAAAATTGAAAGGAGCAAAACGACTGAAAAAAGCGGAAAATTCAATTTATTAAATATATGAAACATTTGGAAGTGTCCTTTTATCCACACATCGTTCATTAATTAGCCTAATATATATCCAAAATGACATTATGTAAATTTCTAGCATAAAATTTGGTTAAATATGTGATCCTAAATGCCGAGGTCAACAAATGGCGCTTCTTAAAAAAGAAGAATTTTCGAACGCCCCTTATATTATTTTAGCTCGTTAATCGCTTACCTATACCTAGAAAAATCTTCTCCCCTTCAATGAGCTTTCAATTGAGACAGACTGTCCATT
Organism: Heterodera glycines; assembly: GCA_004148225.2. Taxonomy (NCBI): domain Eukaryota; kingdom Metazoa; phylum Nematoda; class Chromadorea; order Rhabditida; family Heteroderidae; genus Heterodera; species Heterodera glycines. The sequence continues at coordinate 15,165,307 of CP049712.1, read as the reverse complement.
TTTCGGCAAAAATTTTTTAAATTATTTTCGAAAATCGTCATTTTTTAATTTTATGGGTCAAAGAAATGAGTTTTAAAGCGGACTCGAACCTCCTCAATCTACATATTTTCAATTGCATTTCTTACAAAACCCATTGAAATCACACTGGCAAATACTTTCAGCCCAATTAACGGGATTCAAAATTGAATCGGTGTGGCAATTTCTTGACTGGACCAATAAAATAACCTTAATTTTTTTTGGTACTTATTTCCTTTACCGGGTACTTTTAACATACATTTTCAGATGCCAATAAATGTGTTTTATAAATTAATGAAAATAAATTTTAAGGGGTTTTGGGGTCGCTGATTACGAATCCGGGCTCAGACCAACGCTACCGTTCATTACATGAGCTGTACAGGGACAAAGACTTGATAGGCTTCCTGTACAAAGGGTACCCTCATGGGCAAGGTGCTCATGAGGATACCATCCATACAAATTTCGGATTTTATGCTTCCTGTACCAAGGTTACCCTCAAGGGCAAGATACCAATGAGGATATCATCCATATAAATTTTCTATTTTGATTTTGTTCGAGTTCGGCTCAGGGGTTCGAAATTGGCAAAAATGGATACTTTATTCGTGATCAGCGACCCCAAAAAACCTCTTAAAACTTATTTAATTAATTTATAAAACACATTTATTGGCATCTGAAAATATGTTAAAAGTACCCGGTAAAGGAAATAAGTACCTTTTTTTCCTGATTCCGATAAAATCGGCTTTAAATCAAAATCCAGATTTCATCTGGAATTAAACTATTCATTCATAAAATGCATAAACATATTTTTTTTTTCTTATAAGGAATAAAAATAATTGTCAAAATTGATGGTCGAATAAAAATAACTGTGAAAAGAGGTCTGAACAAATAAATAATTTAAAGAACAAAAGCAATTTGTCAACAATTAATGGCCCTTCCTTCTCTGACCCGCCGCCGCGCATTCATTCCAAAAATTCATCTAAAAATAGGCAAATTTGACTAAAACAAATTAACGGTTCTATGGTTGGCACATTAGGCATCCAATCGGCATTTAATCCCGACAAAAATGTACCAACCGAAAGCTGTCAATGAGACAAATCGACCTAGGGGTTGCAAAAAAGCGGGTCCAACCCTCTCATTTTTTGGGTTCCATCCACCGAGAAAACATTGTTTTAAGTAGGGTAGGTCGGGACCGGGACCAAAACACGGACAACTGAGTACCGAATTCCCGATTTTGACCGGGAAATTCCCGGGTTTTTTCCCGATTTTCCCAGCCAAAAAGTCCCGGTTTTTCAACTCGAAAAGTCTCGGTCCCGGTTTTGCCCAAAATTCCCAGTCCCGACCTACCCTAGTTTTAAGTTAAGGAATTCTTTGAGTCCGTTTTCCGATTTCTTACGGCACACATTCTCTGTGCCATTTGCATTTATATTTTACCAATGCCCCCTTTTTCTCACCTTCGCTTTCCCCTCCATCAGTCATGTCAACATTGGACGATGTCCTGGAAAAAAACAATAAAAATATTTCGCAAATTTTATTTTATCAACCCTCTCGGCATTTCCGTCCGCTTTCCAACCCTGGCCCAGCTGTTGTTGGCCTTTCTCAGTCATTTCGTCCAAATAGCACTGAATCGCTTTTTGGTTGGACGCTAAATGATGAAAGCAATTAAAATTCAAAAATTCTCGGTTTTTATTCCGGGTGGAACGGCATCGGGCACACTAAAAACCCGGGCTTCGAGACTCTCGTCAACCCACCACTTTGGCATTTCGTTGGCTTTGCCTTGACCAAATTTTGTGCGCGCATTGCTTCGGCATTGGATTGCTTCTGATGCTCTCGCTGCGCCTCCTTCGTAGTTTCGTAATTGGCCTTCATTTGTTTGCCGGTGATTTCCAATGCGAAAAGTTCGTCAAAAATTTGTTCAACATTTTCGGTCGGAAATTTGAACTCCTCCACGTTGACGGAAGCCTTCTCCAGTCCCTCTGTGAACATGTCGCGCTCTTTGCGGTAAAACTCCAACAATTTCTGAAAATAATGTGATAAGACCGGAGAAAAAAGGTAAAAATTGTTTTGTATATTCCAAAAGAAATTGTTGAATTTTTTAAAATTTTCGCCATCGCTTGAGGAAAACTTTTTTCCTAAGAAAATTCTCCAATTTTGGTGCCAAATGTCAGGTTAGTGCCATGATTTTTTGTCCCTAAACTGATCAACCGACTCGGGTCCCGTCGGTCCTCTTTTTTTGCTCCTCGTAGTTCGATTGGCCTTCGTTGGAAGTCTCTCTCAGCTCTGCGTCTTGAATTGCTAATTCGATGTATCTCTCCATGTTGTCGTTGTATGCTTTCATAGCCGACGACTTCAGAAAGGAGAACCATTTGGCCGGCTGAAATAATTTTCCGAAAAATTTAAAAAAAGTATTCGGTATAGAAGGGGGTTGGACAGGGATACTCCTAGGATTACGTTTTGAGGGAGGTCGACGACCTTTTTTCATACCATTTTTGTTTTCCACAAAAAATTGTAAAATTTTGTGGATTTTCAGAAAAATTTTGCGATTAATTTTATTTAGTGAGGTAGGTCTTGGAGGGGGTACCAGTGAAAATCTTAAAATTTAGCTAAATATTTTTTTCATGTAAAATTTTGGGCGCGAGAGAGGTCTTGTGTTGGGAGTACGTGGTCCGCTCAAGTTCCAACAAAGCAATTTAAAGCCCGTGTTTTCCCGCACTCTCGCCCCCTTTGATGACACCCGCCTCTTTGAAGCAAAAGTCGCGTTCCTCAATCATTTGCTGTTTGAATGCCTCTTTCGTGCTCAGTTCCTTGCGCTTTTCGCTGATCCGTGCCAACAATGCCGGGTCCGCCACCACATTGTTTTCCACGACTTGTTCAGTGTCCATGATCATATGGTCTTTATAGCTGCATTTGCATTTCTTTAAATTTGTAATTTTAATTAAAAAACCACTAATGTTATTTTACATAAGAAATTTTTAGAAAAAAAATAGAATACTCGCAAACATAATTAGGTAATTATGAACATAAAATTTCCAATCTGTTAAAGAAAGTGGAAAGGATTGGACGCCTTGGGGACAATGGGTGCGCCGGCGCACCCTCCCCCCGCCCCTCGTTCGTCTCAAGCAAATTTTTCGGAAAAAGCGCGGCGTAATTTATTCTGATTTGTTATTAGGTTTTTGCAAAAAAGTAAATTTTTGCAATTTAGAGTCAATTTAAAAAATAAATATAAAATTTGTGGTTTGAAATTTTGGGGTTGTAATGAAATTAAAAAAAAAATTCGGAATTTTTCTACTCTCTCTCTTCTTGCGATCGATTCATTTTCTCACAAGCCGGAGCTAATCGAATCGCAGAAAATTGATTTGAAGTTCAATTTTCGGGGTGTAAAAATTTTCTGGCATCTCCCAAAATTTCACCTTGCAAGTTTCACCCGGTTCACCACCAACCATCCACAAAATCCATAACAAGCGCCATTTGTCCTTCTTTCTGAACGCCTTGCACCACATGAGATTTTCGTTGGGAATTTCGCCTCCAGTCGTACTGCACCCGTCGTGGCAGACTTTCTTATGCAGTTTGACTTCGCCCCCAAGAGTTTTTGCTGTTTCAGTGCATCCTTTCTGCATATTAGTATGTAAAAAATTAAATTTTTTTTTTACGGACGCATTGCGTCCGACGCAAAGCTACAACAGTGTCCAGACATTTGCGGTCCCAGCCAAAAATCTACATTTTCGGCCCGAGATTACGGTCTGACATTTGTGGTCCCGATATTTGTCTTAAAGGCAATTTTCCAACAGTTGCGGCCTACTGTAAACCGGACATTTGCGCCAATGCCAAAATCGGTTTTTTTTTTCCTTTAGAAAAAGAATATCCAGAGGTGTCGCTACAACTATAAATCGGCAGACTTCTTTTAATTGTAATCTGTCAATTTGCTTTCTAACAATAAGTAAGTTCTTGGCCGGGCCGCAAATGTCCAATTTGCGGCATGCCGTTGCGTGCCAACTCCTCCCTCGTTTCTTACATATTTTCTTAGACAAACTCACCGAAGTGCAAACCACACGGCGTTTATCGAGTTTTTTGGTCGTGACCCTGTCAAACTTGATCTCGGCTTTCTTCTCATCCTCGCCAATGGTTCTTTTCGTTTCGTCAATCTCCATGTTTATGATGTTATTCTGATGAATGAATGGGGAAATTCGACATTTTAAAACAATTAGGCTGTGATTCACTTGAATTCGCTCCCCGTTTGATGCAATGATTGGCATAATGTCGGCAATGGCACATCGCGCGGCATACACCGACAACGTTTCCCGAGTCAAATGGGGCTTCACAGTGGCCAAATGCTTCAACAACAGTTTGAATTGCTGCACTGATTTGGTCCATTTTCTCGAGAATTCTTCCATTTCATCCTCGTCATATTCGACACCCTTCGTTTTGATCAAACAAAGCGCTTCAAACGGAGCATTGTCAAAGGAGAACACGTTGCTTCCATTCAATGGAATTTTCACCTGGATAACAAGGGATGAAGCCGGATAATGAGTAATTGCTGTGACAAAAATAGTGTAATTTTACGGCTTTTGGTAAAAGTCCATCAAAAATCTTGCCGTAGCTCCATGGGCATTTAAAAACAGCAGCCGTAAGAACATTAAATACTTACGCCGGCCTTTTCTTCAATTGGTTTCAGCAGCCTGCGCAACAGGGCAATTGTTTTTCCCGAGCCCGACGAATGGGTGATCAGAAAAACGATGTTCTGCAAAATTGAGAAAAGGTATATGAAAAAAGGGGGGAGGGAGGGCGATGAGGGAAAGAGGAAATCATAAAAATGGACCATTTTGACTAAATCTGTTAAGAAAGTTGTTGCCTGCGGCGCCTGTCGGCACCGCCGCCCTTCCTTTTAAACAAAAAGTTTTTTGAAAAAACCCGAAGAAAAAGTGGCGTAAAAAGCACAAAAAAGGTCGTAAAATTAGCTAATTGGCCATTTTTCATGTATAATTTGAGAAGGACCAAAGCAACAATTAATTCTCTTGTCTTTGTGCCAAAAGCACACCTGTGCCACATTTTTGTGCAGATTGCTCAGAAGGCCGTTGATGCAGTAATTGAAGGAAGCGTCGGCACGGTTGTCGTTCTCTTTCAGCACAATGCCAACGCCGTGCAACGCATCGTAGCCACGGAGAAAGCCGAACGTGTTGGCCATGTTTTGGTTGTCCATTTCGATGCCACGCGTGTCGCCGTTGCCCGGTGTGTCAATGACACAACAGAGTTGCCCATCTGAGATTGTGAAGTGTGTTCATTGAGAGAAGGGGTTAAAGTGATTTATAATTAAAAAATTCAAAAATTAATCGGTTTTCCAAAATCAAATATTTCATTTTAATTTTTAACAAATTAATGTAAATTTGTTAAAAATTGTATCCGAAATAGTGCATTATATTTAGGCACCAGAAGTTATATGGAAAACCTCTTTGTATAGTTTATCTGGTCTAAAAATCATTTTAAGAATTTTTCAACAATTTTAACTGACCTTCCGCTGGTGGGATAAAGTACGATTTGGAAATTTGTGTCTGCGATTCGCCAGCCTCGCGACATTCGCCGGCACCTCCCAATCCCACTTCGATGGGCACCAAATCTTCATTTTCATCATAGGTTTCTTTGGAATACAAGGCAGCGGCCAGACAATTGAAATCGGAAAGTTGGGCCAACTTAAATTTATAATGAATTGTAAGTTTCCCCTGACGGCGCCAATCGGCACAGAACAGATCATTAAAATGGCAATTTGACTGGGACCGGCCCGGCAACTGATTGGATTTGAAGGTTAAGGACTCATTTTTATTGTGTTCCAAAATTCGGTTCTCCGGAATTTCACCAATGGTGCGGGACAGTAACCACCCCGCCCCATTGTTTCTACCATTACTGTATCACTTTTTTTGCCATAATCAGCAACAGATCACTCACTACTCACCTGTAATGCGTCTTCAAATGTGTCATATTGGGCATAAAAATGCATCGCGTTGATCAGTGTCGATTTGCCGTTGCCCGTTTTGCCCAGCAGCAAAAGGTTCTTCACTATGTCCTTTTTGCTCTGCCGCTCCAATTCTTTGTTCAGCAAATCGAGCGTCGTAAAGGCGTGGAAGTGAACGCCATGGTCAGCAAAAAAGGCGCAACGGAAAGTCAAGTGATCGACACGAGTGCCACCGCAGTCGCAGAACAAATGACTGATCGGAGCCTGTTGGAGGGGGGCAAATGATCAAATGAAAGTCAATGGCATTAAAGGGATTCAAAAAAGAAAGAAACGGTCATTACAATTGGCCATTATAAATTTAAAACGGCCAAATTTTGTGATAATTTTCGGTTAATTTGACATATGTTGATGGCACTTTCTCACTTTCTGTTCCATGTCGTCATTTTTCTGTTTCGCAAATTTGAAAGTCTGTCCGCATTGTTCACATCCCCAAAAATGGTCGTCGTCTCGGCATTTGCCGCCGAATTTTTTGGCACAAGGACACGGCAAATGACAGGGCCATAAAAGTTGGTCAGCAGGAGAAGGGATCTTTTCAGAGTCAGAGGACTGAAATGGTAATATTTAAAATCGGAATTTACAAAAATGCCCAAATGTTTTTTCACCCACCCGCGCAGTGCACACGCCCAACGTTTGTGTCTCTTTGGCAACCCAATCGTCTGTCACCAATTGATCACCGCTCATTTTGATCAGTCGGGCGCCGATCAGTGGGAAAACGTCCAACCAATTGCTGATCACTTTCGGCATTTGCGTCTTTTCGTGCCCGTCCGAAAACAGCTCCAAGTCCACGAACAGACAATTCTTGCGCGCTTCGGCCAATTTGAACAAATAGTGAAGAGCCAACTATAAATAATTAGGATACGGTAGCATTTTGAAATTGGGTTTTACAAAAAACTGCTTCAAAGTGTCGCGCGAGGAATTCGGTTTGTTGCTGAAAAGGACAAAATTCTCCGTGGGTCCAATTTTGCCACTCTTTTTTTGGCCACACAAAGCATTCTTCAATTGTTGATGGTCACGAACGTACAGTATCCCTGGAAATTTATTAGTTTAATTACTGTGTGCTTAATTTCTAATTAGGTAATTACCCTTTGACTCCAATTTCTCGGCCAATTCCATCTGTTTGGGAGCAGAAGCGCGGGATGGGTCCTTTTGCTGCGCATTTTTCTGATCATCGGCCACTTCCTGCTTAGCAAGTTCGGCCATTTGCTGTTGCGCTTCTTTCCCATTGGCAACTCGCAGATTTTCGACACTTTGGATTCTAAGCCAAAAATGAATGGAGATAAAAAAGGATATCCCAAGTTTTAGGGATTATTTCAACAATTTCAGACAACAAATGTAAGATTTTTTGGTACTTGTCGGTTATCTGTGGGCAGATTTTCACAAATTTTTATGTTTTTCGCTATAACTTTTTTCTTTGGCATCCAAATCCAAGATTGTTGGTATCATTCGAAAGCTTAACATGTTTCGAATCTAATTCTATGTATCACTTCGCGATTAGACAATTACCAAAAAAGTTGTACATGATTATGAAGTTTTTTCTTACTAAAATTTTTTCTAGGCTAGAAAATCATTTCGTTTTTTGTAAGGCGAATAGAGCATATGAAGAGCTTTCGAAGATGCCAACAATCTTGGATTTGGATGCAAAAAAAAGTTATAGCGAAAACCATAAAATTTTTGAAAATCTGCCCACAGATGACCGACAAGTACCGATTTTTTGTCCTTTTGTCGGCAATGGTCAGAAATAGAAATCTGTCCGAATTAATGGCAAACAATGCCCACATTTTGTCATTTTTCTGCTGATTGTCCGCTTCTCCGTCCATCTGTTGCTGCTTCTGCTTGCCCTCCTCATCCACCAACTCAAAGCCGCTTTCACTTGGCGTCGGCGAATTCGGCGAGCCGTCAAAAGGTGGCGGCACTTTAAAGGAAAAAAAATAAATTTAATTAATTAATTTTCATTTGAATTTTTTTTGTAAAATCACAATTTTATGACAAGTTTAGTCGTTTGAGAATGAATTAGGCTTCGTTGGTTATGAAAACCACAAAAAAGCTCAATACAATCCTAATGGATTTTTGAATCGCTATTTGTTTAGAAACATTGCCTTGGTCTGTTGGGTTGACTCCGTCGGATGTATTAAGAAAAGTCGGCATCATTTTTTGTCAAATCTATTCAAACAAAATAAAAGGCTTTTTACGGGAGGATTTTCAACTTTTTTTCCAACAATGAATGTAATTTGGATAAAAAGATGTGATTAACTAAGTAATTGTTGATTATTTTACCAAAAACATAGGATTTGTTCGAGCATGAACAAAGTTATTTATAAAAACCAGGTTATAGTTAATTGATTGCACTCATAAAGTGCAATAAATTTTCGACTTCTTGTTCAATCGTCCGGTTCGGGGATTTCCTAATCAGGTTGAATGAAATAGCCGAATCGAATTCCCCTATCATGAAAACCTCGAAAAACCTTTGCTTATTTGAAAAAGAAAAATTATTAAAACTTTTGTATGCATGCAAAATGGACATGGAAAAACTCAAAAAATAAATGTGGAAAAATGTGAAGAAATGAAAAGACAAAAAATGGAGAAAAAAAATCCGAAAATTAAAAAGAGGAAATCAATGGGTAGAAGAAGTTCCACCGATTATTATGGCTGTTGTTGGTCTGTTTTTGTTTATGTAAATGTTCATTTATGTTCAGGTGAAATTTGGAAGGGATGGGACGCGGAATTTCTCTGACAAAAATAGTATAGGACAGAAACTGTCAGAGAATTTGTCTAATTTATTTATTCAAAAATAAAAATAACCAAAAGAAGGGCATGTGCCACTTACACTTTTGGTGGAAATGAGGTGAAATGGCAAGCAGTGGTAAAAGACAATTGAAATTTTGAGTGGAGAAGCAGAAAGTAGAAAGTCAGACCTCCAACAAAGGGAATTGGTTTTTTTTTATATACATAGGGGTTGGAGAAAAAATTTTTGTGGAAAATTTTTAAGAAAGTTTGAACTAGGTAGTTTAGTAGTTTTTAATTTTATTTGAAGAAATAGTTGGAGGTCTGGTTGAACTATTTATTGAAAAGATGAGGGTGTTGTTTTTTGAGCGATTGAATTTGGTGAACAATTTTGTCGGTTGGTGGCAATGAATTTAATGTTTCATAACAGACGAGGATTGTTTTATCGAAAACTTCCGGCGGTTGGGAAATGTCTTCACTGGTCTTCTTCTTGTTTGGTCCTTTTGCAACAACGGGAGTTTGGTCGTTTGTCGTTTGTGAGAACTTCGTCGCAGAAGCCAATGGAGCTGGAGTCTGTTGACGTTTTCGGAGGCGTTCTTCGTATTCCTCCTTGAGTTGTTCTTTGGTCAGCGCTGGGCGGACGAACAGACGGGCCAGGTTTTGTTGAGAACGGAGTCGAGCACGCTCGCGCTTCCATCCTCCGAGTGCCACGTGTTGTTGTGTGGGTGTCGGCATGACCACCTTGAGCGGGCGTGGAGTTGTTCGCTGCGGGTCGTACCGGCCGAGTCGAAAGACGGCGGTTGGTTCGGCCTCAACTTCAAGATGGTCCAAGATTTTGGTGGTGGCTTCCCTGTCTTCCTGAACACGCTCCGATGGGCGAACGGCATTGCTTTCTGGGAGGCCAATGAACACCAGTGTACGTTGGCGTTCTTGCTCTGCGAGTGCGGCAGTGATTGGGTCCAATGCCGGTGCCATTGAGCGTTTGGCGCGAGGCTTTCCTTCACAAACTCCATGTTTCGCAAACATTTTTTTGCAAAATTCAAAGAAATTTTTTTTAAAGCTTCAGCCAAGTGAATCTGAAAATTTTTAAACACTTGCCTTGTTTCGACCCGCATACAGAATAAAATTATTTTTATTTTTTAATATTTATTAAAGTAAGTAAAATAAATTGTTTTAAAAATTTAATAATTAGGGCTGGGAATTTTAGGTTTTAACTATTTTTTTGCTCAATTGATTTGAAGAAAGGAGCTCAAAAAAGCGCATTTCTACGTTTAAATTTTTCGATTCTGATGTCACTATCGGTCACTAGAAATCACTATTTTGGCTACTTCGTCACTAAAATAGTTAAAAATCGCTATTTTGGAGTTTTGTCACTATTTTTTCACTATTTCGACATTTTTTGGGAAATTCCTTAACAAAAATGCAATAAAACCAAAAAATACACCCCTAAGAATCGACAAAAAAAAAATTCAAAAAAATACACCCCTAAGAATCAAGCTAAAATTTTTCAAAATATACTCCTATGAAATGAAAAAAATTTTCTCAAAAAGGTATTTTAGTGGCAAGAATTTTAATTTTAAAAATTATTTTTTTATGTACCTATTTTGTTTTTTTGCCCTTAAAAATCCCAGCCCTACTCATTTGCAATGCAATCAGTGAATAAAAATTGTTTTTGCTTAATTTTTGGCTGAAAATTATGTCACTATTCGTCACTATTTTGGACTTTTTGCCACAATTTTGGCATTTTTACTCACTATTTTAGTTAATTTTTCGAGATTTTTCGTCACAAAAGTCCCAGCCCTATTAATAATAAAAAACAATTCAATATTTTTTTTCTGTTTCCTTATCAAAACAAAAAAGCATATTTTTCTTATAAGGAATAAAAATAATTGTCAAAAATGATGGTCGAATAAAAATAACTGTGAAAAGAGGTCTGAACAAATAAATAATTTAAAGAACAAAAGCAATTTGTCAACAATTAATGGCCCTTCCTTCTCTGACCCGCCGCCGCGCATTCATTCCAAAAATTCATCTAAAAATAGGCAAATTTGACTAAAACAAATTAACGGTTGGTTCTATGGTTGGCACTTTAGGCACCCAATCGGCATTTAATCCCGACAAAAATGTACCAACCGAAAGCTGTCAATGAGACAAATCGACCTAGGGGTTGCAAAAAAGCAGGTCCAACCCTCTCATTTTTTGGGTTCCATCCACCAAGAAAACATTGTTTTAAGTAGGGTAGGTCGGGACCGGGACCAAAACACGGACAACTGAGTACCGAATTCCCGATTTTGACCGGGAAATTCCCGGGTTTTTCCCGATTTTCCCAGCCAAAAAGTCCCGGCTTTTCAACTCGAAAAGTCTCGGTCCCGGTTTTGCCCAAAATTCCCAGTCCCGACCTACCCTAGTTTTAAGTTAAGGAATTCTTTGAGTCCGTTTTCCGATTTCTTACGGCACACATTCTCTGTGCCATTTGCATTTTAATTTACCAATGCCCCCTTTTTCTCACCTTCGCTTTCCCCTCCATCAGTCATGTCAACATTAGACGATGTCCTGGAAAAAACAATAAAAATATTTCGCAAATTTTATTTTATCCACCCACTCGGCACTTCCGTCCGCTTTCCAACCCTGGCCCAGCTGTTGTTGGCCTTTCTCAGTCATTTCGTCCAAATAGCACTGAATCGCCTTTTGGTTGTACGCTAAAAGACGAAAGCAATTAAAATTCAAAAATTCTCGGTTTTTATTCCGGATGAAACAGTCTCGGGCACACTAAAACCCGGGCTTCAAGACTCTGGCCAACCCACCACTTTGGCATTTTGTTGGCTTGGCTTTGACCAAATTTTGTTTCGCTGCGCGTCTCTCTTCTTCGGCAGTGAATTGCCTCTGATGCTCTCGCTTTGCTTTCTTCACCACTTCATAATTGGCCTTCATTTGTTTGCCAGTAATTTCCAATGCGAAAAGTTCGTCAAAAATTTGTTCAATATTTTCGGTCGGAAATTTGAACTCCTCCGGATTGTCTGAAGCTGTTTCGAACAATGTGCGCTCTTCGATGTAAAATTCCTTGAATTTCTGTAAAAAAAAAAATTTTGATGCCTAGTCACTACTTTTTCATTATTTTTTTCAGGATTTTTTAAATGCAAAAATGGAGGAATGGTGGGATATCGGACAAAGCTTATCCGATATGAAAAAATGCGCATGGCTATGGACGAACTTAAAATCCAATAACAAAAGTATTTCCATGTTTTTTTTTCTCAAATTGTAAGCTGATGAACTGACTCGGAGTGCTTCGATGCTCTTCTTCTGCTGTTCCTCCTCGGTCTTCTGCTGCTCCTCGTTGGACTGTCCCTTCAATTTGGCCATCTTTCCGTCGGCGTCTCGGATGCTCTGTTCGATGTATTTCAGCATTTCGTCATCGAACGTTTTCACTGCCGACGACTTCAAAAAGGAGATCCATTTGACCGGCTGAAAATTATGCCATTTAATGCATACAATTCATTTTTAAAGGATGATATCTATTAAGAATTCTGAATTTAGTATTTGAGAAATTTTTAGGGTTTACAATTTTTTTTTTGTATATTCGTGTAAAATGGGAATTTTCAATGTTCCGAGCTGTTTGACCTAGCATTGATAATTTGTCGTTTTCCAAACATTCGCTCATCATTTCTCAAATATCCCATCAAATCCGTTCATTTCGGACTTTTTCTCCCCTTTTAATCAAATATCCCATCAAATCCGTTCATTTCGGACTTTTTCTCCCCTTTTAAATGACCCGCCTCTTTGTAGCAAATGTCGCGTTCCTCAATCATTTGCTGTTTGAATGCCTCTTTCGTGCTCAATGTTTTGTGCTTTTCTCTGATCCGTTCCAGCACTGCCGGGTCCACCTCAACATTCCTTTCCACGACTTGCACAGTGTAAATCGATGTATGCTTCCTTCTGGGGCATCCACATTTCTGTTAATTGCTTTTTTATCCACAGATTTCATGCAAGCATTCTAAGTCGAGAAATGCTAACTGTTTATTAGGCCTTTTTTTCACTTGGTCATACTTACATTCTTGGTACCAATTTAAATCTTGAAATTTTATAATTATAAAAAAAAGTTTTTTAAAAATTTCTCAAGCCAAAAATAGTTGTTAAAAAGTTTCATAAACCAAAATAGTTGAAAATAGTTGCTAAAAATTGCTCTAAATCGAAATTAATCGAAGAAAATGTGTTATTTGCGTCTATCCGAACAAATGATATCAGCAAAAAAAAAATAGGTGAAAACCTACCAATCGGGTCGGGGTCACTTCGGCGCAGACCATTTCGGCGCCGCAAATTTTGAAATGCTATAACTAGGGCTGCCAAAAATATGCATGAAAAGTGGCCAAAATATGCGCATAAATATGCAAATAAAGTCGTGAAATATGCACAAAAATCGCAAAATATGCACCAAATATGCATAAAAAAACTTAAAAATTAGGCGTGCAAATTAATAAAAAAAAATTTTTTATTCCTCATAAATTTTATCGGTTGTTTTTGCAATTTCAAATCAAAATTTTTCAATTTTTCGCATGGAATTCACTGTTGACCCACTCGCGCATCCATTCAAAATTTGATTTAATTTTAAGCATAATCAAATTTTTTTCTAAGATATATTCAAATCGAAAAATATTTAACGAAAAATGGCAAAATATGCAAAAAAATCTGAGAATATGCACAAAAAATGGCAAAATATGCAGAAAAATCAAAATATGCATAAAAACCCGAAATATGCAAATAAAAGTCCCGATTTTTATACGCAAACACAAAAAAAGTGTTTTTACAAGCGCGCCGCTCGCCGCGCCACCCGTCACAATGGTGCTAGGTCACTTCGCGAATCGGCAAATAAGGGCACTTCGCGAATCGGCAAATAAGGGGCACTTCGCGAAAAATGCAAATAAGGGAACTTCGCGAATCGGCAAATAAGAGGGATTCCCGAATTGGTAAAAAGGATGACGTCATAAAAAGGGGCACTTCGCGAATCGGCAAATAAGGGCACTTCGCGAATCGGCAAATAAGAGGGATTTTCGAATTTGACAAAATAATTAACAAAAAGAGACCGGGCCTCATCAGTACGGTGTCTCTTTGTGTTAATTAATTAAAATAATTGTTAAGTGTGTTTCGGCCCTTACCGTAGACACACAAGCCACTGCAAAAAAGCAAAGCAAAGCATTTTATTAAGCAAAAATAAATATAATTTAATTAAATTATAAAATTTTATTTGATTGAAATTAGCTTTATAATGCAATATTTAATTTAAAAACTAATTTAAAAAATATAACAAAAAATAATTATTTTAAATATTAAATCAAATTATTTATATTCATAAAGCAATTAATCAAGTATAATTATTTTAATGGTTTTGGATCAATGATCGCCTGAAAGTGTCCACCTTCAAAATATATAAAGATGGATTGAAATTCTCTTTCCTGGCTTACAAGCAACTAAAAATCCTTAATTTAATTCCGAAACAAATTTGAATTGATACCGAATCCAGCATATTCGGCGTGTATACAGCCCAAACATACTGAATTGCAGAGTCAACTCTTCTCTGAGGATTTGGGCTACAAACTATCAAATTTATTTTGAATAATTTGGCAGTTGCTAGAAAATCCACATTACTCCCCCATTTATGAATTTCTGCAGCCGAATTTGCCGGTTCCATGTGATTCAACACATAGGTTCGGATACTGATTATCTAAATTATGCCCGTTAGCCAGTTTAACAAAGTTTTTCACCTCATTTCCATTCGAATCGTACATGGTTTCACTTGGATGGAACATTTGCCACCATCCGTGCCCCGGAATTCCCATATAGTAAAGCTCAACTTCAGAATCAATGTATTCTGTTATAACACGCCGAAGTTGCCTAGCATTTTCCTTTAATTCAGTGCCCGTAATCAAAACAGATAAAGAATTGTAAAAACAGTTCCCATCAGCGTCAACATTTATTAAGCGCCCTGAGATTATTTGTTTTTTTTACTTTAATTGAGGATTTATTGACCTGGTCCAGTCTCCAGGTCATAGAATTCTTTTTGTATTCCAAAAGAGTAAGAAGGATGGACTATAACAGAAAAGTGTGGAGGCAAAAATGACAAAAAAAGTTTGTCAGAAATTTATAGCTATAAACCACGAATTGCAAATTCCTTGTCACACCAAATTGGCGAAAAAAACCAGTCAACTATGCGGAGGCAGTCACACTATGTGGAGGCAAAAATGACAAAGCGATTTTGCTAATTAACACAAAGAGACACCGTACTGATGAGGCCCGGTCTCTTTTTGTTAATTATTTTGTCAAATTCGAAAATCCCTCTTATTTGCCGATTCGCGAAGTGCCCCTTTTTATGACGTCATCTTATTTGCCGATTCGCGAAGTGACCTAGCACCGTCACAATTGCTGAATCAACAACTCCTTCACCAATAGAGTAATCAAAAGCACAGTCCTTCCTTGACACTTTGACATCGCCCGCAACTGTTTTTACAGTTTCCTCGCATTTTTCCTGTAAATGTTTGAAATTTCCCATTCAGCCAAATCAGTCTCGCCAAAAATTAGTGTGTGCTAACTTTCACATTTTGTTTTAGTTTTCGTCTTTTTGTTCGAAAGTGCTAAAATGAAAATCGTGTTCGTGATCCGCGACCTCAAAAACACCTAAGAAATGCTTTCGAAAACTAAATTTTAGAAATTTTTTTAGAAAATAGGAGGAAAATCATACAATTACAAAACGAATAACTAGCTCCCCAGAATTCCACCCTTGGCTGCTTCTCCTCCTCCCATTAGACAAACTCACCGAAGTGCACACCATGAGGGGCTTTTTAATTTCCTCAGTCACGACCTTGTCAAACTTAATCTCGGCTATCTTCTTATCCTCGCCAATGGTTTTGTTCAATTCTTCGATTTCTCTGTTTACAATGTTATTCTGAATGATTTGAAATTCGGATTCGTAATATGATGTGGCGTTGTGTTTCACTTGAATTTGCGCCCCGTTTGACGCAATGATTGGTATAATGTCGGCGATGGCACATCGCGCGGCATACACCGACAACGTTTCACGGGTCAAATGGGGCTTCACAGTGGCCAAATGCTTCAACAACCGTTTGAATTGCCGCACTGATTTGGTCCATTTTCTGGAGAATTCTTCCATTTCATCCTCTTCATATTCGGCACCCTTCGTTTTGATCAGACAAAGCGCTTCAAACGGGGCATTGTCAAAGGAGAACACGTTGCTTTCGTTCAATGGAATTTTCACCTGGAGAAAAGCGGAGGGGGCCGTGAATAACAGAATTAAAAAAAAAATCTTTGATCATTTTTAAAAAATTCTAAAATTTGTCCAAAAAAATCGCTGAAAATTATTTTAATTTTTCAAAACATAAAAATCTGTTATAAAAGACCTAGACATTTTTTTCTGAGTTTTCTTTTATATCTAAGAAAAATTATTTAATTTTCAAAAGAATATTCTAATTGTTTAAATGCTGTAAACAGTTGGACTCTACTGCACTTTAAGAGTCCAATCGACTTTTATGAGTCCAATCAATTGACAATACCTGGTTTTTATACAATAACTTTGTTCATGTTTGAACCAGGGACGGTCACAGGATTTCGGTTTGGGGGGGGTACCACCCCCGGGCGACGACCTTTTTTTTTGCCGGTTTTTCCAAAAGACTTTTGGGGGACAAGGGTTCCGGCGGTGCCGATAGGCGCCGCCGGGAAACTTTTTGCATTTTTTAATGCGATTTGTTAACGAATTTTGTCCCAAAAAGTGACGAATTTTGCGATTTTGAGCCATTTTTAGGAGATTTTCGTCAAAAAATGTCGATTTATTGAAATTTTTTGGAAAATTTGGGTCTCTGCCAATTCTTACGTATTCGCATATTCTATATGTCATGGCAATAATAAAAGTCAATAGCCACGAAATAAATCCCACTCTCTGCCAATTCTTACGTATTCGCATATTCTATATGCCATGGCAATAATAAAAGTCAATAGCCACGAAATAAATCCCACTCTCTGCCAATTCTTACGGAAAGCCCAAAGTCTAAATAATGTAATAATACGAGAAAACATGATAATTCGAACATTTAAAGAAAGTTACAAACGAAAATAATCAACAATTACTTAATTAATCAAATATTTTTTGACAATTGCCTAAACGTTGAGATTTTATATATTTAGCTTCTTTAGACTTTGGGCTTTCGAATGGGGACCCACGCGTTTCGGCGCTCGTGTTTCGTTCGAACGACACCAACAATGTTGGATTTAATTTACTCGTACATGAACAAAGTTATTACATAAAAACCAGGTATTGTCAATTGATTGGACTCATAAAGTGCACTAGAGCCAACAGTTGCACTTACGCCGTTCTCTTCCTCAATCTGTTCCAGCAGCTCGCTCACCACGTCGATGGCTTTTCCCGAGCCCGACGAATGAGTGATCAGAAAAACGCTGTTCTGCAATAATGAGGGGTACTAATTGGAAGGCAATTTCCTCTGGGTAGCCAAACTCATACAGGTGCCCCATTTTTGTGGACATTGCTCAGAATGCCGTCGTTGACACAGTACTTAAACGACTCATCAGCACGATTGTCGTGATCTTTGAGCACAGTGCCGACGCCGTGCACCACATCAAAGCCACTGAAGAAGCCGAACGTGTTGGCCGTGTTTTGGTTGTCCATTTCGATGCCACGCGTGTCGCCGATGCCCGGTGTGTCAATGACACAACAGAGTTGCCCGCCTAAAACTGTTAATACTGTTTAAGCCAGTTGTACAGGGATGTGATTTTTGGCATGTCCTAAATACTTAAAACAGCAAGGACGATCCATGGATTTCGGCTTAGTTAGGTCTGGGGAGGGGGAGTACCACCCAAAGAAAATCTAAAATTTTCAGCAAAAATATTATTTTTTCTTAAAATTTCGGGTGCGATGCCATGGAAATAATAAAAGTCAATAGCCACGAAATAAATCCCACTCTCTGCCCACTGCGTTTCGGCGCCAGCTCAGTTTTTGGACATAACTTTTTTCTTTGTCAACCAAATCTAATATTGTCACTCTATTCCGAAAGCGCTAAGTGTTCTCTATTAGCATGCTGAATTCCGAAAAATTTCGTTATGTTCAAAAAAGTTAGGACCAGAAGAATTCAAAAACGAAATTTTCCAATTTTTGGCTCAAACTTTTTTTAAACTTAATGAAATTTTTTGAAAATTTGCATGCTAATAGAGCACGTGAATTGCTCTCGAATGATACCAAGATTATTAAATATGGTTGACAAAAAAAAGTTATAGTCCAAAAACTGGGCTGGTGCGAAACGGTCGGAGCCGAAACGCGTGGGCCCCCCCCCCCCTGAGCATAAATGACAATTGCAAAAAAATTATACTCACTTGTCAAAAAAAAGTCAAAAAGGTACTGTAGCTAAAATCGCCATAAACTACGACCTTCCACTGATTGGATGATGTATGCTGCTGAGATTTGGGTCTCCGATTCGCCAGATTTGCGGCCGGTATTTCCCAATTTCGCCTCAATTTTCACCCGTTTGCCGTTTTGTAGCATGCTTTTGGAGTATGAGGCAGGGGCAAGAGAGTCGGAGTTGAAATCGGCAAGTGTGGCCAGCTTAATTCGCAAACAAAATTAATTGCCATGCGATTTCTTGATTTTGCCCAAAAATATATCTAACATTTCCATTTGATATTGAACAAGACATAAATAGGGCTGTCAAAAAATGTACAAAAGTGGCCAAAATATGTACATAAATATATATGCAAATATATTTCGACACTTTGGATTCTAAGCCAAAAATGAATGGAGATAAAAAAGGATATCCCAAGTTTTTGGATTATTTCAACAATTTCAGACGATAAATGTAAGATTTTTTGTCCTTTTGTCGCCAATGGTCAGAAATAGAAATCTGTCCGAATTAATGGCAAACAATGCCCACATTTTGTCATTTTTCTGCTGATTGTCCGCTTCTCCGTCCATCTGTTGCTGCTTCTGCTTGCCCTCCTCATCCACCAACTCAAAGCCGCTTTCACTTGGCGTCGGCGAGCCGTCAAAAGGGGGCGGCACTTTAATGGGAAAAAAAATAAATTTAATTAATTCATTTTCATTTGAAATTTTTTTGTAAAATCACAATTTTATGACAAGTTTAGTCGTTTGAGAATGAATTAGGCTTCGTTGGTTATGAAAACCACAAAAAATCTCAATACAATCCTAATAGGTTTTTGAATCGCTATTTGTTTAGAAACATTGCCTTGGTCTGTTGGGTTGACTCCATCGGTTGTATTAAGAAAAGTCGGCATCATTTTTTTAAATTTTTTGGAAAATTTCATATCAAAAGAAAAGAGAGTAATTAATGTATGGATGATGAAGAAAAAATAACTAAAAATGGAAAATAGGCACTAAAAAGCTTCATTTTTATGGGTGTAAAATTTACCAGGGTTCGGATCGAAAATTTTTCAAAATAAGAACATTGAGGCCAAAAAATAAGATTTTATGGTTAAAAATAAGAACATTTCGCAAAATTGCGTCAAATCAGATATTTTTACAATTTATTCGATCAAAAATGTATCAAATATTATATTTTTCACCTCCCATGATTAAAACATTTTGAGAAAAGGATGTCCAATCGGGCCGGACAAAAGGAATTTGAAAATGTGAATGAATGTGAAAAATGCAAATGGGGCGACGAAAGATGGAGAAAATGCAGATGTGAAATGGTGGACAAATCGGATAATGAGAAATGAAATTGAAAATGATGATTTAAATAAAAAGGAGAAAAAATGGGAAGAAAAGGAGAAAAAAGCCAGATTGGGCGGGGATTTCGTCATCTCTCCGATCTTCTGCTCCGTCCGACCGACCAACGGGAATGTTCCCGATCATCAATGGTACCACGGCTTCTTCTTCTTCGGGCCCGAAATCGGGCGAAGAATTTTCAAAAATACACCCCTAAGAATCGGGCGAAGAATTTTCAAAAATACACCCCTAAGAATCGGGCGAAAATTTTTTAAAAATACACCCCTAAGAATTGACTTTTCGGATCGGTACCCCCCCCCCCCCCCCAAGCCCAAATTCTGGATACGTCCCTGGGGTGCAGTAAACAATGCGCCTGGGGTGGCCCATCGGTTCTCCTCCTCCTCATCGATTTTACGGGCATTGTAGTGCCCGCCCGAGCCCCGGGTAAAGGACAATTGGCCCGATCCTTCACCCCACCTCTCGTCGCGGTTTCGCGACAAGCACAACCTAACGCTTTTTATCAATATATTAAAAAAATAATGAGGTAACAAAAAGCAAAAAATTTGAAGGGTTCATTTGATAATTGTGGGAAATTCCTCGAAGAAATGCCAAAAAAAAGTGAAAAATATGTACCAAATATTAATGCTGCCCGAGACCGAAAATTTCCCGAGACTCGAGACTGAGACTCGACCCCAAGACTCGAGAACAAGACCAAAAAAAACCCGAAACTTTTCTTGAGTCGAGACTCGAGACTCTCGAGCAGCATTAACACATATGTAGAAATCCCGAAATTGTAAATTATGTATGACGGTTTTCGAAAATAATTTAAAAAATTTTTGCCGAAAAATGGGCAGTCTGTCTGAATTGAAAGCTCATTGAAGGGGAGAAGATTTTTCTAGGCATAGGTAAGGCGATTAACGAGCTAAAATAATATAAGGGGCGTTCGAAAATTCTTCTTTTTTAAGAAGCGCCATTTGTTGACCTCGGCATTTAGGATCACATATTAAAACAAATTTTATGCTAGAAATTTACATAATGTCATTTTGGATATATATTAGGCTAATTAATGAACGATGTGTGGATAAAAGGACACTTCCAAATGTTTCATATATTTAATAAATTGAATTTTCCGCTTTTTTCAGTCGTTTTGCTCCTTTCAATTTTCAACTTTGCCTTTTTCTTTTTTGCCCTCTTTTCCCTCCTTTTCCTCCTCCTTTTCTTCTTTGTTTTTATTTTTGTTTTGTCCATTTTCTTTCTCAATTTGTAAATGCTTCAACTCTTCCATTAGCTGTTCCATTTTCTCTTCTATTTTTCCATTTTCTCTTCCATTTTCATTAAAAACGGTTCGATCAAAATTCTCTTTCCATTCCTTTCTCGCACTTTCAATTGCTTCCCATTTTCCCATTTTTTCTTCATTGATCAGTTCAATTTCGATCAGTTTCCATTCCAACATTTCCTTTTGATTTAAATCTGCATAATTCCAATTTTTCTCTTCTTTCATTTTTCCCATTTCAAATAATAAATCGGGAACGATTTTTTGTAAATCTGATGGAATAAAGAATTTTTTTATGTGTCCGAATTGTCCCTCCTCCCCCATTTTCGGTAAATTTTCAAATTAAAAAAAACATTTTAAATGAGATAGCTGATTAATAATCAGAAACGGAATTCAAAATTAGGGTTGTCGAAAATAAACACCAAAAACTGAAAAATATGCACATAACTTTTCCAAATTGAGGGCAAAATTTCAAACAAAGACTTTCAAAAAATGGCTAAATATGGTGTGATTTAGAATAAAAAATTTTAAATAAATTAAAACCAAAAATAACTAGGTATTTTTGTTTAATTTATAACATTTACCAATTTTTAAATTATATTTTTATTAATACATGAGTAATTCATTCCCCAATTTTAGCGAAAAAATGACCTAAAACCGAAATTTTCCACCTTTTTTTTTATTAGTTATGACATAATTTTATCAATTTAAGAATAAATTCAAATAATTTCGGGAAACTTTTATAAAAAGGATTTGTTTTTTTGGAAAATTTCCATGACTTTTAGGAGGACAAAAAACCCAATTTTTTGGATATAGAAGTCCATCCTAGAAGCTTCAAACGAAGCTTATAAGCATGCTTTTCATGCATTTAAGGCATCCCAAAGACCAGCAGGGGAAAAACATTGATTTCCATATAAATCACCGCGCTAATGACAAAATTTAAACATTTTCATAAATGAATGAAAGCATTTTTAGGCTGATACTTTTTGCTTAATATAGGGCATATTATGAAATTTTAATGCTTAATAAAAGAAACAATTACCATTATGAGTGAAATCAATTTTTATTGCATGCGCTAAATGGGCAAAATCCATCATACTTTCATTAATATATTTGTTAATCCCATTTTGCGTGCTTAAGAAAATAATTAATGCAAAATCATTGGTTAATTAATTGTCCAATTTGTCAAATTCCTCTCACTTTTTGTTGGCACATTTTTGCTCCTTTTTGTCGGTAAAACTTTCAATTGCCTCCCCAATTATTTCAATGTTTAGCAATTCTTTCAGTTCATTCACTTTCATTGCCTTTTTCAATAATTCTTCAACAAATTGTGCCAAAAAACAAAAGCTGTATTTAATGGCAAATTTTGTTTGGTTGGCACTCTCTTCTGCCGTTGAATTTGCCAAATACTTCAAAATAAAATGGAAAATTTGCGAGTCCGAACGGAGGACCAAAATTTGTCCATCATTTTTAATGTTGCCAAGAATTTTGGCCATTTTTATCACTTCGTAAACTGTGGGCGAATATTCGGACAATGAATGAAAAAGATCAAAATTTTCTGAAATAAAAAATGGAAATGTTTATGAATTTAAAAATATTTTAGTGGCCGGCCCCATGCATTTTATAAAATTTTCCAAGGATATTTGTCTTGAAAATTGAGCTAAAGAAAATTTGAGTCAACATTTTTTTGTCCTAACTTTTTTTAAACTCAGTGAAATTTTTTTAAATTTTAATTTTAAAATATTATTCAGAGGAATTCACATTAACATATAATGTTTATTGCCATGCTCACATATAAATTATTAAAATGCAATTGAGCCAAAATGATTATATATACGATAGCCCTAAGAATTATTATTTTTTTGTCTTTAAGATTCCAAAAAATTCTGAGCTTCAAAAATGTTTCGCCAAAAAATAAACTGACTAAAGATTTTGAAATATAACCCATACAGTAATTCATTTTTATAGAGAATACCTAGAGCTATTGTTGAAACTGAGCCAAGTTATGAATTTATATGTTTTACATTTTTTGTTTTTGTTTTCCTACGCCAATAATGGCGGAATTTAAGAACAACTTAGCACCAATGAGGATTTGAGAAAATTTTTAGGATAGGAATTACCATATGGCGCCGCGAAATTTATTTTAATTGCATTGGCAAAATTCACAATAGTTTCTCCAAAGAATTTGCTCATCTCATTTTTCATGCTTAAGCATAAATGCATGAAATATTAAATAAAGAAAATAATTATAATTAATTAATTAATGAAAATGATAGGAGAATAAATTGCACCTTTTGTCCCCGCACATTCTCTCCTTTTTCTCGGCAAAATTTTCAATTACCATCCCATTGGATTCAATGCCAAAAAACACTAAATAATGATTTTCAGCCATTGCTTTTTTTAAAAATTCTTCAACAAAATATGCCATAATGCACGGCAAATGTTGGTCAGGCACTTTTGGGTTAGAATTAAAATAGTAGGGCTTCTTCAGAAATTTCATAACAATTTCAAGTGTTTTAAAATCCGAAGGGATGCCCAAAATGTGTCCATCATCGTCAATATTGGCAAAGAAATTCGCCATTTTAATCAATTCATCAAATGTTGGCGAATATTCGGACAATGAAAGCAGAAATTTAAAATTCACTGTAAAAGAAAATTCACATTTATGTGTGATATTCAGGAGATTTAATAATAAAACTAAAATTTATAAAAATAAAAAACAAAAGGACTTAAAAAACACTCATAAATAGGGATACGATTTTTTAGGCTCTAAAAGCAGCCAAATACCTAGGTAGGTTTTAGGTCCTAAAAACCCAAAAATAGGCACTAAAAAATGAAAAAAAAGCACTAGAACAGGGCTCGGATTCGTACTTGGATGCCACGTACATACTTGGATTTCGGCTTTTGTGCTTGGAAAATTTTAACTGTACTTTTTTCCAAGATTGTACTTGGAAATCGGGATTTTTGAGTATGAATGTAAAAAATGTACATTTTATGAAAAAATCTAAAATACATAATTTTTAAAACCTAAAATTCTTGTTAAGAAAATAAATAAAGAAATTTTGGGACCCACGCGTTTGGGCGCTGGCTTTTGGGTGCGGGCGTTTGGGCGCTAGTCATTTGGGCGCCAGCATGTTTTTCCACTATAGCTTTTTTCTTTGGCATCCAAATCCAACAATCTTGGTATCAATCGAAAGCTCTTAACATGCTCTATTCCTTGCCAAAAGCGAAAACATTTTCAAGCCTGTAAATTTTATTACGTAAAAACTTCAAAAATTTCGACTTTTCACAATTTTCATGTATAACTTTTTTTGTAATTGTCTAATCGCAAATCAATAGCTTAGAAAAAGCTTCTAAAGACGTTAAGCTTTCGAATGATACCAAAATTGTTGGATTTGGAAGACATAGAAAAAGTTACAGAAGGTTATAGTGGAAAAACATGCTGGCGCCCAAACCACAGCGCCCAAACGCAGTGGACCCGAAATTTTATAGATGAATTTATCGCATTTTTGTTAATAATTTTGGTCAAAACGCCAAAATAGGTTTTTTCAAAATTTTTTATGCTTTTAGGCTCTAAAAATAAAACTCCGACGGGTCCCAAATTCCATTAAAAAAAAAATTAAAATTTGTGAAACCGAAAAGACACACTATGGTAAAAATTTGTCCCATTCAGTTTAGGAAGCCAGTAAACTTTTATTTATTTCAAATAATTTCTTTTTAAATTTTTCGAAGAATTTTGAAAAAGAATATTTTTAAAATTAAAAAAAGTATTATAAATAGGGCTGCCAATTTTATGTAAATACATGCATTTTTTTTTTACATATTTCGGGATTTTCTTATATATTTGATACATATTTTTGACTTTTCTTATATATTTTCGTTTTTTTACGTATTTTGATGATTTTTTACGGAAATATTTGGAAATCCTCAAAGAAAATCCAAAATTTCGTCAAATTTTTGTATACATTTTCATTTTTATATATTTATAGCGAAAAAATACTTTTGAAATGTACCTCTGAAATTACTAAAAAGTAATTTTAAAAATACTAAAAAGTGATTCTAAGCCTATTTAGGTCATTTTTATGGCATTTTGTACCTCCTATTTTTTTAACCAAAAATAACGATTTAAAAATTTTTATTTACATATTTGGTACAT
The DNA here is from genome assembly GCA_004148225.2 of Heterodera glycines. Classification (NCBI taxonomy): domain Eukaryota; kingdom Metazoa; phylum Nematoda; class Chromadorea; order Rhabditida; family Heteroderidae; genus Heterodera; species Heterodera glycines. The sequence continues at coordinate 15,140,406 of CP049712.1, read as the reverse complement.
ACATACAGTGCCCCAAAAAAGTCTTGCCCCAATGAAACATATTTATGTACATATTTTGACCACTTTTGTACATGTTTTTTGCAGCCCTAATTATAAATGATGAATTTTTAAATATATTTTGAAAAAGAATATTTTTAAAACTAAAAAAACAATAAATGGATTTTTAATTAAACACACATAAATTAAGATTTTTTGAAATTTTTATTAATTAATATTTATTTTTTTACCCCCAGCTTCTCGCTGTACCAATGCTTCTTCCACTGCTTCTTCACTCCTTTCATGGTCAGAAAGTTTCACCATCCGATCTTTGTTGTTTCCCCAATACACAAAATATGGCACATGCCAAGTTGGGGTGTTCATCTCCACCAAATTGCCATTTGTGATTTGTATTTTATAATCGAAAACGCTAAAATAATGCTAGTCATAACAAGTGTTTAACCGAGGGCGGTCTGTGGTGGAGTTTTTTCCAAAATGGAAAATTAATTTATTTTAAATTAATTTTTTCGGTGGCGCCGCCGGTGTGAAGGCAGCTTTATCACCGTCCATCCCGCCTTGATACAAAATATGGTAATTTGGTTTAGATGGTACCACACCTTTTTTGAAAAATTTTTTTTTGAAATTTTGAAAAGTCATAAAAACTTTTTTCTAGAGGTTTTTTTTGGGGGGGGGACGCTGATCACGAATATGACATCCTTTTTGGCCAAACCTGAACCCTGAACCCGAATTCGAACAAAAAGTCGAAAATTTAAATTTTCCAAGTTTACTTTTGTGTTAGACACTGCACAGAATGACCCTTTTTTAATGCTTCAATAATTGGTGACTAATTTGTCTTGTTTTAATCAATTAGAGCAATAGTGAAAGTTTTCAAAAATTTTGAATTTTCGATTTTTTTGTTCTAATTCGGGTTCGGGGTTCGGAATTAGTCGTGATCAGTAAAAGTGTTCTATAACTTTTAAAAATTAAAAAAAAAATTTCAAAAAGGTGTGGTACCAGCTAAACTCATTACCCAAAATACAAATAATCCAAATGGTAACTTGGACTGCCGAATAATAATGCGTTCAAACTAGAGTGCCACGGGTCCGGGAATTTTTGCCAAAACAGGGACCGGGACTTGCCGGGACCTCAGAAGCCGGGACCGGGACCTCGATTTTTTTCGGGACCGGGAACGGGAATCGGGACCAACCGGGAATTTTTAAAAATTCAAAAATTTTAAAAAATTCAAATTTTAATTTATTTCAAGTGAAAATAATACAAAATTAATTTGTTATTTTGCTATTTATTTTATAAAATCCAAAAGTTAAAGAGCTAAATTAAATTAATGAAAATTTTCAAATCAATTTTTCTTCAATTAATTCAAACAATTAATCATTTTTGACTAAATGATCGAATAATATTAGAAATTCAGATTTGCTTTTCACATCAATTTTTGTCGGCGCGCTTTTTCCAAAAGACTTTTGGCAAAGAAGGGGGTTCGGCGGTGCCGATAGGCGCCGCCGGGAAAATTTTGAAAATTTGAGTGTAATTTGTTAACAGATTTTCAACAAAAAAGACTGGTTTTCGGGATTAATAGGCTCAACAATTATACGGATTTTTTTTAAATTGATAAAATATGTATCATTAAAAAAAATATATATGTGGATCATATTTTGTCGATAGTAAACCAAATTGCCATTTGTGATTTGTATTTTATAATCGAAAAAGCTAAAATAATGCTATAATAACAATGTTTTAGGTATTTCCCAAAATGAAAATTAATTTTTGTTATAAAAAGATATTTATTTTTTACGTACTAATATCTTTGGTAATATTTTGGGCCGCCAAATAATAATGCGTTCAAACAATCGTTGCGCTCAATTTGTGCACTCAAACGGATTGCCATGGATAAAAATAAGTCGAACTTTATCCATTCATACGAAGACAAAGTCCATTTTCGCTTATAAAAATGAATGGGCTCCATTGAAGCAATGTTTTGAATGGTTTTCATAACATCAATAAGTCCATCAAGTTCATGCTTTTGTATTGTGTGACTTAAACACGAAATATCCGTAATTTTCGCTTCCAAAAAGCGTTATTTACGTCAAATTCTGATCCAGACCATTGAGTTGAAATCCATTTTTCTTAGTCTCTGATCGCTTTACAATACCCGTATAAGGTGCTTTTGATTGTACAAAATTGTCACAAAAATATTTTTGTCTTTCAGTCATAAAAGAATATCTTTTCGTCTCTTAAGCCTAAAACAAAATGAGACCAAAGACCTATTTTCTATACAACCAAACATTTTGCCAAATTTTCTTTGCAAAATAAAACAAAAATTAAACCCCGTAAATTCTGTTTTTATTTTTAATGTTTATTATTGTGCATATAACCACCAACCGTTGTTGCCTAATTAGTTCACTGAGTCGCGTGATAATGTGTTCGCCCGTTGACAGGGAAACGAAAGCAATTGACGCTTTTCGTCATAGTTCACATTTTGCGAATATTTGCTGAGAGTTTCGAATAAAATTTTGCTGAATTTTATTTTTTCACTTGAATCAGAATCCAAAACGATGCTTCTTCTGTTGCCCAATTGGCATGACTCTTCCGTGCCGTCGGCGTAATGGCCAATGATTTGGTCCAAAATGGCCAAAAGTTCTTTCAACGCAACGATTCCCTCTTCATACTTTTGCATTTTCCCATAATTTTCTTCGTCAGAAATTTCCCAAAAAATTTTTTTCAAAATTTTGAATTCATTCGATTTGCTCAGATTTTCAATTGGATTTTGTTGTTGTGAATCTAATTTCGCCTGAATTCTTTTTCTCAATGCTTCGCCGAATTGAAGCACTGCTGAACATGGATAAAAATGTTAAATAGTTTCAAAAACAATTAGCAAATTAATAGGGTTACGCCTCCCGCCCGGGTCCAGACTCGAAAAAAAAGAATGAAAAATTATTAATCAAAGTTTCTTATGGCAGACAAATTTAGAAAAAAAATAAAATAATACTTTAGTATTTACTTTCAAAATAAATGGCCTTCCTGTAGCTCTTATGGCCAATATTAAGAAGCACACAAAAATTGGAAAATGTAAAAATAATAATAAATTTTACGAATTTTTCGCCGAGAAATAAATTAGACGAAATTTAATATTGGCACTTAAATTATTTAATAAAACTGACCAAGGCATTTGTTAGAGTCAATGCCAACCATTCGTGCATAATTCCAAAGTGGTTCCCGAAACAAGTCCATCTCCAGCCGAACACACCTCAAAAATGCTAATAAGCAACGAAAAAAAGACATATTTTCCTAAGAATTAACCCTAAAAATTTTAAATTCTTTCTTCATATGATAAAAGAAATTATCGGAAAATGTTCCCGAAAAATTATATATTTTTTTAACTATTTTAAGCAGAAAACGGCAAAATGAAAAGTGAAAAAATCGAATTGTTTAGTAAAATAAAAAGCACCAACTCAACTGGACATACAAATATTACCAATTTAAAAAAAAAGTAAAATATATTTATTTATTTTTTTGGCATTCTCAAGGCGTACAAGAAAAAAAAATGCAACAACATACGAAATTTAGTAAGCAAGCCAAAGTTTTTTTAATAAATAAATGACATAAATGAATCTATATTTAAATGCAAACAATTGATTAAATTTTATTGTTAATAATGCGCAAATAAATGAAATATATTAAAAAGTAAAAAAAAAATTTAAAATATAAAAAAAAATTAGAAATAAAAAAACTCTACAAAAAACAACAAACACCTCTCTGAAACGCACGAAAAAACATGTTTTTTTGGGCTGTTGTTAAGCTATTTTTCGAGTTATTATGCCAATTTTCTAGGTTTTTATTTTTAGAACCTAAAAACCTAAAAAATTTTGAAAGAACCTATTTTGGCGTTTTGCCAAAAATTTGTTAACAAAAATGCAATAAAAACGAAAAATACACCCCCTAAGAATCGACTCAAAAATTTCTGAAAAATAAACACCTAAGAAATGAAAAATTTTCTCAAAAATCGTCTTTAAATTTTTTTTGGACAAATTTTTGAATTTAAAAACTAATGTTAACTCCATACTGATTTGACTTATTTTTTACCTTTTTGAATGAATTTTGTCATTTTACACTCCCCATATTTGAGACTTTTTAGAGCGCCTATTTTACCATTTTTAGAGCCATATTTAGGGGGTTTTTATAGCCTAAAGCCTACCTATTTTAGCGGTAAAAATATCATCCCTTTAAATAAAATATATTAAAAAACCATAAAAAATTTTAAAAAAATTAGAAATAAAAAAACTCTACAAAAATAGAAATAACAACAACAACAACAACCACCTCTCTGACGGAGTGTTGTCTCGTGTAATATTGTCACCACAAAAAAACATTTTCCTTCGATTAAATTCCCAATGCGCCTTTGTGCCGCATTCCTTCTCCCGTTCACTGATTAAATTGTAAAAGTCTGACAATGCGTCGTCACTAATTGTGCCGATCAGGCGAAAATCAATACGGTGCAAAAGTGCCGTGCCAAAATGGACAAAAGCACAGTCAGTTTTGCTCAGGGTTCGAACATCGGATTCATTAGCATCCTTTTTTGGTTTCTTGAAGAGCCAACGAAACTAAATTAAAATAATATTTGCATTTTTTTAAAATTTTATTCGCAATTCTTATAATTAATAGGGCTGGGAATTTTATGTAAATACATTTTTTTTCCTGGCTTCTCCATGCTCTAAATAGTAGGAAAAACACTTTCTTTTCTGTGTTTGCGAACAAAAATCAGGACTTTTATTTTCATATTTTTACATATTTCGGGATTTTATACATATTTTGATATTTCGTGATTTTATACATATTTGGTACATATTTTGGACTTTTTCTTACATATTTTCATTTTTTTACATGTTTTGAGGATTTTTGAGAATTTACAGAAATTTTCTGTGAAAATAAAAAATTTTTTTTGAAAATGTATCTAAAAATCGAATTTTTTTTTCAAAAAATGATATATCAAAAAGTAATTTTTGAAATACTAAAATGTGATTCTAAGCCTATTTTGGTCATTTTTATGGCATTTTATGCCTCTGTTTTCACTTTTTACGAAGAATTTTTATCCAAAAAATAACCATTTAAAAATTTTGTATTTTAGTACATATTTGGGGGTTTTTGTACATATTTCATACATATTTTAGCTTATTATGCATATTTTATTTACATATTTTCGCGATTTTTCTTACATAAAAATCCCAGCCCTAATAATTAACCATTTTATACTAATTTGTAAGTACAATAAAATTTTCCAAGCATTCCCAATTCATACTGAAAATGCCAAAATTCTCTATTCAGCTTTTTATATAATGCTACAATTCTCAATTTAGCTTTTTATATAATTTAAACATTAACAAAAATTTCTTGGGAGCTTTTGCCCCCACATTTCTTCCACGAAGACGGGGAGAAAGAAACTCTAATCAATTAAATTTTTAATGGGGATTTTTGGTCCAAATTAGGCTGTATTTTTTGCCTGTCAAATTAATTTTTTGAAAATTCCTTCTGCTAACCCTCATTTTGCTGCTGCTGCCTATTTGTTTGTCGTCGTCCTTTTTTTGCAAAATTTGGGAATTTAATTTGCTGTTAAAATATTGCTCCATGAAAGTGTAAAGTTCGGGCGGATGTTCTCCATTATTGTCAGCAGATGATTTCTCCGTGTTTGACCATCGCATTAAAATTGCTTCCAACACTTTGTACACCTCGTAATATGACAATGTGAATTCACCGAGTTTGAGCAAAAAGTTGAAATTTTCTGAAATATTTATGGAAAGGCAATTGTTAGGGCTGTCAAAAATATGTACATAAAATATATAAGAAAAATACCAAAATTGTACGAAATATGTAAATAAATGTTAAAATCGTTATTTTTGGAAAAAAAATTCTATAAACATTGAAATAGGCACAAAATGCCATAAAACTGATCTAAATAGGGCTTAGAATTATGTAGGGTTTCCAAAATTATTGAAAGCAGCTTCATAATCCTTTGTAATTTAATTGTAATTAAATTTTATTTAATCGCTTTGTTCACCCACCAATAAATTGCGGTTCTCTCGCGCTGTTCGCTTTAATTTCATCCCAAAAATGTTCTTTGGTTTGCGCGTCAATGCGAATGATTTGGAAAGGAAATATTCTATAAATTAAATTAAATTCTTTAAAAAAGTCATTAATAGCAAATCACAAAATTAAAAACGGAAGAAAAATATTTTACCCATTTTCGTTGGTGCCGCCTCTTTGTGCCGATAAAATTTGAAAAGCGGACAAAAGTTGTTCCAATTGCCACCCGCCGACATCATAATAATTCGAGAAATAATTCTCATAACTAAGGATGGTATTTGTAATGTGAAAAAAATATATTTAAATTGCCAAATATTATTGATAAGATATTCAATTAATTAAGGATTATTTGCAATGGAAAAAGTGCCAACAAAATTTGTGCCAAAAGCCCAAAATTTAATAAGGATAAAAATTAGGAATTGTTCTTTTTGATTATTTCAATTCAAAACTCACATCACACAAAGCGTTATCCGAATGGCCAATGAGAAGGTCAGTTGCAAAATTTGGTCGACCACCCTTTTGGCAATTTGGCTTTTGGCGGCACAAAACACTGTTTCGTTGAACGCATTGGCAATGTGATGGCCCAATTTTTGGTCGTAGTGCAAAAAGCCAAGGAATTCGTTCACCGGGTCATCTTCTCTAATCACATTCAAATTTGGCACTTCTTCGCCCTCTCCGATTTTGTTGTCCAACACCTGAAAAGGGATCGACCGGAGGACAATTGGGCACAGGAACAATTGGGCACAGCAGGAACAATTTAGCACAGGGACAATTTGGCAAAGCAGCAATTTGGCACAGGGACAATTGGGCACAGCAGGGACAATTTAGCACAGGGACAATTTGGCAAAGCAGCAATTTGGCACAGGGACAATTGGGCACAGCAGGGACAATTTAGCACAGGGACAATTTGGCAAAGCAGCAATTTGGCACAGGGACAATTGGGCACAGGGACAATTGGGCACAGCAGGGACAATTTAGCACAGGGACAATTTGGAAAAGCGGCAATTTGTTTCTTTATTATTTATTTATTTTATCCCTTTGGACGATTCCCTCAATCGAAAATGCCAAAATCACCCAACCCACCCGAAAAGTGGCGAAAGTGCCAAAACCACGCAACACACCCCAAAAGTGATGAATTGCCCAAATTACCCAACCCACCCGAAAAGTGGTGAATTGCCCAAATTACCCAACCCACCCGAAAAGTGGTGAAATGCCCAAATTACCTAACCCACCCGAAAAGTGGTGAAATGCCCAAATTACCTAACCCACCCGAAAAGTGGCGAAATTGCCCAAATTACTCAACCCACCCGAAAAGTGGTGAAATGCCCAAATTACCTAACCCACCCGTGGTGAAATGCCCAAATTACCGAACCCACCCGAAAAGTGGCGAAAGTGCCAAAATCACTGAATCCACCCGAAAAGTGGCGAAAGTGCCCTAATGACACAACCCACCTGAAAAGTAGCGAAATTGCACAAATTACCCAACCCACCCGAAAAGTGGCGATTTCTGTCGCATATTTCACAAAAGTCAAATTGAAATAGATCTGTTTTTGTTCCACAGAATAACCCGTCGCTGTGTGGTCATAATTAGTGTAAATATCATCGATGAATTCGGCGAATGTTTTCACATTTTTGGACGGGTCGGCCGAGTCCCATTGATAAGACGACGAAACGCCAATGGTTTTATCAGCAAAAAATTGAAGGAAAATTTGAATAAAAAGCAATGGTAAAATTGGATTTCGCATTTTCTAAACGGATGAATGAAATAACAGAAAAATAAGTTTAATAGTCTCGGCTTTTGATCTCGGCAATTCCTGGTCAAGATTTTTCCAAAATCCCGGTCCCTTTCCAACGTCTTTTGAAAATAATTTAAATACAAATGGCAGTTGATTTAATATAGGTAAATATAAAAATTGGAATTAATAATAAATTTATTTAAAATGACGTTACATTACCACTAGGGATGCCATTTTTAGGTTTTTACCTATTTTTTTCCTGAGCTCTCCGTGGCCTGAAACGCACGAAAAACATGTTTTTTTGGGCTGTTGTTAAGCTACTTTTCGAGTTATTAGCACATATTTTCTAGGTTTTTGTTTTTAGCACCTAAAAAACCTAAAATTTTTTGACCAAACTTATTTTCACCTATTTTGGCGTTTTGCCAAAATTTGTTAACAAAAATGCAATAAAAACGAAAAATACACCCCTAAGAATCGACCCGAAAATTTTCAAAAATATACCCCTGAGAAATGAAAAATTTTCTCAAAAATTCATCTCCAAAATTTATTTGTTTATTTCTTGACGAGAATTTTTGATTTTGAAAATTATATGTATCCTTCCTTAATGATATGGCATAATATTTTTGTTTTTTGAAGAAAATTTTCGATTTTACACCCCTAAATTCTTAACTTTTTGGCACCTATTTTCCCAATTTTAGCACCTATTTTGGGGAGTTTTTTAGAACTTAAAACCTACCTATTTTGGCAATTTTTAGCACCTATAAATGTAATCCCTAATTACCACCACCCACTAATATTCAATAATTGATTAATTTTTATTGTCATATTGCGCACATCAAAACATATTTTTAGGTACCTAATTTATAAAACAGGGGAAAGAAAGCCGTTAAACAATTGAGTGCCTTTTTTTCTTCATAAAATTGAATTTTTATGTACATTTTTTAAAAAAAAGCTTAAGTAAGAGGGGGCTTCGTTTGTGCTAATAGGCGCCGTCTAGGAAAAAATTAGAATTTTTTACCAATTTGTCAAAGATTTTGCCCAAGAAATGCCCATTTTTGGGGGGATTTTGAATGAATGCAAAATTCTCAAAAAGTTACATTAAGTTTAAAAAATGTTATGACCAAAAATTTTTAAGAAAACTTGCTTTTTTGAATTTCTCAGGTCACATAAGTTTTTTGAATTTTTATTTTAGATTATATAAAATGTGCTTAATTTTGGGCGAAGTTATGAATAGGGCTGGGATTTTTAGGCACAAAAAATCGCGAAATAGGCACCTAAAATAGGCAGAAAAATCGCAAAATGGGCATTAAACAGACACAAAAATCCTCAAATAGGCACTAAAATAGGCAAATAAAAAATTTTTATTAACGCTTTTTAGGTAAGAAAACACGTAAAAATTAATCAAAACACTTATTTTTGCTTATATTTCAATTGTTTTAAAGTTTTTCGAATAAGGACAAATTTTAAACCAAAAATTTTTATCAAGAAAAAATAATTAAATTCTGGGGATCAAATTTTTGTGAAAATTTTTTTCAATTCTTAGGGGTGTATTTTCTGAAATTTTTTCGGCTCGATTCTTAGGGGTGTATTTTTCGTTTTTATTGCATTTTTGTTAAGGATTTTTTCGAAAACACTGAAAATAGGCGCCAAAATTGGCGAAATAGGCACAAAAATTTTAGGCATTAAGCAGCAAAAGTCCAAAATAGGCAAAGTTAGGCATTATAAAAGTCATCGAAGACACCCCAAACCAAGCGGAAAATGCTTTTTTCGTGCTTATCTAAGCGTATCAAATGCGCAGAAATTTTAGGCATTTGCCTAAAATCCCAGCCCTGGTTATGAATAATCCAATCATCTGTCAAAAATTTTTTATTTTATGGTTTTTTGTGTAACGACCCGGGCACCAAAAGAAATAGTTGACTTCATTTACTCAAATTGACAACAAATGATTATTTAATAAAATGCTTAAATAAAAAATTTCTCAGCTTTGTAATGTTGGCAAACAACGTAAATATGCGAATACGTAAGAATTGGCAGAGAGTGGGATTTATTTCGTGGCTATTGACTTTTATTATTGCCATGGCATATAGAATATGCGAATACGTAAGAATTGGCAGAGAGTGGGTTTTATTTCGTGGCTATTGAAACATTATTGCCATGGCATATAGAATATGCGAATACGTAAGAATTGGCAGAGAGTGGGATTTATTTCGTGGCTATTGACTTTTATTATTGCCATGGCATATAGAATATGCGAATACGTAAGAATTGGCAGAGAGTGGGATTTATTTCGTGGCTATTGACTTTTATTATTGCCATGGCATATAGAATATGCGAATACGTAAGAATTGGCAGAGAGTGGGATTTATTTCGTGGCTATTGACTTTTATTAATGGTTATTGCCAAGGCAAAAAAATATTTTACAAACGTAAAATTGAGTCAAATTGGATTATATAATATAATGTTTGAAAATATAAATCATAGTCCTCAAAGTCAAAAACGCTCAAAAAGGTTGGAATCGGTTTTAGAAGGGCCCAAAACATTGAGAAAAACGCAAATTTGGGAGCGCTTGCCATTTTTCAGGAAAAAATCGGGTGCTGAATTGTCCACTAGGTGGGGCGTGCGTTAAGGTACTTGCGGCGCTGACACTTGCGGCACAGACACTTGCGGCACAGACATTTGCGGTGCTGACATTTGCGGCGCTGAAATTTGCGGCGTGACACTTGCGGTGCCGACACTTGCGGCGACGACACTTGCGGCGCCCAGTCAAAATGACATTTGCGACGCAAAATTAAATGACCCAAAAATTATTTCAACAATTTTTTGATTAAAAAAACATTTGTTTAATCACTCTTTCAGTCCCATTTTGAAACCCTTTCATCCCTAGGCGGTATTGCAATGTATTAATGTGATTAATTATATCATCATAGTTTATATTTTCTTTATTGTCAAAATCGAGGACTAATCGACGGATCGCTTCATCATTTCGAAAATCTTTTTTAAGCGAGGCCTTTCAGCAATCCCACGAGTTGGGTCAATTCCATAAGGCCTCAGGCGGTTTTGTTGGTGCTCTTCCTCTTTTTTAATGGCGATAATGAACCTTATAAAAATATTTTTATTACAGTATTCCATTTATACTTTGAAAATGCTGGGTGAGGCTAAGTGAAACGTTTTCTGAAGCTGTTACAACGGCAAACAACTCTACCTTTATCTTTGTGATTAGGTTGCAAGAATTATTGTTAAATTAGTCATTGTTAAAAAAAACTATTAAAATAACAATTCTGTTAACTTAAATAAATTGTTGAAATTTTTTGGGATCATTTAATTCTGCGCCGCAAATGTCGTTTTGACTGAGCGCCGCAAGTGTCGGCGCCACAAAAGTCCTTTTCACTGGGCGCCGCATTTGTCGGCGCCGCAAGTGTCGGCGCCGCAAGTGTCGCGCCGCAAATGTCCGGCGCCGCAAGTGTCGGCGCCACAAAAGTCCTTTTGACTGGGCGCCGCATTTGTCGGCGCCGCAAGTGTCGGCGCCGCAAGTGTCGCGCCGCAAATGTCCGGCGCCGCAAGTGTCTGCGCCGCAAGTGTCAGCGCCGCAAGTGTTTGCGCCGCAAGTGTCGCTATGACTGGGCGCCGCAAATGTCTGCGACGCAAATGTCGGCCAATCTTGAATTGTAAATTGAACCTTTTTATTCTCTTCTTTTTGTTACCTACATTTCTCTCTCTCGCTCTCTCTCTCTCTCGCTCTCTCTCTCTCTTTCTCTCTCTCGCTGTCTCTCTCTCTGCCTCTCTCTCCACGGTTTCCGTGAATAATTTACACTGTATAAAATTGAAAATTTCAGAATTACATAATTGTTTCATATAAACAAAATCTGCTAAGAAATCGGGGCAAAAGTTTCAAAAATTCGTCGGCGGCGCCTAACGGCACCGCCGGCCCCTTTCCCTATTCCTGAAGTCACGGCAAACCCTTAATATTTCAGTTAATTTAGAAAATTAATATTAGGTCCAACGGTGCTGACATGTGCCGCCGGATGAAAATTCGAAAAATTTGATTCATTTCCGAAAATGACCGACTTACGGACAGATAGAAGCGAAGATTCCCGGACGATTAATCCAATTATTTAAAATTTTAACAAACAATTAAAATATTTTTTTTTAATCCAGCTCAATTTAATATTCATGTAAACAATTTCCGGCTAATACCATCAGAAACCGAAAAAATTATAAATATTTATTTTATTTTATCGATTCTCTCAGGAAATTAATCATTTGAATGAAGCTGGGTTGACGCATAATGGGAAATTGAAAGCCTCATATCGATTATGGATGAATTTCATCATCATTTATTTGGCAACTATAATAAAAAAAAACACATTAATAAAGCTTAAATTACCATGCTAATATTTTTAAATTTTATTTATCTATTAATTTTTGTCGAGTACGTACTGAAGCATCCAATTCAAAAGGGAATGAACCGTCCGACATTTAATAATGCTCGAAAACACTATTAAAGGTTCTAAATAAATCCTAAAAAAGATAAAGAGTCATTCTTATTCTGTAAAAGATAATAATACATTTTTTAATTGCGCAGACAACATACCCACATTTGTTTTCTAACTGGCAGAATGTACGGGCTTCATATCGCGAGGGTTTTTCCGCGACTGGGGACTTTTACCATTGACGTGAATTAAACATTAGTATTTCATATCAACTGGCTTTTATTTCCAGCCAATCCTTATTTAGTATCAAAAAATGATTTTATAATTCTTGGCTATGGTAACTAAGTCCCTGTTAAAAGTGGACACCTGAGTAGTACCCGATTTTTAACAATTTATTGCGATTATGTTTTATTATCAATAAGCGTTAGTTCTTAAATTAACTTTTTTTTTTCTGCGCCTTTACTTCCATCAGAAATGCACGCGAAACCTTAACAAATATATTTTAAGAGGGTATTTAAACCTATAAATAATGACAACTTATAATTTATGGTTATAGAAAACAAATTTCAATTTTATTTGCTGAAATATCTTTTGTTTAGATGACTCCATTAAATTCATTTATATTTATTACAATCTTTGCACCATTCAGTGGTATATTTTTGTTTGGTCAATCGCCCGGATGTGATCAGAACACTTTTGTCAGCAATTTGGCTAGCATTTTGCATTGTATGGGCGTCCGTTACCCAATACTCGTCCATATGGAAAACTCAACGAGGGCAAAATTGGATTTGAACGCTTTGAAAAAAATGAAATGCGATTGGCCCACGCAGCCATTGGATGGCTACTTGTTGCATTGTGCGAGAGACAATGGAATTCCACTGTTGGACGGCAGAAATTTGGACATGAAACGAATTATAGCCATGAGAGACATCAAAGAATTGACAGAAAGCCATGGCATTTTGATGTGTACACTTGAACCATTACGAAGACAAGGTTTAAAAAGGGAATAGTTGAGCCAAGGTTATTTGGGCACACAACAGCATAAAATGACCAGCCTACCTGTTTAGACTGGTTTCAAAAAAACTTATAATTAAATAAAAATATATTTTAAATAAATAGTAAATTTATGAATTTAGTTGGTTAGGAAAAAATTAAGATAAAAGGGCGGGAAGAGATTCTGAAATTATCCCGTGTGATTCTCAAGTCGGGAAATAAGTCATTGATAAATATGGCAAAAACTTTATATTCACAAAAATTTTGCTAACATTCTTGACATTATTAACATAAAACAATTAAATAGCATTAATTTAGAAAATTATGAATTATATGAAGGCCAAGGCTCCAATTCGTATTCATCGACTTCATTTAATAACTATGAGAATAATCAATACTTTTCGGATAGAGAATGCGCCAACGAGCTTTTATCACCAGAAAGAAATGATAACGAATTGTCAAGAAGTTATGAACGAATCAAACCAAAATTTTTCGATAAGGAAATGCGGGGAGTACATGAGAGAACAGCTTCGAGAAGACTCAGGAGCTCCTATGAAGACCAAGCTCACCGCGAAAGTTATGAAGAAACGGAAAACCGACGCAATCGTCTGGTCACCTATTATGATAATGACGAATCACCGAATAATTATAGCAGACGGGAGCGACAAAGATACAATGATGCACCCCATCAACCTGAGTATAATGAAGAAATACAACAAAATTCGCCGATCACTTATGACGGAAGAGAGTCAGAGAGAGATGCCTTAGCAAATTACCAACCGACAGGCTACGATGAAACACAACAAAATTCAGCTCGATCGCAGAGTCAGGGTCGTATTAGGGAAAGACCAACTCATAATGAAAAGGAAGTGCCGAAACAAACTAAAAACAGACGAGCTAAAGAATACGGGAATCAGTCTGACCTGTCTTATTTGGAGAATTCCAATCGGAAGTCGGCCAACAGATCAACAGACCATGGTCGAGTCAGGACAAGAACCAATTTTAATGAAGATGAACCGGAAAAGGAAGAGAGAACGCATTCAAAAGAATACTACTACAAAAATTCATTAGAAATTACTGATGAGGAAACTTCCCACCGAAAATTGGAGAGGCAACAAAGTCACAGCCGAAGTAGTACAAGATATATTTATGGACAACATGAAGTCCCAAAACGAGTCAAAAACAAAGAACCGAAAAAACACAGTGTAACTTCAGAACAATTTGACCATGAAAGGGTTCAATATTATTCTGGAAAACCAGAAAGTCAGGGACATGGAAAAATGAGACAAAAAGACACCAAAATATATAAAGGAAAGGAAGCGGAAAGAGTGGAAGCTGGCAGCAATGCAAGCAAAGAATCGGTATATTTCACGGGGTCTGATCAATCTGATGAAGAAATGAATAGTCCAAGAAATTTGAATGAATCAGATCAAGAAACAGTCCAACAAAGTTCCGATGAATCTGACGGAGGATCAACCTCAAGTTCTTCAATAGAGTCAGACTTTGAAACATGGTTGAGAAAGCCAGTGAAACAGAAACACAAACTCAGTATGAGTGCAGAGAAGGACAAACAAGCACTGCGTTTAGAAGGTTCGAAACTCTCCATTAATTTTATATTTTATGGTTCTTGGTCGTTTCTTAAATTCCACCACATTTCCTTAGTGCTTTACTTTTTGAACCTTTAGCAAGCATTTAAAAATAAGGATAAAATATATATTTAAATAAGAAAACGAACCAAAAAAGGGCGTAAATATAGTAGGCGAAAATGTGCGACTAAATTAAGTAAGCGCAAATGAAACAGGCGCAAGTGTCGAGAGAAGCGCTTAGGCGCGAATTTGGGTCTCAAAAGAGCAGTCACCTTAATCACCATCATTAATTACAGACAATAAGTCGAGGAACCGAGACGTGATTGATGAAGACATTCGCGGCAGATCAAGTGAGGACAAGCAAAAACACAGGCTTGAAGTCCGTCCTCCGCCATCACCGTCACCTGCAGACAATTCACAGAGGACAAAAAGGAGGGAGCAGGAAAGTGTCAATGCGGCAGAGGAGAAGCACAAAGCCGCCAAGCATTGGAACGACAAAGGTTATCCCCAATCGCCAAGAGAAGCAGAGGAGGAGGAAGCGGATCAGAGGCGCATTCCGCGCTTTTACTCGTCAGAAGATATCGCTGCACACCCCGTCATTCCGCTGGTCGAATGCGAACGTGCAATTGGCAAAATAAACGTCTTTGTCCAACTTGTGTATTCCTTCCGAATGCGCACTTCCCGAGTGCTGTACAAACGGAACGGTAAAAGCAACAGCAAATTGTTGGTGTTCAACATGGGCGAAATGGTTGTCAATGAGATCGAATGGGCGCGTATCGAACGCCCATTGGACGATACACAATTGGCATTTGCCGTTCAAAATGACATGCACTTAAAAAAGCGGGCAGACGGCGCCACAACTTTGGATTTGGAAGCGTTTATGATGAACCCATTCTTTGTGCGAATGATCCAAGATGAAAAAATCAAACAAATTTTGTGCAGAATTCTCTTTGATGAAAGAGGTGGGCAATGAAAAATAAAGGAGGGGGAAATTGGGATACTAATTAAATTTTTTACGTTAAAATTTAATTAAATGAAATGGTCTAAAAATAAATGAAGATTTTGTTAAAAGAGTAGGGTGGCAATTTTTTTCTCTAGGCCATTTTTTAAAAAATGATTATTTTTTGTACAGACATATATATAACTTATTCCGCTTTGGAAATTACTATTTTTTCGTGTCGTTGAGAATTATTTCAGGCATGCTAAAATACGGATATCCACCGACAAAAAATTTCCAATTTGATGATAAGTCTTAGTTTGAATAAATTAAAAATTTCTCAAAAGACCCTGCCAGGGTTAACTACCTTTTGAAATTTTTCTTTTTAAAATAAAACAAAATAAGCAGTCTAAATTATATTAATTGCGCCTCTAAATTTTTTCTGGTAGCGCCTATTATCACCTCGGCCCCTTTATTTCGAAAATGTTTTGGATTTTAGCCTAAAAACCAACAAATATTTCATGGCAATGTTCTAAAATAAAATTATAATTTTTGTGTTTATCAATTCTGAAATTCTTTTATTTAAAGATGACTCTACAAATAATGAAAATAAAGCAGAGGGTAGATCAACGATTCAGAAGATAAATTCATCGGAAAAGATTTATGATTCCCATCGAAGCAGAGCGCCAAAAAATGGTGACAAAATGAAAAACCATGGCCAAAATAAAAGCGGAGAGTCGTCAAAAAGTGGCAAAAAAAGTGGCAGCGAATCATCAAATTCACTCTTAAAACGACGACAATCATTGACCAAAAACAATGAAAATGATCCGTTGCAGCGGGATTTAGCAGTGAGAATTGAACCAAACAATGAATGGGGCGGTAAAGAAAATCAGTATCGCCACAGAAACAGTAGCGAATCATCATCGCTCATAAGTATGCAAGAACATTTATCACTTCGATCACCTAACATCGGTCAAAGAAGTTCGTCGATTCGATCGCCAATGCAAGCGCTAAAAATCAGTCCCCGAGGCAGTCCGTCGATTCGATCGCCAATGCAAGTGCTAAAAATCAGTCCCCGAGGGGAAATTGTTGAGAATGATTCAGCAGCGGCAAATGAGCATAATGTGTCATCATCCGACCATTCAAAATATGGTTAATTTTTTTATTCCATTTATTAATATTATTTCTACTTTATACTAGAGACCGGACGGAATCGGGTTCTGCAGGATTTTTTAGAGATCCCGCGGGATTAAATTCGGGATCCCGACCTCGGGATCCGTCCCGATCATTTTTCCAAAATCTTCTGGATTCGGTCGGGATCCCGACTCGGGGTTCCTCCGACCCCAGTCGTCCGGTCTCTACTTTATATAAAGAATTTGTTGATTTCAAAATTTCGGCAAGCTTATTTTGGGCTAGTAAGAATGATAGCCATTTTCAGCGTGGTTTGAAGCTTATAGTAAGAAGTTTTCTTATTTTCCATTTTAGCATTATTTGCTATATAATAACCCATTTTTATAATTTCGAAACTGCATTAGCATAAAATTTTTTTGTATCCAAAATTTAATTTTAAAATTTCAAGTATTTCGGGCATTTCTTAGAATATCGAATTTAGGCCTCAAATTTCGAATCTTATATCAATTTAATTTGAGAAATTTACGCCGTATTTTGCCATTTTTGTTAATATTTGTCCATAGGTTAACACCAATCCATATTGTAATTTTGAATTATGAAATTATTATACCTATCCGTGCTCTAAGTAATAATGAAATATTTCGTCAGATTGCCAAATTGCGGAACAATTGCTAAAGCATTGGTTGGCTCTAAAAGAGCCGAACAGAAACAAACGAATTCAAATGTATCTAAGCCAAACTTTTATGGACAGAAATTCGAACGGACGAAATGTGCTCAAAAAAATGGGAACAAAAAATCACAAAAAAATTAATGAAACTATTGAAAAATTGGAAAGAATTGTAAAGGAAACCCCAAAGAATGAACGATTATTCTTGCGGAAAATGAGTGAACAATTTGACAAATTTATTACTTTAATGGAACAAATAATGAATGAAAAGTGCAATTATTTGCCAGAACCACCAATTGAAGGCAAAAAAAAACAAACAAATTATTTAATTTTTAAATTATTTATTTATAAAATCATTTGGCTCATGGAAAATACGACAGTAGAAAATGCGACATTGTTAAAATAGTTTCAAATTAAGCTACTGTAACTTATGTACAAAAGCTTCAATAAGAAAAAAATAAACAAATCCGTAAATTATGAACATACTATAATTGTTTACTGTAAATTTGTTCCTGTACCAATTAACGCATAAGAATCAATCATCATTAATAAAAGTGCATTTTCTTTTTAATGACTGACGCATATTCCACTGACGCATTTTCAGGCTATGAATCAAAAAATTTATTAAAAATTATAGAAATTAGTAGCAATTATCATTATTCCTCATCAATTTTAATTTAGAAAAAAGTGCTAAAACTCCACGTGGAGAACTGATTGAAATGTATTGGGATGATGAAATAATGGAAACAAAAAGCCAAGAAAAGGTTGGCGGCGAAGTGTCCAACGAAAAGCCATTCCAAAAGATTTCGAAACAGTTGATTAATCAGCTGAGTAAATTGAGAGAGCGATTCAATGCAAAACCGAAAAAAGGGCGCGGATTTATTGTACTGCTTGAAGACATTTATTTTGAAGTCGGATCGCCGGGTCTGAGATCGAAAATCAACAAAATTTCGGAGGCCATGAAGGTAGAAATGTATCAGTTTTTTTTAATTAAGAGAAGATTGAAAAAATATATTGCGAAATAATGGTGTCCTTTTCTTCTTCCGTTTACGTAATCCTTTTTTAAATTTCGAACTTAATTGAAATATTATTAATTTGTATATTTCATTATATTTATGTAAATACAATTAGAAATCAATTAATTTGAGAGTTCATTTTTATAAGGTAATAGTATTTTTCCTCTTTATGGCATTCTTGTGGAAAATAATAAATCATAACTTTCTTGAAATTTAAAAAACATGAATTTTTCTAAAACAAAAAATAGAAATTTTATTTACTAAATATATTTTTATTAAGAACAATAAATAGGGCTTCCTTTTTTAGGCAAATGCTTAAAATTTTGCGCACTTTAAACGTTCAGATAAGCGCGAAAAATGCATTTTTCGCTTGGTTTGGGAGGCTACGATGATTTTTATAATGCTTATTTTTGCCTCTTCCGGGATTTTTATGCCTAATGTGCCTATTTGCAGGATTTTCAAAAAATCCTTAACAAATGTATTGAAAACGAAAAACAGACCGCTAAGAAATGACCCAAAAAAATTTCAGAAAATTCCCCTAAAGAAACGAATAAATTTAATGTAAAAGGAGGGGGGGGGGGTGAATACATTTCGACGTATTTTTGGCAATTAATTTTTAATTTAATAATTTCAGAAATAAAATCCCGAAAAATCTCGAGTTCATAAGTGGGATTAAATAATGCTTTTGCTCACTTCAGTGGAGCGGTCTGCGCGAAGTTTCAATTTCACTGCGCCAACGGAAGTCGGCGATGGTCAACGCGTGGCGACGCGTCACTTGGCTTTGCCGCGTACTGGTCATAATTGCCGATTTGGTGGAGCGGGCGGAAGAAGCATTCGCGGCGATTGATCGTCTGTTGGAAGCTCTGAAACTGATCGCGGTTGGCACAAATTTGAAGCAGGAGTTCGAGCGGTTGGACGGAGGCGGAGACACGGAACTGAACCAGGAGGGGGGTGGTGGCCAAGCGGGACAATTGGCCAATGAAGAGCCGTTTGATTTTGCAGGTGGGGGAAGAGGACTGACAAACATAAGTAGAAACCGGATTTTTAGGGTTTTACCTTTTTTTGCGCATAGTGCTTGTTGAGAGAAGCACGAAAATCACATATTTTCGAACTTTAGCACATATTTTGGCCTTTTTCCATAAATTTCATAGCAAAAGTGCAATAAAAAAGGAAAACACACCCCTAAGAATCGGTCCCAAAAATTTCTGAAAAAACACACCCCTATGAATGGAAATAAATTTTAAAAAACATTTCCAAAATTTATTTTTATTTTCTTGACCAGTTGAAAGTGTGCGGGCGAAATTATAAAAAAATTAGTCACTTTTGTAATTTTTGTGCATAAAGACACTGGGCTTTTCCAATTTTTAACACCTATTTTCGAACCTATTTTGGCATTTTGGGCGTTTTTATCACCTATTTTCCATTTTTTTCACACCTATTTTAGTACCTATTTCAGTGTTTTTAGCACTTAAAACCCCGGTCTCTAAATAGAAGCCGTAATTATTAAATTTAAGAATATAAATTATAAAATATTTAAGCATTTGTTAACGTGTTGGACATATTTGGAATGAACCAATTGTCCTTTCGACTTGCAAATGTTTCTGTGAAACCGTCGATGGTTGGAGAGGCGAGAATACTCTTCCGGGCAACGAGAAAAGCCGTGGCGGACAATAAGCACGAAGTCCATGGCGGCATTTGGGACCCAAGGCAAAGCCGAAAGTTCGAAATGGCCGAGGCAAAAATCAATAAATCGATTGGAATAAAATTGATATTTTATAGGCAATTAGCGAATTTGTGAAAGCGAAAGACTCAAATGGGTCGATGGACCGCTTGTTGGGCTTTTTGGACGAGTTCAACAGAACGAATCGTTTTGACATGGTCAGAAAGGTATGTATGGATCATAATTAATTTATGTTGATTTCTCAATGATCAGTTTATATGAAACAAAAATTTACGAAGATTTTGAATCTGTCCTGTTTTTTTTAGTCTTTTAAAATAATTATTATTTTATTAAATAAATAAATTATAAAAATTGAAAAAAACAGTAAATTACCGTATTTTCTCTAATTATATGCCCCGTCTCCATTTATCTACCCGTGTCTCAAATTATCTCCCCCTTTCTGAGGAGGTTAAAAAATAATATACCGTGGCATATAATTAGAGAAAATACAGTAGTCAATTTTTATAAGAATTGGTTTCAAATCCGCAAAATATGTTATTTGAAATGTTGTCCTAATAATTTAAAAATGTATGCTAAATGTCCGTCCATTCCCATTTGATCAGTTCGCCGGTCATGTGGACACCTAAAAAATTTATTTGTTTTAATTGAAATTATTAAATAAATAATTATAAAACTGAATTTTATGAAATGAAAAGCATTAAATTAGTCAACTCTATGAATAGGGTTTGAATTACAAAAAATCCTGTTTTACCCAAATTTTAATTGTTGGTCCTAATAATCTTTAAAATGTATGTAAATATCCGTCGATTCCCAACTGATCAGTTCGCCGATCAAGTGGATATCTACCGGGACGATCCCAGGGAGGATGTGCACGAATTGTGGCGCAAATTCACGGAAAGCATCGATTGGATCCATCGGCTGAACTGTGGACGAAAATTGCTCCAATTCATTCAGCTGCTGCACCGATTGTTGCCAAAGTACACGGAGATGAACCGATTGAAAGCGGAAGATCAAAGGGAGCAATTGGAGGAGGAAATGTTTTGGGCGGCGGAAGAGGAAGAAACTGTGCCAACACCGGCGGAAGGGGCGGCGCGGGGAGACGATGAGGGAAACAGTGCCAAAAACAGAGGTAAAAATTGGGAAAAGATTTCAAAAAAATTATTATTGTTTAAATTTTCAAATTATGCTCCATAACAAAATTATAAACTCAAGAAAAAATTTTTTTACCACTTCAATAATATCTCACGAAAAAAATTTTCCAGCCCCCTAGGAATTTTTTCTGAAAATTTCCCGATTTCAAACCTGTAGCAAATTTTGTTCTCTTTCTTTTTGTCTTCAAAGTTTTGAGTTTACCTATATTTTGTTACGCCAAATTTGGGACCATTTTCGGAAAAAAATTCATAAAAATTTTTTTCTTTTAGCTCTTAGTATTTATAGGGGAAGGTATGCTTGAAATTTCAGCTGAATTAGTCCACGGGAAATTGCTGAAGTGGCAAAAAAAAAATTCTTGAGTTTATAATTTTGTTACAGAGCATAATCTTAAAAATTTTACGTAAAGTTTTATTTTAGTTTTGAGAGCCTTCGCCACATTGGAACTCGAGACAATTTACAAGAAAATCAAAGAGAAAATGTTGGCACAGTTTGAGGGCTGGTGGAAGCGCGTGCCGGAACAGAAGGAGCCGCTGTACGAGTTCTTCAAACAGCTCGAGGACATCTCAACGCGTTACGTCATGGCAATTGTTGACGCATTTTTCGACGGCATTTCCATTGAGAGTTTTCGGCAGGAATATTCACTGGGCGTCAAAGGTGGGGCTGTGAGCGGAATGATCAGAATTGGATTTGACACTTTGGCACTAATCCAAACTTCGAAATTTGTTTATTTTAACGAACATTGGGAAAAATGCCAACTTAACTATCAGTTTTAATTAGAGACCGGACAACTGGGGTCGGAGGATCCCGAGTCTGGATCCCGACTAAATCCCGACGATTTTGAAAGAACGATCGGGACGAATCCCGAATTTAATCCCCCTGGATTCCGAAAAAATCCCGCGGGATCCCGATCCCGTCCGGTCTTTAGTTTTAATTTAAAAATGCGACCCATACCAATTAAAAATGGGTTCATGATTTTAAAAGCATTTGCCTATATTACAAATTCGAAGTCATCATTAGGCTGGCTGCACATTTGGAATTTATTTCCATCTGTAATTAATTTAAATTTTAAAAATATAGTAATAATAATTTAATTTTAAAATTCAGATGTCAAAGTTATCAAGACAAAGGACCAACAACGTCCCATCGCCGAAAATGACCGGACAATCCATCCAAATCAAAGAGTTGGCAGTGAAACTGAGCAAATTGCCAAAATTTTGGCGAATGACAAAACGCCAACTGGCGTCATTGGGGAGACAAATGCATTTTTTGATCACTTTTTCGCTGATCAGCACAACAACAATTTGTTCGACAAAGAGTCCCACCACTTTTATTTGAACATTTTTATTCAAACATTTGACAAAAGTCTGCAAATCACCAAATTCCTCACCATTGGACTTGCGAGTGTGTTCAAGTGGAGAAAACGAGTAATAAAAATAATTTGGCTAACAAATACGTTTACATTAGAGACATAATTTATCGATTGAATTATTAAAAATTATTACTATATTTTCAAAAGTTTAAAAAGGCATATACATTCACGGTATTTGAACGCCCCCCCCCCCCCGAATTAGAACCCCCCTTTCGAGGGGGGCTGAAAAATAGAACCCCGGGGGTTCAAATACCGTAAATACGGTAATTTTGTGCTGAGCGAACAAATTTCAGTATTTTTATTTTTAAATTATTTAAAAAGAAAATTCTCTATTTAAATGCATGCACACATCCTCGAGAGATTTTCAGATCCATTTATTGGTTTTAATCATTTAACAGTTTCTCTCCGAATTGGCCGAATCTGCTGCAAATGAATTTGATGGATTTATGTATTTCTTTGAAACGGGCAACAGCGGAAGCGGCGGAAAGAAGAGAAAGTTTCGGAAGCCGCTTCCGCCCGTGCTCAGCAAACAAACGTTGAAAACGATTGTGAAAGTGATCCGAGTGTACGAGATGAAATTCCGGCACAACAACTACCCGCGTACGGGTCCACTGCGTTTCGGCGCCAGCTCAGTTTTTGGACATAACTTTTTTCTTTGTCAACCAAATCTAATATTGTTGGTATCATCCGAAAGCGCTAAGTGTTCTCTATTAGCATGCTGAATTCCGAAAAATTTCGTTATGTTCAAAAAAGTTAGGACCAGAAGAATTCAAAACCGAAATATTAAATGTTCCAAAATTTAGCAATTTTTCGTAATATTTTCATTTTTTTTTACATATTTTAAGAATTTTTGAAAATTTAGAAAACTATCTTGTAAAAAAATAAGTTTTTCAACCCACAAAAAAAAACTATTTTAGCCATCAACAATTCAAACCAAATAATCAAAATTCAAAGAAATTTGAATGACCATTTATTTACTGGCTAGCTTAAGGCATTAAGCATATTTAGAAAAAAAAAATTATGGCCCATTAATTAAGCAATTTCAATAAATGGCACAGCGTTTTTCAGGGCACAAAAGTGCGAATCATGAGCTTTTGATCTCAACATTTAAGTTTTTAGAGCTTACATCCTACCTATTATTAGCAATTTATATGCTCTAAAAATCGTTTGGTCCTACTCAATATGTTCTTTACATTTTGACACCATTCACTTTTAAAATTGCCCCCTATTTGTGAGTGTGTGTGTGTATCAAGCCAAATTAAGGGTATTTTAATTTGGGTCATTACAAAGCAATAAATATTTTTGTGCCAGATTTTGGACGTTCACTGGCGGAAAGTGCGCGAAGCGCAGGAAAAAGCGAAAATGGCCAAACGAAAGACAACGGAGGACGAACAGAGTTCATCCTCCGCTTCATTGTCGCGCACGAGCAGCAACGAGGCGGTTGGCGAACAGTTGCTGCGCATGTTGAGCATGGATGGGGACGAAGTGCCAATGGATGAGCGGGAGAGGAAGGAGTCGTTGGACAAAATTGAGGTGGGCGATGGGATAATGTGCTAATATTAACACAAAAAAATCAATTTTATTTTTTTATTTGTAAATAAAATAAGGCGTAAATTTGCCAAAGGGCACCACAACACGGGGAGGAAATTAATGAAACCATCAAATGTAAATTTTTTTTTTTTTTGATAACCAATTTTTTAATTCTTGATAGCATTCGATAGCCCTAAGTGTTTTCTATTAGATTACAAAATTTAAAAAAGATTCGTTAAGCTTAAAGAAAGTTAGGACCAAAAATGCCCAAAAAATTTTTAGTTTTGCAGGTCATAACTTTTTTGAAACACTTAATTAATTGCAAAATAATTCAAAAATAGACAAAGTTTTTCACTCCCGCCGGCCTTACAATTTATTTGAGCGCCAACCGGGGTTTTGCGAGATTTTAATAGTACAAAATCCCGGTTCTGGGCTCAAGCCAAGAGTTTGGGCTTCAGTTTGCCCAGATAGCCCGAAAACCTTTTTATTTGGAGGTAGAGCGGGCAATAAATGAATGCCGGCGGCGGTTATCATCCATAAATTTGCGGGCTAAATGCAACTGCTAGTCCGTGGCTGGATTCAATTTTATGTGCTCAGGGGATTAAGCTAAAATACTAACGTAAATCCGGGTCCAAGATGATGTCGCTTAATTTTCTCATAAAATTGCAATTTTTGCTTGTTTTAGGCATTGGTTAAAGCCAAACGGTTGCTGCTTTTTGCGATTATTTTGCGGCAAAAATACGCCCGGATTGAGCGCAAAAACGCGAAAAGTGCCGCTGAAGTCATCGTCAATTTTGAACCAATTGATGCGGCCTATTTTGAGCTGTTGCGTGACATTCGCCGCGAGACGGAGCGATGGGTGCCACGGCAGCGGGAGATTAAGCGGCTTTATCGCGTGTGCCGAAATTTGAACCGGGCGGAACGGGTCGAAATTGGAAAATTGGTCGACGCATTTTTGCGCGGACAAAGTGTCGACAATTATTTGGAAAGCCAAACAACAAAAAGGGACAAAACGCGAGGAGCAAAAGCACCGTGAAAAGCGGGGACGGCACGGATTTCTATCATTATTTATTTTTTTTTAAAATTTAAATGCAACTTTTATTTTTTCTTATTTAATAAGAAAAAGCGGTAGAATTTAAAAGTTGCAAATGATTTTTATGTGCAATTTATTGGAGCTGATAAATGCTGTTGAAAAGGGGCAAATAATAATTATTCTATCAAATAATTTAATTTCCTTTAATCTTTCGTTGTGTTGTAAAATTTATTTATTCACCTTAACTTTTTGAGAAAAATATATTTGTTATAACTTTTTTAAAATCACAAAAAATAAAATTATGGTTGCGCATTATTTAGAATCTAACGAAACTTTTTTACGAAACTTTTACTATCTAACGGTACCAAGCATGTTAGTAAGCTAATGAGTTGAGAAAACGAATCTTTATCGAAAAACTACATGAGATGGCTTTTAGCTGTTTTGTTTAGCATTTATTTATTTGGAAAAATAATAAAAGTCATTAATATGAAAAATTTATGAAACAATTATAATTTATTTAATTTATATTTTCATATTTATGTATGATTTCCGGTGACAAAGGCAATTATTGCTAATACATAATTAAAAGTCAAAAAAATCTTTGAAAAAGCTGCTCTCAAAAGAGAATATCTGTGACGTTTTCTCCGCAAATCCACGGCAACAATTTTGCAAAAAAAAATTAAAAATAAATTATTTGAAGATATTGAAAAATGGGAAATCATCAGTGCGTTATTATGAAGTATTAAAAGAGATTTGTAACTTCCAATTAAATATTAAATGTTGCATTGTCGGAGGATTTCGGAGCTTATGGGGGCACGAATTAAATAAAATGAACGAAAAATATTAAATTTATTAAATTTTTGAAAGAAAATTACAATTTAAAATATACAGAAGATAAATAGAAATAAAAAAGAAGGCTATGATTATGGTGGTTATGGTTACTGTACAAGTCACCACACGCAAATGGCAGTCGGAATAATTATGGAATTTGAAATGAAATAGAACGGATACGGTGGTGGTGAATTGTCAGTCAACTACAGTATGGAGGGCTCTGGCTGACAATGATGAGGGTGGTACGGTAAAGCCATTTTGTGGTTGGTATTATGATTATAATAATGATAAATAATAATACACGTTTTGCCCGTCGGGTGAACCTGAGATGCTTCCGGGAAAATGCTTCTCGCGCCGTCGCCACAGAAGAGGAAAAGCGATGGCACAGAGAGAGAGAGGAGAAGCAAATTGCCCGTCCATTGAATGGTTAAGTGGTAAGAAAATTATGCAAAAAATAAATTTAAAAAAAATGTGAATGTAAAATAGGCAAATTTAATTTCTCTATTTTTTATTTTCAAAATTTTTTGGTAAAATTAATGTTAAAATTTGCCTGAGAAAAGTTAACAAATGACCTAAAATAAAACAAAATTGCGATTTGCATCCAGTGATCAACGAATAATTTACCTATGACCTTGATACAAAGAAAGTTATTGCCAGAGATCGAAAAGCCAGGGAAAAGCCAATTTTGATAATTTAAATTACTAAAAATGCCGAGAAAAAACTGATATAAAAATCATACGGTAAAATTTCTCCATTTAGGTGCTATCATCACTGAATTAAAGCCGAGATTTGATTATCCGATCTCTGTTTGTGGAGAAGATGATGGCATTGTGGTAAGTGATGAAAATGTTAAAAAAAAATTAATAAAGCCGAAAATTTGATGGCACACTTTGAACCGACGGAAACAAAAAAAAAACCCAACAAAGCCCCAAAAAGTGAAAAATAGAAAAAGCAATTAATTTAAGCTGTCCTAAACTGGCAACATTGGCTGGTCATTCGGAGTTTTGTTGTCGTCCTGCTGGAGAAAGGCACACAACAGACGGCCCATGACCAGGCTGGTCATCTGCATGCCAGCACTGGAGTGCATTTAAGGCATCCCAAAGACCAGCAGGGGAAAAACATTGATTTCCATATAAATCACCGCGCTAATGACAAAATTTAAACATTTTCATAAATGAATGAAAGCATTTTTAGGCTGATACTTTTTGCTTAATATAGGGCATATTATGAAATTTTAATGCTTAATAAAAGAAACAATTACCATTATGAGTGAAATCAATTTTTATTGCATGCGCTAAATGAGCAAAATCCATCATACTTTCATTAAGATATTTGTTAATCCCATTTTGCGTGCTTAAGAAAATAATTAATGCAAAATCATAGGTTAATTAATTGTCCAATTTGTCAAATTGCACTCACTTTTTGTTGGCACATTTTTGCTCCTTTTTGTCGGCAAAACTTTCAATTGCCTCCCCAATTAATTCAATGTTTAGCAATTCTTCCAATTCATTCACTTTCATTGCTTTTTTCAATAATTCTTCAACAAATTGTGCCAAAAAACAAAAGCTGTATTTAATGGCAAATTTTGTTTGGTTGGCACTCTCTTCTGCCGTTGAATTTGCCAAATACTTCAAAATAAAATGGAAAATTTGCGAGTCCGAACGGAGGACCAAAATTTGTCCATCATTTTTAATGTTGCCAAGAATTTTGGCCATTTTTATCACTTCGTAAACTGTGGGCGAATATTCGGACAATGAATGAAAAAGATCAAAATTTTCTGAAATAAAAAGACTCAATTTGGTTTTCCATTTTAATTAAATAATTTACAAACGAAGGTAATTAGGAGAAAATAATTTGTTGGCCCTTGGCTCATTTTGCAATGAGTGACAGATCGCCAAAACACAACTCACTTTTGTTCTTTTTAAAATCACGGTACAAAGCGTTGCGCTTCTTCTGCAGTTCGATCACCATTTGGTCGTCTTCGTCCCATTTCATTTGCAAATTGTTGCTGTTCGTTTTGTTGTCATTGTTGGACGACCGCTGTTGCTGCTGCTGCCGATGCTGATCACCTGCCGAACACTCGAAGTGATCAGTGCCGGTCCGAGTTGGCCTTGAAAATTGATCAGTAATAGGACATATATAATCTGTTTAATTATGCAATTTACATTTACTAAGCTACAGAGCTTACATATAAGCACTCAGAATTTTGATGAGGAAAAATCTGCTGAATTGTGAGTGCCCAGATTGATCCATGCTCATTGCCTACGCCAATAATGGCGGAATTTAAGAACAACTTAGCACCAATGAGGATTTGAGAAAATTTTTAGGATAGGAATTACCATATGGCGCCGCGAAATTTATTTTAATTGCATTGGCAAAATTCACAATAGTTTCTCCAAAGAATTTGCTCATCTCATTTTTCATGCTTAAGCATAAATGCATGAAATATTAAATAAAGAAAATAATTATAATTAATTAATTAATGAAAATGATAGGAGAATAAATTGCACCTTTTGTCCCCGCACATTCTCTCCTTTTTCTCGGCAAAATTTTCAATTACCATCCCATTGGATTCAATGCCAAAAAACACTAAATAATGATTTTCAGCCATTGCTTTTTTTAAAAATTCTTCAACAAAATATGCCATAATGCACGGCAAATGTTGGTCAGGCACTTTTGGGTTAGAATTAAAATAGTAGGGCTTCTTCAGAAATTTCATAACAATTTCAAGTGTTTTAAAATCCGAAGGGATGCCCAAAATGTGTCCATCATCGTCAATATTGGCAAAGAAATTCGCCATTTTAATCAATTCATCAAATGTTGGCGAATATTCGGACAATGAAAGCAGAAATTTAAAATTCACTGTAAAAGAAAATTCACATTTATGTGTGATATTCAGGAGATTTAATAATAAAACTAAAATTTATAAAAATAAAAAACAAAAGGACTTAAAAAACACTCATAAATAGGGATACGATTTTTTAGGCTCTAAAAGCAGCCAAATACCTAGGTAGGTTTTAGGTCCTAAAAACCCAAAAATAGGCACTAAAAAATGAAAAAAAAGCACTAGAACAGGGCTCGGATTCGTATTCGAGGGCATCAATTTTTTTTTTTTTTCGGCTTTTGTGTGCTACCTCGAAACATGCCCATTAATTTATAATTTGTAAATTTACAAACAGTTACGGCCTTAAAATTAAAAAAAAGATCGCTTTGAGGCATTCCAGCAGACTTAAAACTACCAGACTAAATTGACCCATATTTCAAGTGCATTTAACTGACAAAATTCGCCACCAGCACACATTGGACAGTGAACTCGTGAAAGCGTTCGTTTGGTTGACGGATCTGAACGGTTCGAAAAAATCTTATTAGTTGATAACTTTTGGTAAATTAATTCCCATTTATTAAATATTCGGAAAAATGACGTTAATTGGCACTCAGAAAAATTCGGAAATTTATTAGTAATGGTGCTCAAATTAGGAAATTTTACCTTCAGGTCGCAAAGAGTGACGCGAGGAAAGTGCCCACTGTGCTCCCAAGAAGAGCCATGAGTTAGGAAGCTGTTCAGCATCTTTAAGAAAAGCATTTTGACAAATATTTCCCATAAAAAACAAAAATTTCACGGGACTAAATCAAAACAAAAAATAAATATTAAAAATTAAATTTAAAAAATATTTTTTAAATTATGCCCCACACGGAACAAAGATTCAAAGGACTTATGATGATTAGGGACGGGATTTTTAGGATCTAAAATTCGAAAATAACTCAAAACAACATTTAGGTTATTTAGAGAGTAATTCAAAGTTAATGGGAAACAGAATAAATCCAAAAATGCGTTCCCATTAATTAGTTTCAAATGCCATCAATTGCGAACACTCACCGTCCATCCCCAATTGGGCAATTTGTCGACACCCAAAAACATGCTGATGAATTTGAACTAAACGAATTTTATATTAACAAGCAATTAATTGATGGCATTTTCAGTGTGAAAATGCCAAAATGAGTGTTCTCACCTGAACAATGTTGGCGATTAAATACAGAAATTTGGATTTTCTTATATATTTGATACATATTTTTGACTTTTCTTATATATTTTCGTTTTTTTACGTATTTTGATGATTTTTTACGGAAATATTTGGAAATCCTCAAAGAAAATCCAAAATTTCGTCAAATTTTTGTATACATTTTCATTTTTATATATTTATAGCGAAAAAATACTTTTGAAATGTACCTCTGAAATTACTAAAAAGTAATTTTAAAAATACTAAAAAGTGATTCTAAGCCTATTTAGGTCATTTTTATGCATTTTGTACCTCCTATTTTTTTTACCAAAAAATAACGATTTAAAAATTTTTATTTACATATTTGGTACATACATACAGTGCCCCAAAAAAGTCTTGCCCCAATGAAACATATTTATGTACATATTTTGACCACTTTTGTACATGTTTTTGGCAGCCCTAATTATAAATGATGAATTTTTAAATATATTTTGAAAAAGAATATTTTTAAAACTAAAAAAAAACAATAAATGGATTTTTAAACACATAAATTAAGATTTTTTGAAATTTTTATTAATTAATATTTATTTTTTTACCCTCAGCTTCTCGCTGTACCAATGCTTCTTCCACTGCTTCTTCACTCCTTTCATGGTCAGAAAGTTTCACCATCCGATCTTTGTTGTTTCCCCAATACACAAAATATGGCACGTGCCAAGTTGGGGTGTTCATCTCCACCAAATTGCCATTTGTGATTTGTATTTTATAATCGAAAAAGCTAAAATAATGCTAGTCATATCAAGTGTTTATCCGAGGGCGGTCTGTGGTGGAGTTTTTTCCAAAATATAAATATTATTTTTCAAATTAAATGTTGAGCAATGTTTACCGGACAGCATGTTGCAGAAGGACCAAAAGTAGTGAGTGAATTGGGAGAACAGAGCCATTGCGACCAAAATGAAAGGGACCCACTAAAAAAGGGAGGGGAGAGACAGTAAAAAACACAATGCCAAAAATAGGGGGAAAAACAGCAACACCACCTGATAGTAATTGAGCCGATCAGTGCCATTGTTGCGTTGTTCGGCCAACGGCACACTTTCGTTGAACGGCACATAATAGGTGGACTCGACGAAACTGTGCAGAGAGGGAGAAAGATGATCATGGAAAGATGATTTTTAATTAAAATTAAAAGCACTGAGTTAATTAATGCTAATTATGGTAAAAAAAAATTAAAAGCACCCGTTAATTACTGCTAAGTATGGTAAATGAGTTGCATTCCATCCCCTCATCGATCTCCAGGTGATTATCAGCTTAACGCCACAAATATAATAGGCAAACTGACCAATATTCGTGAATGTATTCCATCCATTGTTCATTGAATTCGGCCTGCGTCCAACAGTACATGGGCTCCGAGACGGGACCGTACTCCTGCGAAATGTTGGCAATTTCAATTTAAATTGAGGAGGAATATTTTAAATAATTAATTTAAATGCTAGATCGAAATAAGGAAGGGATTTTTTTTTCATATCTCAGAATTTTTCACAAAACCCGCTCCTGACAAAAAAAGCAATCTATGGTCATTAATTTTTTTTTCCATGTTTTCGAATGCCTTCATTTAAAGTCATTATCAATTTGATAATTATACGATTCTATAGCCTAAAAAGATTAAATAGTAATTAGGGTCTCCCATTCTCTCGATTTGTCAATTGGAAGGTGCCGGGTCGTTACTCAAAAACCATCAAAAAAAAAAAATTTTTTTTTTGACAAAAAATTATTCATCATAACTTCGCTCAAAATGAATTAAAATTTTATAACATTCGATAGCCCTTAGTGAATTTCCCATTTGATGGTGTTTTGACTAACGTCCCAGCAATATTAAAACCCAAACAATGAAGATCTTCTAATTGCTGGTCAATAAGCCCTTTTCTGATCCAGGGTTCCTGATCACTTTTATACTGTATACAATAATAACTGGACTATTGACTAAGGATGATTGGGTCACCCGCCAAACCGACTTTGGCAAAAACAACGATGGCACAGCAAATGAGCAGGAATGGCGTGGCCGAGTTGTTCGCCCTGTCCACAATGTCCTCGTCTGGCCGCTTCTCAAACAATCGGTCGGCCAACTTTTTCAGCACGTCCATTCTGACGACGATAAACGAGCAGCAGAAGTGACGACAATGGCGCTGATGATAAATTTTGTGTGAACGATGAAAAAATTGATGAATGGAGAGTGGAAGATGGAGATATGGAGATGAATAAAGTGTGATTTTGTGTTGTGCAAAAAATGGGGACAAACGATGGACGGACGGACGGAGGGAGGGATGGCA
This sequence comes from Heterodera glycines, assembly GCA_004148225.2. Lineage (NCBI taxonomy): Eukaryota > Metazoa > Nematoda > Chromadorea > Rhabditida > Heteroderidae > Heterodera > Heterodera glycines. The sequence continues at coordinate 15,107,923 of CP049712.1, read as the reverse complement.
GTGATCAGAGCAATCACTTTTGGACGATGATTTACCAAAATGAATACCTCCTATACATAAAAATGGATGAATGAATGAACCAATGAATCAGCATGAGAAACTTCCAAAAAGCGTTATTTACGTCAAATTCTGATCCAGACCATTGAGTTGAAATCCATTTTTCTTAGTCTCTGATCGCTTTACAATACCCGTATAAGGTGCTTTTGATTGTACAAAATTGTCACAAAAATATTTTTGTCTTTCAGTCATAAAAGAATATCTTTTCGTCTCTTAAGCCTAAAACAAAATGAGACCAAAGACCTATTTTCTATACAACCAAACATTTTGCCAAATTTTCTTTGCAAAATAAAACAAAAATTAAACCCCGTAAATTCTGTTTTTATTTTTAATGTTTATTATTGTGCATATAACCACCAACCGTTGTTGCCTAATTAGTTCACTGAGTCGCGTGATAATGTGTTCGCCCGTTGACAGGGGAAACGAAAGCAATTGACGCTTTTCGTCATAGTTCACATTTTGCGAATATTTGCTGAGAGTTTCGAATAAAATTTTGCTGAATTTTATTTTTTCACTTGAATCAGAATCCAAAACGATGCTTCTTCTGTTGCCCAATTGGCATGACTCTTCCGTGCCGTCGGCGTAATGGCCAATGATTTGGTCCAAAATGGCCAAAAGTTCTTTCAACGCAACGATTCCCTCTTCATACTTTTGCATTTTCCCATAATTTTCTTCGTCAGAAATTTCCCAAAAAATTTTTTTCAAAATTTTGAATTCATTCGATTTGCTCAGATTTTCAATTGGATTTTGTTGTTGTGAATCTAATTTCGCCTGAATTCTTTTTCTCAATGCTTCGCCGAATTGAAGCACTGCTGAACATGGATAAAAATGTTAAATAGTTTCAAAAACAATTAGCAAATTAATAGGGTTACGCCTCCCGCCCGGGTCCAGACTCGAAAAAAAAGAATGAAAAATTATTAATCAAAGTTTCTTATGGCAGACAAATTGGGGGGGAGGGATGGGAAGAGATGAGATGATTATGATGAATGGAAATGATGAATGAATGGGGGAGGGGAAAATCCGAACTTTGTGTGGGACACATAATGAACAAAAAAAAAATGTGTTGGACAGCAAAGCAAAAAGCGAAAGTGTTGAACGCGGACGGACGGACGGACGGACTTCATTAATAAATGGTGTAAAAATGATGAATTGTAATAAAAAAAAATGCAGAGAAATTGCACAGCACAAATTGTGGGATGGAAAAATGGGCAAGAAGGAATAATGAATGAATGATCAATCTGCATAATGCAATTAATGAAAAATAAATAAATAATTATTAGTTTTAGCAATTAGATTAGCAATTTAAATATGGGGGGGAACTGTGGGATGGATTCGCGCAGCATTTTCCGAGTTGTTGTTTTTTTGGCGGGGGATGGGTCAAGCGAATTTTTCGAATTATGTACACCGAAGAATTATTTTTGAGTCCCAGTCCAATTTTCGCGTCTTTTTTACCCGACTGGGAGTTTTACGGGAACGGGAAAAAGATGGAAATTCCATTCTGTACGGGAATTGCTTCCTGTTTTTTTTTAGTTTTTCCGTTTCCCGTCCCCGAATATTTTTTGCCGGATTTATGAATTACTTATTTGGGCAAATTATCGATCAATAAAAGGGAAAATGCTTTTATGTGGGTTGACAATTATTGTGATTTATTAACAAAACATTCATTCATTTCTTTTTTTGTTGTTTTCCAAAATGAAAAAGGGGAGGGGTGGAAAAAGCTGATAAATGTTCAATTTTAATAGAAAGCACAGAAAAATTCGTCCAAATTCTTTTCAATTTAAATAGCCCATAAGTTTTAAAAATTATTTAAGGGTTAATTAAAGAGCCCAGAATTTTGAATGGACGGGACTGGACTTGGAAATTGGTCCGGGACGGGCCTAACGGGACAAAAACAAACAAACAAACAAGAATACAAGATAATCCATAAAACAACACCGAATTTAGCCTTCCAAAATTTCAAAACTTATTTCGAAAAAATATCAAAGCAACAAAAAAAATCTGTTGCAAATTGCAAAAACACCAACAAATAAGCGTACAGCTAATGCATTGTCTATTTTGCAAGAAAACCATTCGTTTTTGTATCTCACAAAAAATGGAATTTCTGCTGATTTTATCTTACTTAAGCAAAGCTAATAGAAAAAAAGAAAGAAAACGAATCGGAGGGGAGAGAGCACAGAAGAAAAGGACAAAATGACAACTTCTGCTGGAGAATGGAAGAATAAACAGAAAGTGAGAAGATGAAAGACCAACGAAGCGGGGGAGGAAATGTGCCGAAGGCGCGGATTGTGTTCATCGACAAATTACCGTGGCGCCTGATCGCGATCGCGCAAGAAATATCGGCTCTATCTATTCATGCAGTTCACACACACGACCATAAAAAAAAGACGCGACCATAAAATATTTTCAGAGTTCCCAAGTTTTTTTTTTCAAAATAAGACAAAATGGCCTAAAAACTAAGATTCTGACCCCAAAAATAAGATTTTTCTAAAACTAATATTTGCGTGAAGGAAACGCAATAAAAACATGAAAAATTGACTTAAAACAATATTTTATTAGCATAAAAACGAAGGCCTGTCAATTGAAAATTTTGTAAATCAGCATTTTGAAAAATTTTATTCAAAATTTAAAAATTAATAATGTTTTTGCGGCGTGCTTTTTCCAAAAAACTTTTGGGAATTGGGGGGCCGGCGGTGCCGATAGGCGCCGCCGGGAAAATTTTTGAAATTTTGTATGTGATTTGTTAACAGATTTTGTATAAAAAAAGACCAAATTTAGAGATTTTAAACTAATTTTTTTAAGAAAAATTGGGATTTTGGTGTCCGGTGGCGCCGATAGGCGCCACCGGGAAAATTTTTTCAAATTAAAATGAAATTTGTTAACAGAATTTCACCAAAAAAATGACCAATTTTGAGATTTTGAGCCCATTTACGTTTTGGTGGCATTTTGTGAATTTCACTCAAAAAATGAAATAAAATGTAATTTTTTTTTAAAATCAAATTAATTCAAATATTCGCTTCAGAAAAAAATGAAAAATCAAAATAGTCATTCAAATTTTTCATTTTTTATTTTCAAATCCAAAAATAAGCACAAAATAAGCACGTAACGCTGAAATAAGCACAAATCTTAGAAATAAGCACATTTTTACTTTCTAAGATCCGACCCCTCAAAATAAGCACAAATCTTAGAAATAAGCACACTTGGGAACTCTGAATATTTTTGTAAATTTAATGCAACATAACTTCTTCAAGAAGCACCCAAATTAAACATTCTTGGTATCATTCGGTAGCCCTAAGAGTCCTTTATTAGCTTGCTTGAAAATTTTCAAAAAATTTCGTTGGGGTTCAAAAAAGTTGTGCTCAAAAGTACTAAAAAACCAGTTTTTTGAAATTTTCTAGCCATAACTTTTTGAACTCCAACTAAATTTTTTGAAAGCTAATAGAGGACTCTTAGGGGCTCTCAAATGACACTAAGAATGTTTAATTTGGATGCGGATGCTTCTTGAAAAAATTATGTTGCATTAAATTTGCAAAAATATTTTATGGTCGTGTGAACTGCAATAGAGCGCCGAAATATCACGGTCGCGTTCTGTAAATCTCTGGTATTCATTGCACGTAATTTCAGTCAGTTCATTGCCGGTCATTGTGCGGGAGGGATGAGAAAAATTTTAAACCACCTATGGACCTGCCGTTGGATGCTTCAACAATTTAAATTATAAGCATAAACTAATGAAGAACCACCCAAAAAGATTGGAGCCCGGGGCAATTGTAAAAATGAAAAGCAAAATTTTTAAAATTTTGGACTATTTGTTCTGTCCCCATTTTCCTCATCAATCGCACACTTTTTGTGAGCGGACTTGGGTCAAGAAATGGTTAACTGTGAAGATCTGATCTAATACCCAACCTATACGAAAGTCCAAAAATTATCAGCAAATTCGTTCCTAAATCGTTTATCTTTAAGCATTACCAAAAGTTGACCGAATGAGCAGGACAGTTGCTGCTGACTGTCTTACAATTAGTCGCGAGCGGAGAAATTTTTGCGTTCTTATTTGCGGAGTCAATTTCATTTTAAAATAACATTTTTTATACAATTGAAAAAAAAAGTCGTTTTCTTTTTACACTGTAAATTTTTCGTAAATTCTCTCCATATCTTTTTATAATTAAATTAATATAAATTTGTTAATGTATATTTGTTGTGACTGAGCTGTAGACCATTTGGCTAAATGGTCTACGGCTCAGTCACAACAATATTGACAACGTTACAAAGTGCAGCTAAATACCTATCAAAGGAATGATGAAGCGTTCTTTGTGCGTTCCAAGCAAAATGAATTTTGTGTGCTTTCTCTGTACCTTTTTTTTTGTTTGCTTCTCTAATTGTGTGTTAATTTTTGTTTTGCCTAAATTTGTCTAACTGTCTGGCATATCTGTGCTATTTCTCCTTTATGTTTTTTTTAATTGTGCCCTGTTTTATGCCCCTCCCCCTCCTCCCCTCATTTATGGATTCCCCGTTTCATTCTTTACTTTTTATTCGTCCGTTCATTTCTCAGCCAGCGTAATGCGTAATTTTCTCGTAGCTCATTTTTTCCTATCTAAATATGTCCAATTAGCTAATTAGTAATTAATTTAACAAATTCCTTCACCTTCAAGTGACCCATTTTGATTTGACCATTATAAAGTAATAAAATAATTGAAACTATTCAAGTTTTAAGCCGAATATTTCCATTTCTCAAAAATAAAATGGAGCTAATTGAAGCGTGTCGAGTTGGGAACATTGACATGGGTGAGTTAATGGGACAATAAGTGTCTTCTACTCTGTTCCATTTAGTTGATGGGGAAGTAAAATTAGAGAAATTCTCTGACTATTAACTAATTAATTAATTAATTATTATGCGGTAGAAATTTGCTCTCTGTTCAGTCCAATCGCTTGTCCTGCAGCAGGGGGCCAACATCCAAGATGGGGACATTTACGGACTCACGCCGTTGATGCATGCGGCAGGTTTCGGCCATACCATCGTTGTTCAGTTTCTTCTTGCCCGAGGCGCACACCTTGAAAGACGCGACGCCGAGGGTGCCATTTTGGGATGGGAATGTGTTGGTCTCGAGCACTTGACTCTCGAGACCATTCTATGAAAAGCCGTGGGGCGTTTAAATGTTTAACGCACTTGAAAATCGAATGTGAAAAAAGGCTCAATATTAAAATTTGATTTTGGTTTTTTATTTTTTTAATATTCGTTTCCGGCTTTTATACATCAATTTAAATGTGAGGTCGAGACCCGATTCCCGAAGTGTTATAGACGCGAAAACCTAACTACCGATTTTCTGGCTTAGGGGATCAAACTCAGTAGTGTTGGGGGGTGCCGAGTCATAACTTAATTTCGATAAAGGCTTGACATCGTTGGCGCACGCTGTCCTGTCTAAACACGTGGATGTGATCCGTTTGTTGGTGGAGAGCGGCGCCGACGTTGGCGTTTTTGACAACGAAACTCTGCGATCGCCGTTGACGATTGCCATCAACGAGCAAGAAAATTTGAACACTGAGATTGGTCAGTCAGCAATTAAAGGCAGTGAAATATAAATGTTCAAAAAATTTGGGTTTTCTTTCAGAAATTTTTGATTTTTATGGTTTATTCTAAAGCGAAAAGTTAGTGTTTTCGAATGACATATTTACATTCATCGAAATATTTCAATAAAAAAGAAAAAAATCAAAATTAACAGGGGATCATTTTTAAATACATAGGTCCAACAACAAGAAAAGTTAAAAATTATGAACTCGTCTTTGCCTGAATTTTAGCTAATTAAGGTTTTTCTGGGTCCAATTAAATTTTTTTCAATTCAGTTCGTCTGCTCGTTAAGCCTGGCGCTAATATAAACAGCGCGGACATAAATGGACGGACCCCGTTGATTTTGGCGACCAGCCTCGAAAATGTTGAAATTGTCCGTTTGTTGCTGGACGCCGGAGCAAACCCAAACATTTTGGACAACGAAAGTTGGCCCATATTGAATTAATTTAATAAAATTGTGTTTCCCCCATATATTTATTAACCCAAGTTTTTATTTATGATAGATCAAACTGCATTGGATTACGCTGTTTTGTCGAACCATGACGGGCTCATTTTGCTTCTGGAGGATTGACCGAATTGGGCAGTTAAGGCGAGACGAATAAAATGACGAAATTATTTTACACAAAAATTCTCCTTTTTTTAAATCAGCACTGCCGGCAACAAAATGACATTTTTTATTCTTTTGACTGATTTCCCAAAATCGTTGCGCTTTTTTCTCACATTCCCTTTGAATTTGCCAGTAAAAATGCCGTTCACTCATCCCATCCTAAAGTGCCATTCTCTCATTCCATCCTAAAGTGCCATTCTAATAATTCCTTCTAAAATGCCATTCATATCATTCCATCCAAAAATGCCATTCTTATAATTCCTTCAAAAAGTGCCATTCATATCATTCCATCCAAAAGTGCAATTCTCTTCATTCCATCAAAAAGTGCCATTCTCTTCATTCCACAAAAAAGTGCCATTCTGTCTTCCATCGTTTGCGCGTCCTTTTCTATCGATTACCTATTTTTGTATTTTTCTGCTGTGCTCAGACGAATAAATTTTGGCTTCTCTCCTTTCTTCCATGGAAAAATAGCACATCAAAACATTTTGAAGAAAAAAATAAAATAAAAATTATTTTCACTTTTTAAAATTTAAGTTTTTTATTAATATTCTCGAAAAATTTCCTAGAAACTTATTTATGAAATTTTCGGTCGCCGTATATAATTACTCACACCCTTAAAGCATACACAACCATTAAAATTATGACATAAATATTTAAAATAAATCCTACATTGCCATTAATCTGGTTTTTAACTTGTTATTTTATACAATAATTTTATGCTTGTGTTGAGCGTATACATTTTTTTTCGGTCGCATTAATTAAGTTTATTGTACGCGATTCTGCCATATCTTCTAAATAAAAGGGCAAAATGGCACCAACTTTTTCCAAACAACATTCATTCACGGCACTGGGCTCCTTCATTACATATTGCGGCACAAGGAGAAGCGCACGGATTGCAATGAAAGCACGCAAAAATCCAAGAAAAATGTATTATTTTTTTTAAAATGATGACAATGTTAATAGGTTTAATACCAAATGGCCAATTGATAGTGTTCTGGGCAGATTATTAAAAAAATACGATATATTTGACCCGTTATCTTTTACACAGAGCTCTGTTATACTATCCGCTACCGTATAAGGATACCGTATTAGCTGAACGTTCAAGTGACACCAAACAATTGAAAAAATCATTTCCTTAAATTTGATGCTGATAATAAAAAAATAAATAAATTGGAAAATTTTCGAAAAATATCTTAGCTAGGGGTAAATGTTTTTTTTTAAAATAAGTATTTTCTACCGAAGTCTTTTGAATGGTGAGTTTAAGAAATTCCAATTTGGCTTTTAGCTATGTTTGCAGTGACATTTGGATGCACATTTTTCCGTGGCTTAACCCTGAGCAAGTCTCGCGGAAAGTGGCACTGCTTTCTGCCCGATTTGATGGCCTTGTGGACACACATTTCAAATCGCGAAAATGGGCATTTGTATGGATGCTTATTTATTACAGCAACAACGTGAACCGTAGCGGTGTGAGCGGCGTCGATGTGTATGTTCAACACAACAGAAAAAGGCAAAATTTACTTATCCCTTATAGAAATGCTATTTATATACCCTATATATAATTTTTGATAATCTCATAATGACGAACTTTTAGGGAAACGAATGGGCCCGGCGGTGCCGATAAGCGCCGCCGGTTAAATTTTTGAAAATTGAGCGAAATTTGTGCCAATTTTTAGTTAATTATGTCAAAAAATAGCAAAATTGTTATTTTTCATAACTTTTTGTTTACAAGCAAAAATAAAATGTACTTTTTTAGAGGTTTCAGAGGTTTACGAATCGATGAATTGACGCCGTACAAAAATTTAATTGATTTTAAATGCATCGAGCTCCGGTAAACAGTGTTATTTTTATATTGTATAGAAATTTATTTCTACTTTAATCAAATCTGTTTTCGTTGGTAAAAATGTACAGCACTCTCCCACCCATTCATCTTTTCAGTCAAAAATTTCTTACGAAGTATAAACATTTCTTTAAAAATTACACATTTTAATTTTAATTATTTTCTCGAAATTTTCAAATTATTTTTAATAATTTTTCTAGAATTTTTCTAAAATTGGGGACATTCGCAACTTTATGAAAATGTCAGCACGAGAAAAATCGCTCAAAGTTTTGCAAATTTTATTAAATGCTAACTAAATAACGGATTTTGAGGCATAGCCTTTTTTTCTGCGCATTAGTTTCGAGGTACTAGTACGGTTTGTATCCCCTATTTTTCAAATTTTTTTAATTGTACGAATTGCTTTAAATGACAAATAAAAGATGATTTATGTGTTTATTGGGTACAATTCAGCGATTTGTGACCAAATCCGGTCCCCCAAATTGCTTACGCCACAAAAAATCCGAAATATATGTATGTGGAAAAAAGTGATCTGTGACTGCCAAATCTCGCTTTGTGTGCCTGCCTATAAATCATCAATAGTAAAATTTTTAAGCGTTTCCATTAATCTAAAAGCAATTCGTACAATAAAATTTTTTTTTTTGAAAAATAGAGGATACAAACCGTACTAATACCAGTTTCGATATAATAAGCGTGAAAACACCTTTTCCACTTGGTTTGAGGCTTCTACGTTGACTTTTATTATGCCTTTTTTTGACTTTTTCTGGATTTTCGTGCCTTAAATGCCTTTTTTGGCATTTTGCCGTTTTGGATGCCTTTTTGGCGTTTTTTGCGAAAAATTCCATTAAAAATGTAATAAAATAGTGAAAATACACCCCTAAGAAATGACAATTTTAAATTTTTTTACTTTCTACCAATAATCGTTTAAGAATATTTCGTTAAACAATACGCAATAAACTCCTCCAAATTATTTTAGTTACTTTGACAGCTCTGTGCTCTCATTGCTTCATCGCTTTAAGCCACTTTTCCTAATGGGCATCACTTTACAACTAATGGGCAAAGGGATGGAAGCCCCGCGGGGTTGGGCACTGCTCATCCACCAACTTCTTCCTCTGATCGGCATCACCAACATCCACAAGTTGTATGTTAGCACCGGGTACGTGAGAACAAACATCCAATCTTACCATTCATATACGCACATTTTGTAAAGTGATTTAATATTTTATTCAATTTTAAATGCGAATATGGTTCAATCAGTTTAACTTTTTAGAATAGTTTAAAAGGTTCCCCTACATTTGCGCACCTGCTGGACATTTGCGCCTATGTTCAAAATCGGGTTTAAAACTTGAGTGTTTTCAATCCCGGCTGATGGCTTAAACAGCCTTTAATAAACCATAGAAAGTGATTGTATTCGATAAGTTGATCATAAGAAAATTTTTGAAAAAAAATTAAATATTTCTAACAAAATAAACTAATTTAATACAGTTTCATCTGTTGGAATTAGGACTACGGTTTTTAGCTTCTAAAAAATCACAAAATAATTACTAAAAACAAGAAAATAAGTGCCAAAAAGTTTCAGATTTAGGGAACTAAAATCGTTAAATATTGACCAATTTTTAACATTATTTTTTAAAATTATTTTGACATTTTCTTTAAAATTAAATCTAAGAACCGGACCGGTCGGTGACTTTCAATATTTTCTTACAACAATTTTTTCCTTATTTTAGTGGCTATAGTCGACTGTGCGGACTGCTTGCAAGTATTTCAGCAACATTTCTGATCGATTGTCCCAATCTCCGACTGATTTACTATGATGCAATTATGACTGGCCCTGATCGTCCCTTTGACACCGCCAAAAAAGTGCAGGAATGGCTCCAGTGGCCACGGGGAGATGGCCGTCCAAAAGTGTTGTTTCGTTCATACCAGCTACCAATTGTTGATGAGTTCAAACAGGCGAGAAGGGCACAAGCAATCGGGCGAAATGCATATGCAAAAGCATCTAATCACTCTTAATTGACTGTGATATTAGAGAAAGTGTTTTAAAACACAAAAAGTATGTAACAGGACAAAACCAAGCCGGAAATAAAATTCAAAAAATTTTCAAAATAAGAAATTTTACAACAAAAAAATCTTAGAAAAATATTCTTGGAAAATTCTAAGAAAAAAAAATTCAAAAAAATTTCCAGCGATTTTTTCAAAATTTAATGGTGAATTACTAAGTTTTTTTTCAGAAAAATTTTAAAAAATCGCTGGAAATTTTTTCCTTTCTAAGATTTTTTCTTGAAAAATTTCTGTTTGAATTCCCGGCTGTGTTATGTCTGGGGGCTGTGTTTCGGCGGCTGTGCTTTGGGGTGCACTGCAAAAAAGGACCAATAAAAAACGGTAAATTCCCTCCTGAGTCGTGTGACCAGCAACATGGACGGGAACTTTGCCAATTATGAGTACCCAATTCAGTTTTTAATCATGCCAATTCTGTAGAGCACCATCAATTCATTATTATTTAATTTTGGCTTTTTTTGGCCCTTTAAAAATAATAATAAAAAAACAAAATTAAATAAAAAGAAATTAAAAATGTTAAAAACATTTTTTCGAATATTAATGTAACAAATGATAATTAATTATTAGTGGGCTGAAATAAGAAGAAAGAGCTCAAAATAGCTTTTCAGCATATGCAATTTTAGATTTTTTGTGCATTAAATTTTTTTTCTGTCCTAATGTTGATTTTTTTTTCTTAAAATTTTCCTTGAAGATTCAGTAAAAATCTATAAATTTTTTTTTGTATTTCTTTTAGAAATTCATAAAATTTTTATGAAATTTCTTATTTCAAATTTTCAAATAATGGATAAGAATATGAGACGAACTTTTTGATGAATCCACAGTTTTTGGCTCATTTGACGCCCATTTTTTGTTCCAGGACTTTCTGACTGCAACCATTCCGGCAAATTACATCATCTGTTTTATATCGTTTGGTATTCATCCGGAGAATGTTGAGCAGTTTCAGCTGGACAACGAACGCACCAATGAACGACTTAAAATGGAACGAATGGTGTTGGATCAGCAACAGCAGAGCAAAGTTTGCATGACGAGGGCGCCGATCGGAAGAGATGAGCGAAAGTGGGCGGAATGGCTGCGAAAAGCGTGGGAGGAGGAGGAAAAGCGAAATTTGCTCATATTTTGGATATCGGAAGCGAACATGGGACCGGATATTTGTTGATGGGCATCGAAATTACTGATCAGAGTGGATCAGAAAAAAAAATATGATTCCAAAATTTAATTCATGATCACAGCAGGCTTTCATATGCAGGATAGCAATTAAACCCTTTTTAAAGGGTCATTTTTGATGGTAAAATCCTTAAAAAAAGAACCTATTTTTGCCTATTTTGGCGTTTTGCCGAAAATTTGTTAACAAAAATGCAATAAAAACGAAAAACCCACCCCTTAAGAAGCGATTTTTTGGGAATTTTAAAAATACACCCCTAAGAATCGACCCAAAAATTTAAATTCTTTTCAATGTAAATATCCATAAGTTATAAAAAATTATTTAAGGGTCAATAAAAAAAATATAAATAGACGAGCTGTACACGGGGAATGTGGTAAAATAATTTCGAATTTTTATAAATATGAAAACCATTTTTTTGTATCTCAAGAATGCGCCAACGAGCTTTTATCACCAGTACTTAAGGATAACGAATTGTCAAGAAGTTATGAACGAATCAAACCAAAATTTTTCGATAAGGAAATGCGGGGAGTACATGAGAGAACAGCTTCGAGAAGACTCAGGAGCTCCTATGAAGACCAAGCTCACCGCGAAAGTTATGAAGAAACGGAAAACCGGTCGAAGTCGCGGATCGTCGACAAATTGCCGTGGCGCCTGATCGCGATCGCTCAAGAAATATCGACTCTATTGCAGTTCACACGACCATAAATAAGAAGCATCCAAATTAAACATTCTTACAATTAGTATCATCGGTAGCGCTAAGAGTCAGTCCTCTATTAGTCTGCAAAATTACAAAAAATTTCGTTGGGTTTCAAAAAGAAAATTGTGATTAATTTTCAAAATTTTCTAGCCATAACTTTTTGAACCTCAACAAAATTTGTTGAAATTTTGCAGATTAACAGAGGACACATAGGGCTATCGAATGATACTAAGAATGTTTAATTTATATGCTTCTTGAAAAAGTTATGTTGCATTAAATTTGCCAAAATATTTTGTGGTCGTATCTTTTTGTTTATGGTCGGTCGTGTGAACTGCAATAGAATCGAAATATCACGGTCGCGTTCCGTCAACGACGGTAGGGGCAAAAACAAGCGGCAAAATTTTGAAAATGTTTCCATAAATCAACAAATTTTCTTCGTGATCAGCGACCAAAAAATTCAAGTTTTCATGATCTTTGAAAACAAATTTTTTTCGAAAATGTATGAATTTGAGTTTTTTCCATTTGTCATATGCATTTATTTTAAAAATGAGATCCTGACAAAATAGACAACATTAACTATCTGATTTATGTGATGTTTTTGGAGCGATTCAACGGAATTCGCTTGACGGGACCAGTAAAACGGAGTCGATCACGCCACCGCCACTGCACACGCCACCGTGGTTCTGTGAGGCGGCCTAAATGTGTGTGCGAAACATTTAGGACCATCATTAATTAATAAAGGGTTTTCATTAGTTAAATTTTTGATCAAAATATGCATTAAGTAAATTAATTCAAGTGTTAGAAAAATTGTAATCCTTCCCAATTGGTGAGCTTCCGCGTCCAACACCTAATTAATGTCTTGCCGGTTTGAAAACATATTAAAAATACTAATGACTCTGGTGGTACCGGTTTTTTTTACAATTGCCAATTACCGGTCAACCGAGTCTAAAGTATTGGAAAAAGAACATAGAATTGACAAACGCCATTTGCTAATACCCAATTTTTTTAATGAAAAATTTATTTTGAATGGTATTATTTAATTAAATTTTTTCTAGCTCAAACTATGACCTTGCTTCGCACCAAAAGCCCGTTCACCACCGAATTGACCTCCACTTTTCCCGTACTCTGATCACCGATCAGTAAGCCATAGATGCTACATCCCACTGTTCACTTCCTCTTGGTGGGGCTTTTCGAACGGTCGAACCATGAAATTCTGTAATGAGCAAATGAAAAAATATGTAAAATTAAATTTAAAAAAAAAATTTTTTTTTTGAGAATTAAAAAGTAAATGTTTTCTTTTTTTCTTGAATTCAGCTCAATTTATAAAAATTAATATTTTATTGTACGGGAATTTTTTTTTTTTGGAATTAAAATTGTTTTTTATTCGGAAAAAATATAGCCACCAGTTGAGGGTCGGTGAGGAAGAAATGCTCCAATTTGCCGGGTTTGCTCAAAATCTTAAAAAAATTTAAATTTTTTGATATCATTTTTTCCAATTCCCACCTGCTGAATTTTTTTGGTGCCGGCAAGTTGAACGCGAAGATTTGGCGACAGCTAAATAATATTTAGGAGATTAGAAAGAATGAATTAAGACAATTTTGAAGATTTATTTGGAATTAGGTCGATTTTTTTTTTTTTTTTCACAGGCCTATAAAAAAATGGACGCTACAAAATTTTTTTGTTTTTTTATCCTTCGTCTCAAAAAACATTCATTGATTTTAAACTCTTTTAGGGATTAACATTAATTAATGTTTCTTTTTTAATTTGGTAGTACAATTTTTTATTTCAAATTAATAATTGACCATTATAAAAATTTATTTTTAAAACTGTTATTTTACAATAGCTGTTGAACGCTCCATCACGCGCAGGTCAAAGTCCATCTCAGGGTAATGTTCAGGTAAATAAAAAAATTGGGATAAGGATTAATGGAATTTTTAGGCTTTTAAAATAAATGAAATAATTGTTTTAAAAAATCTTTTAATATAAAAGAGGTATCTTTGAGGCTGTTGATCAGGAATATAAACTCTTTTTAACGAATTTCCGAACCCCTAAAATGAAATTCGAACATTTTTATGAAAATTTTAATTTGACTAAGCATTGATGCCGGTTTCATTTGTTTTTTGAAGTATGGGTTGATTACATGGCATCAATGCTTGGTCTGAATCAATATATTATAAGCATCACATCGGAGAAGCATATGGTACGTCTTTCGGCACATTTAAAACCGATTTAAAAAAAATTATGTGGGTAAAACTGTAAAAGTACCCAATTTTCAAAAATTTCTGTACTCTTTAAAGTAACAGTAAGCATGGCACACTGCTCGAATGGCATTTGGATGCCAATCTTAGACATTCCCAAATTTGTTAACCTTGTGTGCAGTTCTGTAAATGATGATCGACGGACCAGCACGTGGTTACCGTCCTGCTTGGTCAGCTTTTCCATTTGGAACATCACAATTTGGAGCTGCTCAAAGTGGCACATCGGGAACAGGTCGGGCTGATTGACGTACAAAATGATTTCGTTTGGGTCTCCGAACATTTGCCTGTTGAAATAAAATTCAAAATAAATTCTTTTGTAAAATATTGTAATCATCGTCTTTTGGTTGCGTACATTGCATAAATTGATTGGTTATTTTCTATTCCAGTTTACGCGTCCAATCAGTGACTATCCATAGTTTCTATTTTTTTTCTTACTTGGTCAACTCAAATGTTCTTTCTATCAATAGAAAGGCTTGATTGGACGCGTAAATTGAATAGAGCCGATTGACTCACTCATCGCAACAGTCTTTGGCCAAGCAAATTGGACAACCCCGAATTTTCATACAACTAATTTTTGTCCCAAAAGGGTGGAAAAAATTCGTTAAGTCAGTCAGACTAGAGGAACCCAAAACCAGTGTGAATAAACCTCCAAATTTTTGTCGCATTGTCACGGTGTGTTTGCCCTATGTCTGGCTCTTTGAATCGAGCGGTATGGAGATGCGCTCTGGAATCGCGGTCCACCCTGCTGCAAAAAAAAACATTTATTTTCAGTCACATATTTGATGTTTTTTGATAAAATTTGCTGAATTATGCCATATTTTTGGAAAAAATCCTCAAAAATGGCGATACTTCGCCTACAGCCAACCGATCACCAAAATTCCCTAAAATTTTGGCAGAACATGATGACAAAACCTTTTCGTCGTCTCTCTGTCTCTGTCGCAGCTGCCTTTCTGCTTCCGAACAACGTCGAGTTGTCGCAAAAGTTGGCGGACGCGTTCAAACAGTTGTTCACGTTCGGCGATGGCTTGCTCACGTTCCTCTGTACCCATGTTCCCAGTCGCCAAGTTAGCATCAAGCACATTGATTCGGTGGGTTCCAGTCAAAATTTGAGCAAGTAATTGTTGACGATGATATAAAACAAAATTCATAAACGCTAAAAAAGATATAAGCAGAGTTCAACCTGGACCTGGATTCAGGACTGGTTTTCCTGGGTCCAGGACTAGGTCCAAGCCTTTTTGTTAATCGTACGCTTTACTGGTCCCACAAAAAAGGAATTCCGAAGTTTTTTGTTGTGCACTCTGGGGTTTTCGCAGGCGCTGATCACGAATATGACATCCATTTTGATCTATTTCGCAACAATTAAATTTTCACCAAAATTCACATTTATTGTCCGAAATCGATCCGAAATGTACGAATATAATAGAAAAAGGGTTGAGGGTTATTTGGTAAATTTTAATAGATTTTAGACAATACATGTGAAATTTGGTGAAAAATTAATTTTCGACTTTTGTTTAAATTCGGGTCCGGGTCGCAATTGACCAAAACTGATGTTAGGTTAGTGATTAGCGACCCCGAAAAACCAGAGACTTTTTTGACAATTTTTCAAAATTTTACAAAAAAATGTTCGAATTCGGGTTCAGGATTCGAAATAGGTCGAAATGGATGTCATATTCATATTCAACGCGTGCGAAAACCACTGATTGCACAACAAAAAAGGCTTGAAATTCCTGTTTACATCTTTTTTTGTGGGACCAGTAAACCGTACGATTACCGCCTTTTTTCATAAACATGGATTTTCCTGGATTTTTGAACAGGAAATCTATGTCAACAATCAGGTAAAAAAAAATCAAGGTAAATGTCAGGTTTGACCCGAAAAACATTGATTGTAGGGATAGTTTTTAGCATTTGTGGTAATACATAGATCAAATAGCATGTCATCTTCTTCTATTTTTTTAAAATATTTTTAAGGGGGATTAAGGCATGCTGAACATATGTATGATGGGTAGGGCTGTGAATTTTAGGTTTTAACTAAATTTTTTGCTCGATTGATTTGAAGAAAGGAGCTCAAAAAACGCATTTCTGCATTAAAAATTTTCGATTCTGATGTCACTATCGGTCACTAGAATCACTATTTTGGAGCTTCGTCACTAAAATAGTGAAAATTCACTATTTTGGCGTTTTGTCACTATTTTTTCACTATTTCGACATTTTTTGGAAAATTCCTTAACAAAAATGCAATAAAACCAAAAAATACACCCCTAAGAATCGACCTAAAAAATTTCAAAAAATACACCCCTAAGAATCAAGCTAAAATTTTTCAAAATATACTCCTATGAAATGAAAAAAAATTTTCTCAAAAATTTACTTTCTTGGCAAAAAATTTTTAATTTTAAAAATTTTTTTAGGTAACTATTTTGGGTTTTTTGGTCTTAAAAATCCCAGTCCTACTCATTTGCATATTTTTGAGGGAATTTTTAAATTTATAAGCTATCCCAGAAAAATGGCTATCTCTTTTTTTGATGAATTTTATACACAACAAATGCTCCCGATTTATCGACAATTTGTTGATTGAAATATCAGATATATCACTGGGGTTTTGATAAAATCAATGAGACACGGGCAAAATATTTAATAGGCTCAAAAATTTTTACATTACTCGCCGAATAATGAGTTTTACAAATTTCTCACGGCCTTTCTACATATGATGGATGGGTCATGGGCAAATATACAGTGGATTTCAATCTGACCGATTTTTTAACGATTCGAATGAATAGAAAAGAATACTTCACGCAAAAAATCCGAATTAATCGACGACTATTTATTGATTGAAATATAAGATATATCAAACCCAAGTTTTTATTTATGATAGTTCAAACGGCATTGGATTACGCTGTTTTGTCGAACCATGACGGGCTCATTTTGCTTCTGGAGGATTGACCGAATTGGGGAGATAAGGCGAGATGAATAAAATGACTAAATTGTTTTAAGCTAAATTCTCGTTTTTAAACCAGCATCGCCGGCAACAAAATAACATTTTTATTCTTTTGACTGATTTCCAAAAATCTTGCGCTTTCCCTTAGAATTTGCCATTTCGAGATCTCTTTTTTGTCCATCCTCTCATTTTTTGAATGCTCTTTCATTTTTAAAAGTGTCATCCTCTCATTCCATCCTAAAGTGCCATTCACTCATTTCATACTAAAGTGCCATTCACTCATTTCATACTAAAGTGCCATTCATATCATTCCATCCAAAAGTGCAATTCTCTTCATTCCATAAAAAAGTGCCATTCTCTTCATTCCACAAAAAAGTGCCATTCTGTCGTTTTCCATCATTAGCGCGTCCTTTTCAATCGATTACCTATTTTTGTGTTTTTTTGCTGTACTCAGACAAATAAATGTTGGCTTCTCTCCTTTCTTCCATGGCAAATACCCCGGCAAAACATTTTGAAGAAAAAATAAAAATTATTTCCACTTTTTAAAATTTAAGTTTTTTATTAATATTCTCGAAAAATTTCCTAGAAACTTATTTATTTTAAATTTTTCGGTCCGCTAAAATGTTTATTAAGTATGTAAATTTTGGTTTTTAAGAAATTGTATTTTACAATAACATGATTTATATTTTTTATTTTATTAATAAAAATTTTTTAAATATCTTATAAAAATGGATTATTAAGGTCGAATTAACATGTTTAATTGTTTTTTAGATATTGTGCTTTGAGATTAGAATGGTTCGATTAAGAATTTTTAAGAGGTCCGTCCTTTAGTCGTAGGGAGGAGGTGGTTAAATTTGAAATTGGTTCAACCCATGGATTTGAAGACCTTTTTTAATTCCTAAAATTACTTTATCATTTACACTAATAAAGGTTGAAGAATTTTTTTAAAGAGAAAATGAAAAATAAAAATAATAAAAAATGAGAAAAGAAGACATAATATAATTCGAAATGAAAAATGAAGAAGAAACATGCAATAATCATCACCAAAAGAGCACGGATTTCGTTTACAACCAAAAATTGAAAGTGCCAAATTTGTCATAATATTGGTTTTCAAGATTTATTCTTTCTTCATCTTCATCATCGAATATGTTTGATGTTGCTTTTTCCAATTTGTCCTTTGCTTCAATGGCATTTTCCTTGGCTTTTTCGGATAAACTTTTCATTTTTTGGTCAAATTGCTCTCGAAGTTTGGAGATATTTATTTTTATTTCTTTTTTTGGTGCCTTTTCCCCAATCTTAAGTTTTATTTCGTAATTTAATTCCTCCTCATTTACCAAATTAATATCATAAAAAGGATCTTCCAATTCAGTTTCATTTTGCCAAAACAATTTCGAATGTGCATTCAGAGATTCAACAACATAAATTAAATTGTACGGAAAATAACCTATAATTATTGGCTTCATCAATGGTGGCAATTGTTTCAATACCTTCGGGTTTTTAGCTTAATAAATCATTATAATTATTATTTAATAAATAAATAATTTAAAATAATGTAAAAGCCAAACAAACCTTCAGTATATAATCGAAATAAATATTCATATAAAATGTACAAATAATTTCTATATTTTTGGCATTCATTCATATTATATTCAGAATATTTATCCCCAATTTCGTCACATTGCCAATTCTCTCTCATCACATACATAATGCCAAGATAGGTTTCAATGCCAAGATAGGTTTCATCAAATAGTGAATTCTTAAAATTTGTCGCTAATCCTTTGAAAAGTTCCAAAAATTGAGCACGTTCAATCTAAAAATTTAATTTTTTATTTAACTTTCATTGAATGTTAAGTCTCACCCATGTCAATTCATCATCAAAATTTGAATACGTAATTATTTTGTGTTTGTCATCATTTATTTTATTGACTTTCAATGGGTTGTCTTTTTTTGCTCTTTCCTCCGCTTTTTTGAGCATTTCTTCCAAATTTTCTTCATATTTTTGACTGATTATCCCGTTTAAATTTTCGTTTGTTTGCCATTCATTCGCTGTTTCAATTGCTAATTGCAAAATCATTTCATTAATTGGCATTTTTGATACATCTTTTAATTTAAATTTATAATTAAATCTCTTCTCATTCAACAATTTTGGTTCAAGCTTGTCAACCAAGTTGAACATTTTGTTTAATTTATATTCATATTTTTGTCCCACCGATTTTATTAAATAAAACTGAGAAATTTTGGTCAGACAATTCACCGCATAAATTATTGGACCGTCAATTTCAATTCGGTTTTGAAATACAAACTTTGGCTTGGCTATTGGAATTCCGACGTACTCTCTGTACAAATATTCGTACAAAATATCCAAATATTTGCGATATTTTTGGCATTCTGTCCGTTCATATTCCTTAAATTTCTCATCTATTTTGTCACAGTGCCAATTGTTTATCATAAAATACACAATGCCAAGGTTTGCCTCATATTTTTGCTTTGAATATTCACTGAATGGAATTTCTTGCTGTCCTTTTACAAATGCAACTACCATTTCATCGTACACCTAATTAAATGGGATTATTAAATATAATTACGCTATTAATTGACTCACCAATGGAATTGCACTTGAAAATGGTAATAAAAATTGACACAAAATGACAATTCCAAAAAATATAGCAGAAGCAGAATAAAGCATTGAGTTTTTCTTTATTTAAATTTTAAAATTATTTGCATTTATAGGAAATTTATCATAAGTAGAATTATCCAATATTATTAAAATAATGATGCAATTCACAAGGTGATTTGATCATCAGTAGAATTACCAAAAATGATATCCAAAATTATTTAAAGAATTATTAACAACAAAATTAAATTTTTAGCTTGAACATGCTCAATTTTTGGAATTTTTCATTCGATTTTTTTTCTATTTTTATTTTCCATAAATTCATTTTTATCTTTTTGTTGGATATAGAGTGCCACGGGACCGGGACCGGGACCGGGCCGGGAATTCCCGGTCATCCGAGATCCCGGTCCCGGATTTTGAAAAGGTCAGGTCCCGGTCCCGGATTTTGAAAAGGTCAGGTCCCGGTCCCGGTAGGGCAACCGGGAACCGGGAAAAACAAGCACTGGTAAGAATGGGGGTCTGAGTGAAAAATTAGTGATGAAAATTAGAATCAAAGGAAAAAAATAAAAAAAATAATGAATATATTCTTTAAAAGTAACAGTGCCAAGTGTGCAAATGGCCTAGTGGCTAGTCTCCTTGACTGCCCCTTCGTCTTTCCCCTGGTTCATTCCCTCTACAAAAGTTAAATTATTTTTAATTTTCTTTTTATATACTCGTGGGTTTCCTATAGAGAAAATATGATTCCTCATAGTTTTTTTTAAAATGATACATATTTTATCATTTTTTAAATGAAAATCCTACCAATTGAGCTTAATAATCCCAAAAACCAACCTTTTTTTGTTGAAAATCTGTTAATAATTTACACTAAAATTTATGTGAAACGTAAATCTGAATTTCTATAATATTCGATCATTTAGTCCAAAAATGATTAATTGTTTGAAATAATTGAAGAAAAATTGATTTCAAAATTTTCATTAATTTAATTAGCTTTAACTTTTGGGTTTTATAAAATAAAAATAAAATAAAATAATAATTTTATATTATTTTCACTTTAAAAAAAAAATTAAAATTTGAATTTTTTAAAAATTTTAAAAATTTTTTGAATTTTTAAAATTTCCCGGTTGGTCCCGGTTCCGGTCCCGGCTTCTCAGGTCCCGGCAAGTCCCGGTCCCGGTTTTGCCCAAAATTCCCGGTCCCGCTGCACTCTACTTAAAAAACATTTTAAATGTTATTATTTTGTATATCCAGCCAATTTCAATTAATATAAATTTTTTAAAAGCGGAATATTTGTGAAAATCATGAAAATAATTATATCAAATTCATTAAATGAATTTTTTGGAAGCAAAAATTTATTGTATAAACATTTTTAGTTTTGGCATTTTTCATCCGAGTCAAATTAATAAGAAATTGTGTAATGAAAAAACTTTATGGCTAATGTTTTAATAGCTATAAATTTACAAAATAATGATGGAATATTATAAAATTTTTTATGTAAAATAACCATCAATCAATATGCCAATGACGAATTTTGCAAAAAAAAAATGAGTTGGCAAAAATGTGGCGTAAAAAATTCATCAAAGAAATTCGTGAAAAAAAAGAATGAAAATGGGTAGGAAATATTGCAAATGAATCGGAGAGTGACAGAGATAAAAAGAAATATTCCCGGTCCCGAAAAAAAATCGAGGTCCCGGTCCCGGCTTCTCAGGTCCCGGTTTTTGAAAAAATTCCCGGTCCCGTGGCACTCTAGTTGGATAAATTTAACTTATTTTTAAGGATTTCTTGAATTAACATGTTTAATTATTTTTTGGATATTGTGCCTTGAGATTAGAATGGTTCGATTAAGAAATTTTAGAAGGTCCTTTAGTCGTAAGGAGGAGGTGGTTAAATTTGAAATTGGTTCAAACTGCTCATCCACTAACTTCATCATCTGCTGATCGGCATCACCAACATCCACAAGTTGTACGTTAGCACTTGAGAACAAACATCCAATCTTACCATTCATATACTCACATTTTTTAAAGTGATTTAATTTTTTATTCGATTTTAAATGCCGAATATGGTTCAATCAGTTTAACTTTTTAGAATAGTTTAAGAGGTTACCCCAAATTTACGCCTCAAAATTTTCCTTGAAGATTAAGTAAAAATCTAGGAATTTTTATGAAATTTCTTATTTCAAATTGTTCAAATTTTTCCACAAAGTTTTTGAAATAAAGGGCGGGGGAAGGAAATTTTAAGAGGTGCCCCTTTTAGGCAGTTTTACAAAACGACCTAGAACCGGGTAATGGATAGGGGAATGTGAGACGAAATTTTTGATGAATCCACAGTTTTTGGCTCATTTAACCCCCATTTTTGTTCCAGGACTTTCTGACTGCAACCATACCGGCAAATTACATCATCTGTTTTATATCGTTTGGTATTCATCCGGAGAATGTTGAGCAGTTTCAGCTGGACAACTGGCGGAATGGGTGCGATCTGTCCAACAATTGTGCCATTCCTTTCTTGTCCATTGTCTCATCAGTTAGAATGCCTTTTACTCCTTTTTTTCTGAGTGACTCTGTGTTTGGCCAACAATTGTGCCATTCTTTTTTCCTGTCATTCTCTCAATTTTGAGTGCCTTACTCTCTCTGTCCGTCCGTCACTTGCGCGTCCCTTTTCCATCGATTACATTCGCTTTTCTGTTTGGTTTTTTTGTTATTACTCAAAGATAAAACAAACTATTTTTCTCCTCCTGTTTCTTCAAGTGAATCCGTAAAAAAATTGGCTTCTCATTTGCCATAATTCAAAAAGTTGGCCAAAATATCACCAATGGCAACCAAACGACGGCATTCACTTTTGGCATTGGGTTCCTTTACGTGTGGTGGCCTAAGGCGAAGCGCACGGTTTTCAATGAAAGCGCGAAAATGTTCACGAAAAATGTGTGGTTAAATAAATATTGCAAATGATTTTTATGTGCAATTTATTGGAGCTGATAAATGCTGTTGAAAAGGGGCAAATAATAATTATTCTATCAAATAATTTAATTTCCTTTAATCTAAAGAGTGAGGACAAAATCATGTGATTACTTGGCTTTTAGCTACGTGTGCAACGACATTTGGCTGCACATTTTTCCATGCCTACCCCCGCAAAAGTCGGGCTGAAGTTGGCAATGCTTTCTGTCCGATTCGATTGTCTTGTGGCAACGCGTTTAAAAACGCGGAAATGGGCAATTAAGAGAATTAGTATCTATAGCAAGGAGAACGGCGGCGGTGTTAGCTTAGGAAGGTTATTAACAATTATTGATTTTTAAATTTAAGTTTAAATTCGACAGTTTTCCGCTCGACCAGTTGCCACTGCCCAGCAATTTAATTGGATTTAAAAGCATTTGCATCAAGTAAATGCAATTATATATTTATATATGAATTTTTTATCAATAAACATTCGTTTTTTGAATTTCGAATAAAAAATTAATAATTATTTTTTGTGATAAGTGACCTCAAAACCCATAAATAATTGTTTTTTATTACAAAAAAAAATTTGCAAAACAAGGAGTCCCTCCCCCCCCCCCCTTTTGATTTTGATGAAATTCAAAAAGGCCATCTTTGCAACTAGCGCCGAAAATTCGATCTTTTGATTTTTGCTCTTTTTTGAATCGACCTAGCACGTATATAACAGATCGGTGGTTGGGATTTGAGATTTATATAGTAAATTAAAAACTTGAGTATCGCGATTCGTTAAAAATATTTTGGGTATCGTGGACCGGGCTCCAAATTCCACCGAATACCGGCGAAATTTTCCATAGAAATTGACCCAGCATTTTCAGATACTTTGACAACTCTGTGCTCTCATGGCTCCATTGCTTAAAGACCTTTTTCAAAATGGGCATCACATTGAAACATATGGGAGATGGGATGGATAAACAGAGGAGTTGGGGACTGTTCATCCACAAAATTCTTCCTCTGATCGGCATCACCAACATCCACAAGTTGTTCGTTACTTGCGGGTACGTTTTGGCCAACAATGACTCTTTGGGCATCTCAGTGATCAGGATTAAATAGATCAGTAGGGTGGGGAATTAGATTACAAAAAAAGCCCGAAAATATTTAAGAAAATATTGATGAAATATCTATTTTCTATCTATTTCGGTATTTTTGGTACGTGTTTTCAGAAAAACCCTTAACAGAAATGAATTTAAAGACGAAAAAAGCATTTATACGAATCTACCTAAAAAATTTCTAAAGGGCCTATGGCCTGAGAAAAGTTAACAAATGACCTAAAATAAAACAAAATTGCGATTTGCATCCAGTGATCAACGAATAATTGACCTATGACCTTGATACAAAGAAAGTTATTGCCAGAGATCAATACCTAAAATTTGCATCCTTAGCAACAATTATTCCCAATTTTTAGTGGCGCTAAACGACTGCGTGGACTGCTCGCAACCACTTCAGCAGCTTTTCTGATCGAATGCCCAAATCTCCGATCAATTTACTATGATTGGTATTATTTCATAGGCCATGATCGTCCCGTTGACGCCAACGCAAAAGTGCGGGAATGGCTTCTGTGGCCGCGGGCGGATGGCCGTCCGAAAGTGTTGTACTGCTCCTTTTGGTACGATATAAGTGACGAATACAAGCAGGCAAGCGGCGGAAAAGCAAATCCATAAAAATGATAATTAATCGAAAAGTAAGAGAGGTTGAAAGATAACAGAGAGAGAGAGAGAGAGAATGGGAGAGCAAAAGAGGGAGGAACGGGGAGGGATATAAAAAGATGAGAGAGTGGGAGAAAAGAGTGAGTTTGAGAGGGAGATAAAAGACATGAATAGAGAAAAAAAGAAGGAGAAGAGGGCAGATAAATGAGACTGTGAGGGTGAGTAAGTTTCAAAAAATAGAATTTAAAATTACTAAGTTGGCAGAATCATTTTGGCATTCAT
The DNA here is from genome assembly GCA_004148225.2 of Heterodera glycines. NCBI lineage: Eukaryota > Metazoa > Nematoda > Chromadorea > Rhabditida > Heteroderidae > Heterodera > Heterodera glycines. Next base: position 15,083,238 of record CP049712.1, on the reverse strand, counting down.
TTCCATTTCCAGGAATTTCTGAGTGCCACAAGCGCAGTCAATTTCATCATTTGTTTCACATCGTTTTGCATTGACGAACAACCGGCTGAACCGGACGACGTCGAACTGTTTCAGTTGGACAACAAACGCACCAATGAACGACTGGCACTAGAACGAATGGTGTTGGATCAGCAGAGCAAAGTTTGCATGACGAGGGCGCCGATCGGAAGAGACGAGCGAAAGTGGGCGGAATGGATGCGAAAAGCGTGGGAGGAGGAGGAACCGAGCAATTTGCTCATATTTTGGATAACGGAAGCGAACATGGGGCCGGACATTTGATTAGACCCAAATTCTGTTCCATTTTTGCGAGTCGTTTCAATTCGCCGCGTCAAATTTTGGAATGTCACAACGTTTCTTATTTAGCATTTATTCTTTTTCATCTTTAATGTTGGGCATTTATATGCGCCTAAGGCGATAACCCAGCTAGTTAATAAATATTGTACAAAGCAGAAAATAAGGAGAGAGAAAGCGTTCTAGTAAAGATTTTTGTGTGCTTTCTCTGCACCTTTTTTTGCTTCTCTGATTGTATGTTAATTTTTGTTTTGGTCATTAATTTGTCTAACTGATTGGCAGAAAATAATTTGTTGGCCCTTGGCTCATTTTGCAATGAGTGACAGATCGCCAAAACACAACTCACTTTTGTTCTTTTTAAAATCACGGTACAAAGCGTTGCGCTTCTTCTGCAGTTCGATCACCATTTGGTCGTCTTCGTCCCATTTCATTTGCAAATTGTTGCTGTTCGTTTTGTTGTCATTGTTGGATGACCGCTGTTGCTGCTGCTGCCGATGCTGATCACCTGCCGAACACTCGAAGTGATCAGTGCCGGTCCGAGTTGGCCTTGAAAATTGATCAGTAATAGGACATATATAATCTGTTGAAGAGAACATACAAACCGGTCCAGACAGAAAAGCCTCGGTCTCTACTTTTTTCCATTGTCTGCACCTTCTCCTTTATCTCCGTTTCATTCTTTACTTTATTGGTCCGTTCATTTGTCAGTTTTTTCTGACTTAAGTGCTGTTAAATAAAAGAGCCGTTCACTGACTAATCGCCTTTATTTACTTTTTTCAATAGCCATTTCCTTTTATTTTCAAATTAAAGAAAATAGAAATTTTAGGGGCAAAAAATCTACACAGAAAAACCCCAGCGCATTTGATAGTCAAGCTTTAATTACCAAGCACAAAGACATGGTTGGCATAAGTCTGTGCAAATATTCGGCTTTGATAAATTTGTAACCTCCGATAAATTGGTATAATTTCTGAACTCAAAGAGAAAGGAAATGCGAGTTTTTGGTATATATCAATGCAGAATGATATGAATTTATTTGGTGAAAGACTCGATAAAGAGTTTAAAAATAATCACCAAAAAAAGTCGTGAAAAATATAATAGCTCATTCTTTTGGCTATTTAATATGCCAATGCCAATTAAGTTTTATATGCCATTTCATTTCTTAAAGGGTGTCAGACAGTGCTTTTTCCACCTCTAACTTTAATCTCCTTCTTTCAGTGTTATTTAACTCATTTTAATGGGCATTATTTGTTGATTGTCCCCCTCAACTTTTTGTGCGTTTTCTCCATCCCCCCCCCATTTTTCTTTCATTAAGATTTTGTCGGCAAAATTTTCATAACGCCTCAATTCACTGCCGTTAATTATGCTAAGAAATGTGAAAAAATTTCCTGGAAATTTTTCGGTAGTTGATCAATGATCAATGCCAGTGCATTTATTTTGAGTTTTGGATTTATATTTTTAGTATTTTCCCAAAATTTTTTACAAAAAATGAGGCGCCTCCGCCAGTTCAGTATGGCAATTTTAGTCCGATTCGAGGGCATCAATTTTTTTTTTTTGAACAATTAATGTTGCTACCTCGAAACATGCCCATTAATTTATAATTTGTAAATTTACAAACAGTTACGGCCTTAAAATTAAAAAAAAGATCGCTTTGAGGCATTCCAGCAGACTTAAAACTACCAGACTAAATTGACCCATATTTCAAGTGCATTTAACTGACAAAATTCGCCACCAGCACACATTGGACAGTGAAACTCGTGAAAGCGTTCGTTTGGTTGACGGATCTGAACGGTTCGAAAAAAATCTTATTAGTTGATAACTTTTGGTAAATTAATTCCCATTTATTAAATATTCGGAAAAATGACGTTAATTGGCACTCAGAAAAATTCGGAAATTTATTAGTAATGGTGCTCCCCAAACCCTGTCACACCACTGGCACTGAATAGGTTACGTATACATTTGCATGCCTTTCAGTTAAAACACGTGTGGACAGCGGCGAAGATTTTCAGTCCGGGGATTTTAGACGCAAAACGCCGCTAATGCACGCCGCGAATCATTTACAAATTGCTCAGTTCCTTATTGAAAAAGGAGCACAAATTGACAGACGAGACAAAGCCGGTACGGTTTAATCAGCGATTCTCTTGCCTCAGCTCAATAAATGACATTGGCCTTGTATTTTGTGCGGCGGTTTTTGGAAAAAAATTTTTTTGGTGATTAGGGGGTCCAGCGAGGCCAATAGGCGTTGCCGTGAAAATTTTTGCATTTTTATACAATTTGTTAACGAATTATGTCCAAAGAATGACGATTTTTGCTATTTTGAGCCATTTTTAGCAGATCTGCATCAAAAATGTCGACTTTTTTGAAAATTTAGCGAAATTTTTGGAAATTTTGGGTGAGGCTAGGTCTGGGAGGGGTACCATTAGGGAAAATCTAAAATTTTCATCAAAAATGTTGAGGAGGGGGAGGGGTATTTTTAAAAATGGTTGAAATTAATTCATTTAATTTTCAAAAATTCAGGTAGGACGGCGATGGCATTTGCGGTGAACGAAGGTTCTGCCGAAATTGTGAAGTTGTTGGTTGAGTCGGGCGCCAACGTGAACTTGATGGAATACGACAGAAAAACCTCTCCCCTTATCATCGGATGCCAGGAGGATCGCTTTGCTTGTGGTAAGTCTGACGTCAGTTTAATGGGTTGGGATTAATGCAAGTTAATTTCACCACATTCCTTTTTTAAAATTAAAAACAAAGGGGAAACAAGCCACTTACAGGCAATTTTTGTAAATTTAAGTCAAAATTCGTTTTGATGTAAAATTTTATTTTATTTGGTTGGCTTTTTTATGCTATTCCTCGTGGTTTAGCTTTGGTATTGCTTTAGGAGTCTCTTAAGTTTACATTTCAATTCAGTCCAACAGATGCTGTTGTCGCATGGGGTCGACATGAACATTACCGACAAGTATGGCCAGACGCCATTGATTCATGCGGTTATTTGTGGGCGTCACGAAACCGCCGAATTGCTCATTGCGAATGGAGCCAACACGCAAAAAGTGGACAATTTCGGTTGTTTTCTCATATTAATCTGGTGTAATAGAAGCTTCTTATTAATCTACTTTACAGGGAAAACGGCCTTGAGTTACGCCATTGAAATGAATAATGACAAAGGGCAGAACAATAAGCTCATTGGCATTTTGAGCGGGCAAACTTAAAACAACAACACCAAAACCGCATTTTCTTTCCGATGATTTGACTCCCAAAATGACCTCCTTTTTTAGACGTGCCATTCTCTTTTTCATTTACATTCCCGAGAAAATTATGCCATTTTTTACCATTCTCTGTTTTGGTGCCTTTCACTGTCTGTCCATCAATTCTGCCATTCCTTTTTTGCCCACTCTCTCTGTTTTTAGTCTCACTCTCTGACCAAAAAAATGTTCCCTTCCTTTTTCTTGTCCACATTCTCTACCAGTGCCTTACTCTCTCTGTCCGTCCGTCACTTGCGCGTCCCTTTTCCATCGATTACATTCGCTTTTCTGTTTGGTTTTTTTGTTATTACTCAAAGATAAAACAAACTATTTTTCTCCTCCTGTTTCTTCAAGTAAATCCCAAAAAAAATTGGCTTCTCATTTGCCATAATTCAAAAAGTTGGCCAAAATGTCACCAATGGCAACCAAACGACGGCATTCACTTTTGGCATTGGGTTCCTTTACGTGTGGTGGCCTAAGGCGAAGCGCACGGTTTTCAATGAAAGCGCGAAAATGTTCACGAAAAATGTGTGGTTAAATAAATATGTATATGTATTTAAAATGGAATTTAATTTTAAAGTATCTTTTTTTGATGAAAATTTATCAATTTTAATTTTTACTCTGAAAACATTTTATCTGATTGGGCCAATTATCAAAAAGTGAGGACAAAATCATGTGATTACTTGGCTTTTAGCTACGTGTGCAACGACATTTGGCTACACATTTTTCCATGGCTTACCCCCGCAAAAGTCGGGCTGAACATGGCAATGCTTTCTGTCCGATTCGATTGTCTTGTGGCAACGCGTTTAAAAACGCGGAAATGGGCAATTAAGAGAATTAGTATCTATAGCAAGGAGAACGGCGGCGGTGTTAGCTTAGGAAGGTTATTAACAATTATTGATTTTTAAATTTAAGTTTAAATTCGACAGTTTTCCGCTCGACCAGTTGCCACTGCCCAGCAATTTAATTGGATTTAAAAGCATTTGCATCGAGTAAATGCAATTATATATATATATATGAATTTTTTATCAATAAAAATTCGTTTCGGTGGTTGGGATTTGAGATTTATATAGTAAATTAAAAACTTGAGTATCGCGATTCGTTAAAAATATTTTGGGTATCGTGGACCGGGCTCCAAATTCCACCGAATACCGGCGAAATTTTCCATAGAAATTGACCCAGCACTTTCAGATACTTTGACAACTCTGTGCTCTCATGGCTCCATTGCTTAAAGACCTTTTTCAAAATGGGCATCACATTGAAACATATGGGAGATGGGATGGATAAACAGAGGAGTTGGGGACTGTTCATCCACAAAATTCTTCCTCTGATCGGCATCCCCAACATCCACAAGTTGTACGTTACTTTCGGGTATGTTTTGGCCAACAATAACTCTTTAGGCATCTCACTGATCAGGCAAAATGAATTTAAAGACGAAAAACGCACTTATACGAATCTACCTAAAAAATTTCTAAAGGGCCTATGTAAAATTTCAAGAAAATTTGAATTTTTTACAAGAAAAAAGTTTCTTTTTCTCTCATTTTGGCGTATTATTTCAATTGTACTTGGAGCCCAAAATTGAATCGCCATATTTTAAATACCTAAAATTTGCATCCTTAGCAACAATTATTCCCAATTTTTAGTGGAGCTGTACGACTGCGTGGACTGCTCGCAACCACTTCAGCAGCTTTTCTGATCGAATGCCCAAATCTCCGATTAATTTACTATGATTGGTATTGCAATGGCCATGATCGTCCCATTGACGCCAACGCAAAAGTGCAGGAATGGCTTCTGTGGCCGCGCGCGGATGGCCGTCCGAAAGTGTTGTACTGCACCTTTTGGTACGATATAAGTGACGAATACAAGCAGGCAAGCGGCGGGAAAGCAAACCAATAAAAATGATAATTAATCGAAAAGTAAGAGAGGTTGAAAGATAACAGAGAGAGAGAGAGAGAGAGAGAATGGGAGAGCAAAAGAGGGAGGAACGGGGAGGGATATAAAAAGATGAGAGAGTGGGAGAAAAGAGTGAGTTTGAGAGGGAGAGAAAAGACACGAAACAGAGAAAGAAAGATAAATAGAGAAAAAGAGAAGGAGAAGAGGGCAGATAAATGAGACTGTGAGGGTGAATAAGTTTCAAAAAATAGAATTTAAAATTACTAAGTTGGCAGAATCATTTGGAAAAGGGAAAAATGTTTTGGGGTGGCAATTGGGGCACTTAAATTGCGCTCCAAGCCAAATTTTTGTTCGACAATTAGAATTTGGATTACTTAGCATCATCATATGAAGAGGCTAAGTACAGCAGAATATTGTAAAAGTACAGAAACAAAATCCGCGGAAGAGTCAGTGAAGAATTTTATGGGATCTATATTTTGTTTTATTTTATTGCAAAGGAAAAAAGGGCCCTGAACCCAACGGTGGAGCGGGGGGGGGGGGTATGGGTGAGGAGGAACCGAGCAATTTGCTCATATTTTGGATAACGGAAGCGAACATGGGGCCGGACATTTGATTAGACCCAAATTCTGTTCCATTTTTGCGAGTCGTTTCAATTCGCCACGTCAAATTTTGGAATGTCATAACGTTTCTTATTCAGTTAGCTTAAGCAAGAGAGGCTTCATTTCAAAGTTATGGAGCTGCACATTTATATGCTAATTGTAAGATCAAAAACGATCATTCATTCTAAAAAAGGGATTTTGGCGAAATGACTCGTCCGTTTTGCTAACCTCTGTATTCTCAACTTAGTTTTACGCTTCTTGGCATTCTTTTTCATCTTTAATATTGGCCTAATTTAATTTTGTACTTAATTTAACATTTGTTTGGAAATTCATTAATAAAAATGCAATAAACTGAAAAAAATGCACGCCTAAAAATTCATCTTTCAAATTATAAACAGATTAACCTGTAAAAAAAGAATTGTCAAAATTTCAAACGTTTTGACTAAACTTTTCTACTCATTGTTTTCTTTTCGTGAGGTGTCAATGTTAGATTTTTAATAAAACCCAAGGGGGAGGGGACCCTTTTGATTTGCAATTTTTTTTAAATGATAAGTCAAGTCGGAAACTGTTTCCGGTGTTTCTGGATTGTTGGTCACGAATTTAATATCGATTTCGGCTAATTCCGAATTTAAAACCCGAACAAAAGCCAAAAGTTCGAAAAATTTAAAATCGGAAAAAAGTTTGGGTCAAGGATCCGAAATTTGTTAAAATGAATCTCAGATTCATGATTTATGATCAAAGACCAAGACCTCCAGACATTTTTCTGTTTGCAAACCAAAATTGTTCAGCAGTTCCCCCCTTTAGTTTTTATAAATTCCAAAATAACCACGGCGAGTTTTTTAAATTTTGTACGCGAACACATTCATTTGCAAAATGATAGACTCGGAATTCGGAATTCATAGGCTCGCTCAAAAAGGTCGAAAATTGGAAATCGGAATCCATACCTCCAAAAATGTTTGTGGCCCCAATTAAAATTTTTTTCCATATTGGCTTGGCTGGGGGATTTTGCTAAACAATTATTTTTATGTTTTTTTTAATTTGTTATATTATTTAAAAATTGAAATGTGCAAAAATATAAAATGTTTTTCGCTAAAATCCTTCGGAATTTGACTTTGTCTTCGTCATTCACCTTTCTTTTATTTAAAATCTGTCTGTTGGTGTAGCAAATATTTGATGGCCACAAAGAGGGCATTTGTTGTATCCAAAAAAAATCCTAAAATGAATTTATTAATCTGTTTGAGGCAGCAACCGCACATTTAAATAAATGAAATTGATGCTAATTGAGGAAAATACTCAAAATGCATAAAAAATATTTTCATTAAAAGAAATGAATTTCAAATTATGAAATTAATTACTAGGGAAAACGCCAAAATAGTTGAAAATAGTTTTTTTTTTCAAAAATTCATAGTTTTTTTAGTTGCTAAAAATAAAAAACTATAAAATAGTTGCTAATAACTCGAAAACTAGCTTAACAACCCCCCTAAAAAACATGTTTTTCGTGCGTTTCAGGCTATAGGGAGCTCAGGAAAAAATTAGTGAAAAATATCATCCCTATTAATTACCATCTTTTGATGCAATCGACGTGGAATTTGTGCTATATAATTTAAACAGAATTATTTAACTTTTTCGTGTTTTTTTTGTTTACATTGCATTCGCGTAACTGTTTCACTTTTGTGCCGGCAATGAACTCATGTAAACAAATCACACATTGTTCAAACTCGCTGCTGCTGTTGTTTACAGTGATTGTCGGAATGCTTCTCAACAATCGGGCTAAATTGCATTTTTAGGCAAATTTCTATGTGCCATTTAATGCGTCACGAAAATTCATAATATGGATTTTAATAAGTCATTCCGCTAAATGACCCAAAAATTGCAGTTTTAATTATGATCATTCATTCATTAGTTTGTTAATTATGTTTAAATGACTTACAACGCGTCAAATTACTGTGAAATTGTCGTACATTTCGTGGGTCACAATATGCAAACAAGAAAAGTGCAAATAAAATAATAATTAGAAGCAATGCCAAATTAAATCCTATAGCAACGACACTCATATCCGAAGGCCCCGCGCGCTTTCGCCGGCGCCGATTTGCGCCTTAAATTTTGATAATTATTTCGTAACCCAATTTAAAAAATAGAGTAAATGAATCAGCCCAGGTGTTGTACGGTATCAATGATTAGCCTACCGTTTGAAAATTTTGGCTTAATCTTTTAAAATCTTTGGTCAGAGTGCCGAATCTCATAAATGAGTGAAATTCCTATTTTAAAATTTAAGTCTGAGATCCCATTTCTTAAAATAAGTGAAATTCTTTTAGTTTACGTTTTCTTCTCTTTGCCATGCCGCCGTCACCAATTTCAATTGTTTTCGCCAAAAAATTCAAAAATTTTGCCATCCTCCCTTTTTTACCCTTAAATTCATTGCAATTTTCATGTTCATTTTCATAAGTCGTATCATTCATTGACAAATATTCATTTGAATCATTGGAATTCTGTTTATATAAAAATAAGGATCCAATAAAAATTATTCATTTAAATTTAAATAAGGTTGGAACTTTGATAAAATTAACCTTTGCTTTTGTTCCAAAAATTCTCTCAAAAATGGTAAGAAATTTGTGAATTTTGCAGGCAATATTTACCAAAGATTTTGCGGTATTGTTTTGGTGATCTTAATTAATGTACATAACATTATTTAACCATAAATCCAAAATTACCGTTTTCTAATTGTGTTAGTCCAACATAAAACAAGTTTATAAATGCCATTTTGTCAATTTCATTTGACTCATCAGATTTTGCATATTTTATTAAAGAAAAGAAAAATAAAGGAAATATTAAAGTAAATGGGTGCATTAATTAAATTACTAATTTAATGGAATATTTTTAATATTAAAAAAAATTACGATTCAATATAATGTTGTTTTTTGTTTATTTCCGCGATGCATTATAAAAAAACAACATTGATGAATTGATTTTTAATTTTTTACAACATATCTTTATAGTTAGTTGTTACACGTCGAATTTATTGAAATTTTAATATTTTTATTCATTTTCTGGAAAGGTGCAAAATTTAAAAACATAACCAAAAAAGGGTCGGGGTCGTTTTCGCGTGGGCCGTTTTCGCTTGGGGCGAGTTTTTGAACTATAACTTTTTTCTTTGTCAACCAAATCCAATAATCTTGGTATCATTCGATAGCCCTAAGTGTTCTCTATTAGCCTACAAAATTTGGAAAAATTTCGTTAAGGTTCAAAAAAGTTATGGTCAGAAGAGTTCAACTAACCAAATTTTCCAACTTTTTTTGGCTCGAACTTTTTTTATACGGAACGAAATTTTTTGGAATTTTGCAGGCTAATAGTGCATCTGAAGGGCTTTCGAATGATACCAAGAATGTTGAATTTGGTTGGCAAAGAAAAAAGTTATAGTCCAAAAACTCCGCCCCCACGCGAAAACGGCCCACGCGAAAACGGCCTGGCCCGACCAAAAAAGCCTTCCAAAGTGGCGGAATTTACGAAAAGAACAAAGTCCAAAAACCAAAAAATGTCATTTTATCACTAAAAAATGGAAACTTTGGCAAATAGTATGTACATATCATTGTGTCCAAACTCTACACAAATTCTGGTTATTGCTGCTTGAGACCAAGGAATTCTCGAGACCGACACTCGGAAAGTCTTGACATAATGCAAAAAGCTAATTTTAGCGGGTAAACTTTTTAAATTTTAAAAAATCGCTTCATTCAATTAGTGGTTTAGGCCTTAGAAACAAACTTCCATCGAAATATAAAATGTATTTAATGTACTAAAATAGCAACAAAAATTGTGCAAAAACTGTCGAAACTATAAATCTTTTCGACTGTAAAATTTGCAAAAACGGTCCAAAAATTGCATTAATTCGATCATTCGATTGACTTCCAAAATTAAACAGAATTTCTAATATACAAATCACAATAATTAACCGTGACAAATTTGGAAACACCAAAAAGGCACAAAACATAAAAATTAATTGCATTTTTTGTTTCTGTTTTGTGCTTCTCCAAATTCGCACCTTATAAAAAGGAAAGGGCCAAATGAATAAATTCAAATTCAAATTATCATCAAAAATCATTTTTAAAACAATTTTTTAATTCTCTAATTAATTAATTAATTATTTCAAAATGATTTCTTCTCAATTTTCCCTCGCCATTTTGCTGCTGCTTCTGCTCACTTTTCTGCTGCACTTTTCTTCATTGGCCAATGCTCGTCCCCAATCGTATTACGCTGACGCAATTTCGATGGCATACAATCGCGGCACAATTTTCGACAATTTGTGGGGACGGAAGTGAAGCAGAAAATATCAATTACCATTTGGTGCATATTATTGCAACTTTACTGTTCCATTTGTTTAATAAATTTACTTTTAATAAAAATGTTTTAACAAGCTAAGCCACGGATATTAGCAGCCAAAATTTTTATGAAATGCTAATGGTTAGTGATGCTCGGGACCAAAAATTTTCCGAGATACGAGACCAAGACTTGACCCCAAGACTCGGCCTCGAGACCGAAAAACTCGAGACTTTTTACAAAAAATTTTCTTATTCGCTTAAAATCGTTTAATTTTTTTTTGACTCTTTTCTTAACAAATTTTCGTTTTAATTTTAATTTTGATTCAATTAGGTATGTACTGTATTTAATATTTATCAATCCAAAAACCACAAAACAAAGTAGTTTTTTTTCACAGTTTTTAGTTTTTTTTTGATTTGACCTCGCTAAAACAAGGACAAATCCGAGCTGTGAGAAGAACGTCAAATCATTTTAAAAGTAACACAAAATCGAATTGATCTTTGGCTTCTGTTTTTCTATGATCCACCGCCGTTTTCTCCTTATTTCTTTCCTTTGCCGCAATATTGGCACACCGCTTGGCAGTAAGGGATTTTACAGTCACATCCATTGCCAGGGCATCGGGGAGAAATAGCTTAAAAATGTGAAAATAATTACCGGTACGGCGCATTTCGGCATTGCCGGACTCCAAAAAATAATGTATAGGCATTAATAATTCCATTTTTAACAGGAAAATTGTAATTAATTATCCAATTCGGATATTGCCATGTTCCGTCGTTTTTAACTAATCTTTCGTCACACATTTGATCAAAAACAATCAAAAATAAATATTTTTGGCTGATAGCCCAAACAAATAAATGCATTCACTCCATTAAAATGTAAATTCAAAAAAGGCTTGAGAATTTTCAAAAAAAATGTTGCCGAAAAGCTTCTTTGACTTGGTTACTTCTTTGAAATTATGGAGGATTTTTTTTACGAAAAAAAAATTCCAAAATGGCGGATTTATGAAATTAATGAATTATCTTCTCAACACGTGAATCTCATTAATTTAATTACCACGCTTAAAACGGAAAATGCGTTTGTCTCCAGCAGCTGCTGCCATTTGTCCATCTTGGTCATCCACGGTGGTCGCATTGTCCGATTGGATCGTCAAAGTTACCAGGAGAAGAGTGATCAAAAATGGGACAGCGAAAGAGGACATTTTGCCAATTAAAGTTAATTAGTGAAGAATGAGGAAATTAACGGCAAAATTAATTAATGATAAATACCAATAAATAAACTGATCACGCAATGATTTTTCAGCTTCTTTTTATATATTGCACATTTGTTGATAAGTAAATGTGTCGTAAACATGATTGATCATTGTTTTTCTTAATTGCCATCTCAAAGAAAAATTTTCAAAATCGTAAAGTAATTAATGACGCTCGTACTCCCGACCGGCGAACAAATATTTTAATTTCATTGATAATTTATTTGCAAAATGAAAAATTTATTTAAAAATTTAAACTGCGAGGTCATTCAATGGTTTTGTGTGTAATTTTTTGTGAATTTTGCATTTATCCGTACTGATTTGTGAGTGAGATAAATCGCTTTTTTGGCGTTTTCCCAATTTCTATAAAAATGTAAATTTTGGAACTACCAATTCAGCGACTTTTCTGTTTTGGGATCCGGTTTTTTATTATCAAATTGAAAATTATTTCTTTGGTTGTTCGTTAATTATCTGAGAATTCTAAAATGTCCTAAATTACAAAAATGTTCCGAATATTACAAAAATTTTCTGCTTTTTAAAAAGCCAACCAGAAAAATGACAATTTATTTTTTCTTCATCATCAGGGATGATATGTATAGTTATTTCACTATTTTTTTCCTGAGCTCCCTATAGCCTGAAACGCACGAAAAACATGTTTTTTTCGGCTGTTGTTAAGCTACTTTTTGAGTTATTAGAAACTATTTTCTAGTTTTTTATTTTTAGCAACTAAAAAACTATAAAAATGTGATGTCGAACGATCTTTTCAATTTACAAATCTATTTTAACTGATAATCGCTCACGTCTATCTCCCGAACAACTCGACATGTTACTTATTTGCAACGTGAATCTCAATAATGATTTGGATTAATATTGTTTATTTTTGAATAAAATTTTGTTATTTTACACTCCTAAATTCGGAAGTTTTTAGCAACTATTTACTCATTTTTAGCAATTTTTTGGGGGGTTTTTGGAAACTAAAAATTAATTATTTTGGCAGTTTTTAGCAACTATAAATATCATCCTTAATCATCATACATTAATCTATTTTTTTAAATTTCCAATATTAAATAAATTCTGCCAAATTGTGCATTTTATTTGAAAAATTAGTAATATTTTAAAAGAATGCATTTGAAATTGTGCCTATTATTCTGTTCAATATTATTTTTGATCATCCTAACTGATCCGATCGAAGCAGAAAATAAAAAATTGGAACAAAAATCATTTTACGAAATATTTGGAGAAAAATTGGAAGAAAAAAGATACGGAGAAATTTGTAAGAAAATTGGGGTTTGTCTTAAATTAATTAAAAAATGGAAGAAACAATTTGGAATTAGCCAAAAAATAACGGAAGAACAAAAAATGGGGAAAATGAAAATTTATTGGCAAATAAAAAAAGAAATGCCGAAAATGAGTGACAAAGAAATTGGAAAATGTTGAAAATCCATAGAAAAACCATTGGCATTTGGAAGAAACAATTTGGGAAAGAAAAAACGGAGGAATTAAAAACAGAAAAATCTAAGAAAATTGTAACAATTTGACTATGTAAAATTCTTTTCAAGTTCTAAAATCAGATTTATTTTTTGTTTTAGTGTCAAAGAAAAATTTTCAAAATCGTAATGTAATTAATAACTCTCTTACTCTCGGCGAACAAAAATTTTTAATTTCATTGATAAATTTATTTGCAAAATGATAATTTATTTAAAAGATTTAAAGTGCGAGGTCATACAATGGTTTTTGTGTAATTTTTCTTGAATTTTGCATTCATTTTACGCATCATTATTAAGGCTTTCAATTATATGCATTTTCAAAATATGCAAAAAAAATCGAGAATATACATATAAATTTTTCTAAATAAGCTAAAATTTCTTAATTAGTATTTTCTGCAAATTCATTAGACTAAAAATTGTTTTTTTTTTAATTTTTCGCTTTTATGCGCTTATTTTCCAAAAATTTTCCATCGTTAGGGGGGGGGGGTGTTTTATGGGTTTATTTTCCAAGGGGGTGTGTTTTTCGACGATTTTTTTTTGTGAAAATGCCGAAATATGGATACAAAATATGGAAATAAAAAGGCATCCTATAGAAGCATCAAATCAAGCTAAAAATACACTTACGTGATTATTAGGCCGACTATTTGATCGACCGATAAAACGATGATCATTATACCGTCTCTAATAGAGTTTTTGCACTAATTGTTTCTTTGAAAATCGTGACTTTTTGAACTTGGTTATATAAAAAATTTTTATTATATCTGCGAAACAAATCAAATTAATTAATTAATTAATTGATAAATTAAAAATTATATCAAAATCAAAAAATATTTATCAATAATATAAAATGCGATAATAATAATTATTATTCAAAACTACCTTATAAATTAGCTAAAATTAAATATGGCCTAATCTGTTTTATGCAAATCCTAATTGAGTTTTCCATCGGAAAATTGTGCTATTACTAACACCCAATTTTCGCGCAATTATTTTTTCAATTGTTCTTGTGGCCTTCTGGTTGAATTTGTTCGTGAATTTTTCTTTTATTTTTTCAAATTTTGCAATTACCGTATTTTCTCTTTTTATAGACACGGGGGGATAAATGGAGAAGGGGGGATTATTTTTCAACAGATTTATTTTGTATAAAATTTTTGATATTTTTTAGAACATGTCGCCAAAAAATGTCATCGAGTCAAAGAAAAATCATTTTTAATTGCATTTTTTAAAATAAATTCTGCTTTTTCTATTTTTTAACTATCTATAATGCACAAAAAATACATTCTTTTTCAAAAAATTTTGTTTTAGCGCCACTTTCATCATTGGGAAGGGTCGGGGTCACTTCGGCGCGGACCATTTCGGCGCCGCAAATTTTGAAATGCTATAACTTTTTTATTTGTCAGTTAGCTTTAGCCAATCTGGCATCATTTGAAAGCTCTATGTGTGCTCTATATTTACATGTAAAAATAGAAATGAATGATTCAAAAATAAAAAAGTTATGCCACGCGGCGCCGAAAAAGCCAAGAAAAAGTTAATTTTTGAGGTTTTTTGGCCATAACTTTTTTGTAAACGGACGAAATTTTTTGAAATTTTACAGGCTAATAGAGAATCTGAAGAGCTATCGAATGATATCAAAAATTTTTAATTTGGTTGATCAGGAAAAAAGTTATTTGAATCGGCGCCGGAATGGCCGGCACCGAAGTGGGCGGTTCCCACTGGAAATCGGTCTACATCAGTTCGGTCCCCACCAGGGCTGGCCGTGATTGAATTTCCAATCACGGAAATCCGTGAGCCGTGATCACGGGGCTTTAAAAAAAATCCGTGACCCGTGAACCGTGATCACGGTACCCCAAAATCCCCGTGATTTCCGTGATCCGTGAGCCGTGATCCGTGATTATACAAAAATTTTCTAATGATTTTTTAAATTTTTCTTAAATTTAACCAAAAATCTATTTATGTAGAGAAAAAAAATTTCCTCTAATTTGTAAGCTAACTTTTGATGCTGAAAAAATCTTTAGGACCAACATGCTCAGTCCTTCATGACGATCTGAACACCCCAAAAGATACTGAAAGTCGGGAAAATTTTAGAAAAAATTCTTAGAGGGTTGGGAAAATATTCTGAAAATTTTGATTAGGCCTGTCGTTTTAAATTTAAGCGACGGAAAGAAAAAATAGGGTTTTTAGCAGTTTATATGCCAAAAATGGTAATTTTTCTGCCATTTTGGGGTCAAAATTTCAAAAATACGGTACGTCTGCCGGTGGTGCCGACAGGCGCCGCCGGGAAAAATTTTGAAATTTTGAGTGAATTTGTTAACAGATTTTGTAAAAAATATGTTAAATTATTGTTTAATTTATTGGTATATGAACGTTTTAAAAAATAAAGAAAAATAATTTTCAATGTTATGAAATTTCTTGTTAATTAAATTTCAATTAAAATTATCAAAACAAAATATATAAATAGTCCTATCCCAATGGAGAATTGAACCCAAGGGACAGACAACGAAAGACAGAAGGCTTAACCACCAGACTACATATATAGGTATGTTTACTTTCCCTTCCTTCCGAGCCGCCCAGCCTGGGGTCCTCTTCAAAGAGGGGGGGGGGGACAGAAATCGACCACCCGCCCCCTTAAATTAATAATTACCATTATCGAAGAAATCGTCTGCCCATTTTTGACAATTGTACCATATTACACAATAGCCCCTCAACGGCATTTCAGCGTATACGTCATTCAGAGTTTGGTGACATCGCAATTTTTTTGGTTCGAACGATTTTGATGAAGTTTCCGTACTCTCCCAACCTAAAGTGTTGGATTTTCTTTTTTTTGTATTTCTTTCTAGCCAAAATCCCTAAAAATTTCCCGTCACAAAAATCCATTATTTTCTTAAAAATGAGCTCCAAATTAAAAAATGGAAATTTTTTCTGTTAGTTAACATATGTATTGCACTCAATTTTTAAAAAATTTTCCGGCGGCGCTTGTTGGCACCATCGTCTCCCACTTTTTCCAATTGTTAAAAATCTGATGTTTTTTGACGGATCGGATTCCGTAAGATTTTGGTGACACCCCTGGTCACCACAAAAAAAAATTTAAATGTTTACATTGCGCTCTTTCCTTTTCTGCTGAATTCGTACGTTACGTGAGTTTTTTTGGCGCATGTCTTGCACAAGAATGTGACCACAGCACAATGGTGCTTTGGAGCATGCGCAATGGGAAGCATGTCATATGAGGTGATTCGGATTTTGATTGCGGTTTGATGTTCGTAGATATGACAGAAGTGGTCATTCCTCCAACCGCCAGAGTGTGCCCAGTGTCGGGCTTCAAAGAGCCACCGGAGCTGCTACTGCTACTTGAGGAGTGGGAAGACATTTTTGAACAGAATAATTGGCTTAAAAACAGTAATGGTTTTACGCAAATTTTTATAAAAGCAATGAGCAAAAGAAAACCCAATTCTCAAGTAATTTTGGATTTAAAACGACCTTTTTTTAAATAGCCACCTAAAAGAGACACGAAAAAAGGCATCTAAAATGCATGAAAAGGACAAAAAGTAGGGATGTGCGAGAAGTGATTTTTACTGGGAACCGAGAAATAACCCCGGAAACGATAAGAGATCCAAAAACCGAGAAATTTCTCGACTCGGAAATCGAGAAATTTAAATGAAAAGAATCCAAATAAATCAAAAACACATTAAAAATGGGGTAGATCAAAGGGAATTTTTGCGTAGAAGTCTCAGAAGTCTCAACATTAAAGTGACGGCGTTTTTTGCTGTTAAAAACGCTTTTTGCACACTTTTTACAAAAAAAACTTGGGAAACATGAGGGTCCGACGGTGCCGGTAGGCGAGGATTCTGATCGAAATTTGGAGAACAAATGAATAAGCAAATCGTAATTTTCAGTGCATTCGTGATTCAAACGGCTTTTTTACGGCATTTTTCAAAAAACTTTTTTTAGGCTTGGGGAGTCAGGGTGGCAACATGAAGTTTGGGCACCGGGAAGTTTGGGCACCAGAAGGAGGGATTTAAAAAAATAAAACAAAATAAATATATAAAATGTTATATAAATCATTAAAATTTAGTAAATTTTAACAACCCTTGTGCTCAAAAATTTCTATGTTATTGAAAATTAAAAAATTTATATATGGAAACCTGTTCAATCTTATTATTTAGTCAATTCTTACGGTTGTTTAAACGCATAGTTAAACATGTATTTAGTTTCTGTTTGGACTTAGACCTGAATACCCAGATTAGTTGGCCCCGAAATAACAAGAACCCGTCTAATTTTGTTTAAACTCATAAAATTTTAGAACCCGTCTAATTTTGTTTAAACTCATAAAATTTTAAGTCTTGAACAGACCGAGCCTTGCAATGTTATAATTATAAGTTATAAAATACATATGTTGGCATTGATATAGAATGAATGGTAATGAACTAATGAGTTTAGCAAAATAAGCATGCTTAATCGAGTGAATATTCGTTAAAAAATTTTCTATTCCTAACTTGATTCGACTTGATAACAGATTTTCACCAAAAAGGCCAATTTTTGCATGACAAATTTTAGGTCAACTTTTGAAATCTGGGGAATTTTGTGGCACGGCGCGCTGAAGACGCCGACCGGAAAATTTTTAAAAATGTGTGTCCAGGGCTATTCTGGGTCGCTGATCAAGAATACGACATCCATTTCGATCAATTTCGAACCCATGACCCGAATTCGAACAAAAGTCGAAAATTCATTTTTCACCAAAATCCGGACTCGATTCGAACAAAAAGTCGGAAAATTCAAAAAATTTCGAAATTAACTTTTATGTTCTAATCTAAGCAGAGTGATTATTTTTTGGTGTTGTAATGGTTTTGCTTGTTTTAATCTATTTTAGAAAAAAATTTCTAATTTTTTAAATTTTCGAATTTTGTTCGAGTTCTACTTCCGGATTACGATATAAGTCGAAATCAACGCCGGATCGTGATCAGCAACCCTGGAAAGCCTTGGAAACATGTTTTCATGACTTTTCAAAAGAAAAATTTTTTTTTCAAAAAAGGGGGCTACCATCGGCAGTATTACCGAATCGGTTTTGCACAATGAGGATTTTGTGATAAAGAATTTCCGACTTTTGTTCGAATTCGGGTCCGCGTTCAAAACTGATTGAAATTAAAATCTCGAAAATATCTAAATTTGGTATACAAGACTAATTTAGAAGAGAAAAAATACAAAAAAAGAAAATTTATTATTTTGGACGAAAAAGCGGAATGCGCCAAACTATATTGAAAGAAAAATAATTATATTCTTGATTTTTTTTTGTGTGAAACACTTATTTTTGATAACATGCCATAAGTTAATTTTCTGACTCCTTGTTTTTACCTTTCTCAAAAAATTGATTCGCCCATTCAAGCTCGTTAAGGTTAACAGCATGATAAACATTGCCCATTTGTTCGTAAATTTCTTCAATTTTCAGAAGCGAAATTTGCCGTTTTGCCATGCTGTGGGTCGACCTTTCTTGGTAGCACTTGCCGGAGCTAATTTTTTTTATTAATAAATGGTTATTTTTTGCTGGTCAACATAATAAATTTCATAGAAACAAATACTCAAAATGTCATTTTAAACAGTGATCGAAACCATTTTTACATATTTTTTTAAATCAAAGCGAATTCAAAAAAAAATTTACTGAAAATCCATTTATTTGTGTTGAAATTATCAAAAGGTTTACTTTTTAACATTAATTAATGTTTCTTTTTTAATTTGGTAAAAGTCGGTGCGCCGTGACACGGGCATTTTACTTCAGCGGTTATAACATGCCGTGTCGCTGTATTTTTGACTTTGTTAACTTCGATTTTGATCAAAGTTTTGTTTGAGCATGGGCACGGGCAAAGGTACTCTTCAACCATTCTTTTTTGGAGCACTAAATATGAACTGAAATTATTTTGCCCTTCCTTCCGAGCCGCCCAGCCTGGGGTCCTCTTCAAAGAGGGGGGGGGCAGAAATCGACCACCCGCCCCTTAAATTAATAATTACCATTATGAACCCCTAAAATGAAATTCGAACATTTTTATGAAAATTTTAATTTGACTAAGCTCAGATGCCGGTTTCATTTGTTTTTTGAAGTATGGGTTGATTACATGGCATCAATGCTTGGTCTGAATCAATATATTATAAGACTCTCCCAAACTAAAGTGTTGGATTTTCATTTTTGGACAAAAAACTAGCCAAAATCCCTAAAAATTTCCCGTCACAAAATCAAATTATTTTCTTAAAAATGAGCTCCAAATTAAAAAATGGAAATTTTTTCTGTTAGTTAACATATGTATTGCACTCAATTTTTAAAAAATTTTCCGGCGACGCTTGTTGGCACCATCGTCTCCCACTTTTTCCAATTGTTAAAAATCTGATGTTTTTTGACGGATCGGATTCCGTAAGATTTTGGTGACACCCCTGGTCACCACAAAAAAAAATTTAAATGTTTACATTGCGCTCTTTCCTTTTCTGCTGAATTCGTACGTTACGTGAGTTTTTTTGGCGCATGTCTTGCACAAGAATGTGACCACAGCACAATGGTGCTTTGGAGCAGGCGCAATGGGAAGCATGTCATATGATGTGATTCGGATTTTGATTGCGGTTTGATGTTCGTAGATATGACAGAAGTGGTCATTCCTCCAACCGCCAGAGTGTGCCAATGTGTCGGGCTTCAAAGAGCCACCGGAGCTGCTACTGCTACTTGAGGAGTGGGAAGACATTTTTGAACAGAATAACTGGCTTAAAAACAGTAATGGTTTTACGCAAATTTTTATAAAAGCAATGAGCAAAAGAAAACCCAATTCTCAAGTAATTTTGGATTTAAAACGACCTTTTTTTAAATAGCCACCTAAAAGAGACACGAAAAAAGGCATCTAAAATGCATGAAAAGGACAAAAAGTAGGGATGTGCGAGAAGTGATTTTTACTGGGAACCGAGAAATAACCCCGGAAACGATAAGAGATCCAAAAACCGATAAATTTCTCGACTCGGAAAGCGAGAAATTTAAATGAAAAGAATCCAAATAAATCAAAAACACATTAAAAATGAGGTAGATCAAAGGGAATTTTTGCGTAGAAGTCTCATAAGTCTCAACATTAAAGTGACGGCGTTTTTTGCTGTTAAAAACGCTTTTTGCACACTTTTTACAAAAAAAAACTTGGGAAACATGAGGGTCCGACGGTGCCGGTAGGCGAGGATTCTGATCGAAATTTGGGGAACAAATGAATAAGCAAATCGTAATTTTCAGTGCATTCGTGATTCAAACGGCTTTTTTTGCGGCATTTTTCAAAAAACTTTTTTTAGGCTTGGGGAGTCAGGGTGGCAACATGAAGTTTGGGCACCAGAGGGAGGGATTTAAAAAAATAAAACAAAATAAATATATAAAATGTTATATAAATCATTAAAATTTAGTAAATTTTAACAACCCTTGTGCTCAAAAATTTCTATGTTATTGAAAATTAAAAAATTTATCTATGGAAACCTGTTCAATCTTATTATTTAGTCAATTCTTACGGTTGTTTAAACGCATAGTTAAACATGTATTTAGTTTCTGTTTGGACTTAGACCTGAATACCCAGATTAGTTGGCCCCGAAATAACAAGAACTCGTCTAATTTTGTTTAAACTCATAAAATTTTAGAACCCGTCTAATTTTGTTTAAACTCATAAAATTTTAAGTCTTGAACAGACCGAGCCTTGCAATGTTATAATTATAAGTTATAAAATACATATGTTGGCATTGATATAGAATGAATGGTAATGAACTAATGAGTTTAGCAAAATAAGCATGCTTAATCGAGTGAATATTCGTTAAAAAATTTTCTATTCCTAACTTGATTCGACTTGATAACAGATTTTCACCAAAAAGGCCAATTTTTGCATGACAAATTTTAGGTCAACTTTTGAAATCTGGGGAATTTTGTGGCACGGCGCGCTGAAGACGCCGACCGGAAAATTTTTAAAAATGTGTGTCCAGGGCTATTCTGGGTCGCTGATCAAGAATACGACATCCATTTCGATCAATTTCGAACCCATGACCCGAATTCGAACAAAAGTCGAAAATTCATTTTTCACCAAAATCCGGACTCGATTCGAACAAAAAGTCGGAAAATTCAAAAAATTTCGAAATTAACTTTTATGTTCTAATCTAAGCAGAGTGATTATTTTTTGGTGTTGTAATGGTTTTGCTTGTTTTAATCTATTTTAGAAAAAAATTTCTAATTTTTTAAATTTTCGAATTTTGTTCGAGTTCTACTTCCGGATTACGATATAAGTCGAAATCAACGCCGGATCGTGATCAGCAACCCTGGAAAGCCTTGGAAACATGTTTTCATGACTTTTCAAAAGAAAAATTTTTTTTTCAAAAAAGGGGGCTACCATCGGCAGTATTACCGAATCGGTTTTGCACAATGAGGATTTTGTGATAAAGAATTTCCGACTTTTGTTCGAATTCGGGTCCGCGTTCAAAACTGATTGAAATTAAAATCTCGAAAATATCTAAATTTGGTATACAAGACTAATTTAGAAGAGAAAAAATACAAAAAAGAAAATTTATTATTTTGGACGAAAAAGCGGAATGCGCCAAACTATATTGAAAGAAAAATAATTATATTCTTGATTTTTTTTGTGTGAAACACTTATTTTTGATAACATGCCATAAGTTAATTTTCTGACTCCTTGTTTTTACCTTTCTCAAAAAATTGATTCGCCCATTCAAGCTCGTTAAGGTTAACAGCATGATAAACATTGCCCATTTGTTCGTAAATTTCTTCAATTTTCAGAAGCGAAATTTGCCGTTTTGCCATGCTGTGGGTCGACCTTTCTTGGTAGCACTTGCCGGAGCTAATTTTTTTTTATTAATAAATGGTTATTTTTTGCTGGTCAACATAATAAATTTCATAGAAACAAATACTCAAAATGTCATTTTAAACAGTGATCGAAACCATTTTTACATATTTTTTTAAATCAAAGCGAATTCAAAAAAAAATTTACTGAAAATCCATTTATTTGTGTTGAAATTATCAAAAGGTTTACTTTTTTCATTTTCCTGCTGCGGTTAGTTCATAAGTGACAAAAGTCGGTGCGCCGTGACACGGGCATTTTACTTCAGCGGTTATAACATGCCGTGTCGCTGTATTTTTGACTTTGTTAACTTCGATTTTGATCAAAGTTTTGTTTGAGCATGGGCATGGGCAAAGGTACTCTTCAACCATTCTTTTTTGGAGCACTAAATATGAACTGAAATTATTTTGCCCTTCCTTCCGAGCCGCCCAGCCTGGGGTCCTCTTCAAAGAGGGGGGGGGCAGAAATCGACCACCCGCCCCTTAAATTAATAATTACCATTATCGAAGAAATCGTCTGCCCATTTTTGACAATTGTACCATATTACACAATAGCGCCTCAACGGCATGTCAGCGTATACGTCATTCAGAGTTTGGTGACATCGCAATTTTTTTGGTTCGAACGATTTTGATGAAGTTTCCGTACTCTCCCAACCTAAAGTGTTGGATTTTCATTTTTGGACAAAAAACTAGCCAAAATCCCTAAAAATTTCCCGTCACAAAATCCATTATTTTCTTAAAAATGAGCTCCAAATTAAAAAATGGAAATTTTTTCTGTTAGTTAACATATGTATTGCACTCAATTTTTAAAAAATTTTCCGGCGGCGCTTGTTGGCACCATCGTCTCCCACTTTTTCCAATTGTTAAAAATCTGATGTTTTTTGACGGATCGGATTCCGTAAGATTTTGGTGACACCCCTGGTCACCACAAAAAAAATTTAAATGTTTACATTGCGCTCTTTCCTTAACTGCTGAATTCGTACGTTACGTGAGTTTTTTTTGGCGCATGTCTTGCACAAGAATGTGACCACAGCACAATGGTGCTTTGGAGCAGGCGCAATGGGAAGCATGTCATATGAGGTGATTCGGATTTTGATTGCGGTTTGATGTTCGTAGATATGACAGAAGTGGTCATTCCTCCAACCGCCAGAGTGTGCCAATGTGTCGGGCTTCAAAGAGCCACCGGAGCTGCTACTGCTACTTGAGGAGTGGGAAGACATTTTTGAACAGAATAACTGGCTTAAAAACAGTAATGGTTTTACGCAAATTTTTATAAAAGCAATGAGCAAAAGAAAACCCAATTCTCAAGTAATTTTGGATTTAAAACGACCTTTTTTTAAATAGCCACCTAAAAGAGACACGAAAAAAAGGCATCTAAAATGCATGAAAAGGACAAAAAGTAGGGATGTGCGAGAAGTGATTTTTACTGGGAACCGAGAAATAACCCCGGAAACGATAAGAGATCCAAAAACCGATAAATTTCTCGACTCGGAAAGCGAGAAATTTAAATGAAAAGAATCCAAATAAATCAAAAACACATTAAAAATGAGGTAGATCAAAGGGAATTTTTGCGTAGAAGTCTCATAAGTCTCAACATTAAAGTGACGGCGTTTTTTGCTGTTAAAAACGCTTTTTGCACACTTTTTACAAAAAAAAACTTGGGAAACATGAGGGTCCGACGGTGCCGGTAGGCGAGGATTCTGATCGAAATTTGGGGAACAAATGAATAAGCAAATCGTAATTTTCAGTGCATTCGTGATTCAAACGGCTTTTTTTGCGGCATTTTTCAAAAAACTTTTTTTAGGCTTGGGGAGTCAGGGTGGCAACATGAAGTTTGGGCACCAGAGGGAGGGATTTAAAAAAATAAAACAAAATAAATATATAAAATGTTATATAAATCATTAAAATTTAGTAAATTTTAACAACCCTTGTGCTCAAAAATTTCTATGTTATTGAAAATTAAAAAATTTATCTATGGAAACCTGTTCAATCTTATTATTTAGTCAATTCTTACGGTTGTTTAAACGCATAGTTAAACATGTATTTAGTTTCTGTTTGGACTTAGACCTGAATACCCAGATTAGTTGGCCCCGAAATAACAAGAACCCGTCTAATTTTGTTTGAACTCATAAAATTTTAGAACCCGTCTAATTTTGTTTAAACTCATAAAATTTTAAGTCTTGAACAGACCGAGCCTTGCAATGTTATAATTATAAGTTATAAAATACATATGTTGGCATTGATATAGAATGAATGGTAATGAACTAATGAGTTTAGCAAAATAAGCATGCTTAATCGAGTTAATATTCGTTAAAAAATTTTCTATTCCTAACTTGATTCGACTTGATAACAGATTTTCACCAAAAAGGCCAATTTTTGCATGACAAATTTTAGGTCAACTTTTGAAATCTGGGGAATTTTGTGGCACGGCGCGCTGAAGACGCCGACCGGAAAATTTTTAAAAATGTGTGTCCAGGGCTATTCTGGGTCGCTGATCAAGAATACGACATCCATTTCGATCAATTTCGAACCCATGACCCGAATTCGAACAAAAGTCGAAAATTCATTTTTCACCAAAATCCGGACTCGATTCGAACAAAAAGTCGGAAAATTCAAAAAATTTCGAAATTAACTTTTATGTTCTAATCTAAGCAGAGTGATTATTTTTTGGTGTTGTAATGGTTTTGCTTGTTTTAATCTATTTTAGAAAAAAATTTCTAATTTTTTAAATTTTCGAATTTTGTTCGAGTTCTACTTCCGGATTACGATATAAGTCGAAATCAACGCCGGATCGTGATCAGCAACCCTGGAAAGCCTTGGAAACATGTTTTCATGACTTTTCAAAAGAAAAATTTTTTTTTCAAAAAAGGGGGCTACCATCGGCAGTATTACCGAATCGGTTTTGCACAATGAGGATTTTGTGATAAAGAATTTCCGACTTTTGTTCGAATTCGGGTCCGCGTTCAAAACTGATTGAAATTAAAATCTCGAAAATATCTAAATTTGGTATACAAGACTAATTTAGAAGAGAAAAAATACAAAAAAGAAAATTTATTATTTTGGACGAAAAAGCGGAATGCGCCAAACTATATTGAAAGAAAAATAATTATATTCTTGATTTTTTTTTGTGTGAAACACTTATTTTTGATAACATGCCATAAGTTAATTTTCTGACTCCTTGTTTTTACCTTTCTCAAAAAATTGATTCGCCCATTCAAGCTCGTTAAGGTTAACAGCATGATAAACATTGCCCATTTGTTCGTAAATTTCTTCAATTTTCAGAAGCGAAATTTGCCGTTTTGCCATGCTGTGGGTCGACCTTTCTTGGTAGCACTTGCCGGAGCTAATTTTTTTTTATTAATAAATGGTTATTTTTTGCTGGTCAACATAATAAATTTCATAGAAACAAATACTCAAAATGTCATTTTAAACAGTGATCGAAACCATTTTTACATATTTTTTTAAATCAAAGCGAATTCAAAAAAAATTTACTGAAAATCCATTTATTTGTGTTGAAATTATCAAAAGGTTTACTTTTTTCATTTTCCTGCTGCGGTTAGTTCATAAGTGACAAAAGTCGGTGCGCCGTGACACGGGCATTTTACTTCAGCGGTTATAACATGCCGTGTCGCTGTATTTTTGACTTTGTTAACTTCGATTTTGATCAAAGTTTTGTTTGAGCATGGGCACGGGCAAAGGTACTCTTCAACCATTCTTTTTTGGAGCACTAAATATGAACTGAAATTATTTTGCCCTTCCTTCCGAGCCGCCCAGCCTGGGGTCCTCTTCAAAGAGGGGGGGGGCAGAAATCGACCACCCGCCCCTTAAATTAATAATTACCATTATCGAAGAAATCGTCTGCCCATTTTTGACAATTGTACCATATTACACAATAGCCCCTCAACGGCATGTCAGCGTATACGTCATTCAGAGTTTGGTGACATCGCAATTTTTTTGGTTCGAACGATTTTGATGAAGTTTCCGTACTCTCCCAACCTAAAGTGTTGGATTTTCATTTTTGGACAAAAAACTAGCCAAAATCCCTAAAAATTTCCCGTCACAAAATCCATTATTTTCTTAAAAATGAGCTCCAAATTAAAAAATGGAAATTTTTTCTGTTAGTTAACATATGTATTGCACTCAATTTTTAAAAAATTTTCCGGCGGCGCTTGTTGGCACCATCGTCTCCCACTTTTTCCAATTGTTAAAAATCTGATGTTTTTTGACGGATCGGATTCCGTAAGATTTTGGTGACACCCCTGGTCACCACAAAAAAAATTTAAATCTTTACATTGCGCTCTTTCCTTAACTGCTGAATTCGTACGTTACGTGAGTTTTTTTTGGCGCATGTCTTGCACAAGAATGTGACCACAGCACAATGGTGCTTTGGAGCAGGCGCAATGGGAAGCATGTCATATGAGGTGATTCGGATTTTGATTGCGGTTTGATGTTCGTAGATATGACAGAAGTGGTCATTCCTCCAACCGCCAGAGTGTGCCAATGTGTCGGGCTTCAAAGAGCCACCGGAGCTGCTACTGCTACTTGAAGAGTGGGAAGACATTTTTGAACAGAATAATTGGCTTAAAAACAGTAATGGTTTTACGCAAATTTTTATAAAAGCAATGAGCAAAAGAAAACCCAATTCTCAAGTAATTTTAGATTTAAAACGACCTTTTTTTAAATAGCCACCTAAAAGAGACACGAAAAAGGCATCTAAAATGCATGAAAAGGACAAAAAGTAGGGATGTGCGAGAAGTGATTTTTACTGGGAACCGAGAAATAACCCCGGAAACGATAAGAGATCCAAAAACCGATAAATTTCTCGACTCGGAAAGCGAGAAATTTAAATGAAAAGAATCCAAATAAATCAAAAACACATTAAAAATGAGGTATATCAAAGGGAATTTTTGCGTAGAAGTCTCATAAGTCTCAACATTAAAGTGACGGCGTTTTTTGCTGTTAAAAACGCTTTTTGCACACTTTTTACAAAAAAAAATTGGGAAACATGAGGGTCCGACGGTGCCGGTAGGCGAGGATTCTGATCGAAATTTGGGGAACAAATGAATAAGCAAATCGTAATTTTCAGTGCATTCGTGATTCAAACGGCTTTTTTTGCGGCATTTTTCAAAAACACTTTTTTTAGGCTTGGGGAGTCAGGGTGGCAACATGAAGTTTGGGCACCAGAGGGAGGGATTTAAAAAAATAAAACAAAACAAATATATAAAATGTTATATAAATCATTAAAATTTAGTAAATTTTAACAACCCTTGTGCTCAAAAATTTCTATGTTATTGAAAATTAAAAAATTTATATATGGAAACCTGTTCAATCTTATTATTTAGTCAATTCTTACGGTTGTTTAAACGCATAGTTAAACATGTATTTAGTTTCTGTTTGGACTTAGACCTGAATACCCAGATTAGTTGGCCCCGAAATAACAAGAACTCGTCTAATTTTGTTTAAACTCATAAAATTTTAGAACCCGTCTAATTTTGTTTAAACTCATAAAATTTTAAGTCTTGAACAGACCGAGCCTTGCAATGTTATAATTATAAGTTATAAAATACATATGTTGGCATTGATATAGAATGAATGGTAATGAACTAATGAGTTTAGCAAAATAAGCATGCTTAATCGAGTGAATATTCGTTAAAAAATTTTCTATTCCTAACTTGATTCGACTTGATAACAGATTTTCACCAAAAAGGCCAATTTTTGCATGACAAATTTTAGGTCAACTTTTGAAATCTGGGGAATTTTGTGGCACGGCGCGCTGAAGACGCCGACCGGAAAATTTTTAAAAATGTGTGTCCAGGGCTATTCTGGGTCGCTGATCAAGAATACGACATCCATTTCGATCAATTTCGAACCCATGACCCGAATTCGAACAAAAGTCGAAAATTCATTTTTCACCAAAATCCGGACTCGATTCGAACAAAAAGTCGGAAAATTCAAAAAATTTCGAAATTAACTTTTATGTTCTAATCTAAGCAGAGTGATTATTTTTTGGTGTTGTAATGGTTTGTAATTAATTTTTGCTTGTTTTAATCTATTTTAGAAAAAAATTTCTAATTTTTTAAATTTTCGAATTTTGTTCGAGTTCTACTTCCGGATTACGATATAAGTCGAAATCAACGCCGGATCGTGATCAGCAACCCTGGAAAGCCTTGGAAACATGTTTTCATGACTTTTCAAAAGAAAAATTTTTTTTTCAAAAAAGGGGGCTACCATCGGCAGTATTACCGAATCGGTTTTGCACAATGAGGATTTTGTGATAAAGAATTTCCGACTTTTGTTCGAATTCGGGTCCGCGTTCAAAACTGATTGAAATTAAAATCTCGAAAATATCTAAATTTGGTATACAAGACTAATTTAGAAGAGAAAAAATACAAAAAAGAAAATTTATTATTTTGGACGAAAAAGCGGAATGCGCCAAACTATATTGAAAGAAAAATAATTATATTCTTGATTTTTTTTTGTGTGAAACACTTATTTTTGATAACATGCCATAAGCCAAAATATCACCAATGGCAACCAAACGACGGCATTCACTTTTGCATTGGGTTCCTTTACGTGTGGTGGCCTAAGGCGAAGCGCACGGCTTTCAATGAAAGCGCGAAAATGTTCACGAAAAATGTGTGGTTAAATAAATATGTATTTAAACTTTCTTGGTAGCACTTGCCGGAGCTAATTTTTTTTTATTAATAAATGGTTATTTTTTGCTGGTCAACATAATAAATTTCATAGAAACAAATACTCAAAATGTCAAATCATGTGATTACTTGGCTTTTAGCTACGTGTGCAACGACATTGCGAATTCAAAAAAAAATTTACTGAAAATCCATTTATTTGTGTTGAAATTGTCAAAAGTTTCTGTCCGATTCGATTGTCTTGTGGCAACGCATTTAAAAACGCGGAAATGGGCAATTAAGAGAATTAGTATCTATAGCAAGGAGAACGGCGGCGGTGTTAGCTTTTGACTTTGTTAACTTCGATTTTGATCAAAGTTTTGTTTGAGCATGGGCACGGGCAAAGGCTCGACCAGTTGCCACTGCCCAGCAATTTAATTGGATTTAAAAGCATTTGCATCGAGTAAATGCAATTATATATTTATATATGAATTTTTTATCAATAAACATTCGTTTTTTGAATTTCGAATAAAAAATTAATAATTATTTTTTGTGATAAGTGACCTCAAACCCATAAATAATTGTTTTTTATTACAAAAAAAAATTTGCAAAACAAGGAGTCCCTCCCCCCCCCCCCTTTTGATTTTGATGAAATTCAAAAAGGCCATCTTTGCAACTAGCGCCGAAAATTCGATCTTTTGATTTTTGCTCTTTTTTGAATCGACCTAGCACGTATATAACAGATCGGTGGTTGGGATTCGAGATTTATATAGTAAATTAAAAACTTGAGTATCGCGATTCGTTAAAAATATTTTGGGTATCGTGGACCGGGCTCCAAACTCCACCGAATACCGGCGAAATTTTCCATAGAAATTGACCCAGCATTTTCGATACTTTGACAACTCTGTGCTCTCATGGCTCCATTGCTTAAAGACCTTTTTCAAAATGGGCATCACATTGAAACATATGGGAGATTTTAAATCTTTACATTGCGCTCTTTCCTTAACTGCTGAATTCGTACGTTACGTGAGTTTTTTTTGGCGCATGTCTTGCACAAGAATGTGACCACAGCACAATGGTGCTTTGGAGCAGGCGCAATGGGAAGCATGTCATATGATGTGATTCGGATTTTGATTGCGGTTTTAGATTACAAAAAAAGCCCGAAAATATTTAAGAAAATATTGATGAAATATCTATTTTCTATCTATTTCGGTATTTTTGGTACGTGTTTTCAGAAAAACCCTTAACAGAAATGAATTTAAAGACGAAAACTGGCTTAAAAACAGTAATGGTTTTACGCAAATTTTTATAAAAGCAATGAGCAAAAGAAAACCCAATTCTCAAGTAATTTTGGATTTAAAACGACTTTCTCTCATTTTGGCGTATTATTTCAATTGTACTTGGAGCCCAAATTGAATCGCCATATTTTAAATACCTAAAATTTGCATCCTTAGCAACAATTATTCCCAATTTTTAGTGGCGCTAAACGACTGCGTGGACTGCTCGCAACAACTTCAGCAGCTTTTCTGATCGAATGCCCAAATCTCCGATCAATTTACTATGATTGGTATTATTTCATAGGCCATGATCGTCCCGTTGACGCCAACGCAAAAGTGCGGGAATGGCTTCTGTGGCCGCGGGCGGATGGCCGTCCGAAAGTGTTGTACTGCTCCTTTTGGTACGATATAAGTGACGAATACAAGCAGGCAAGCGGCGGAAAAGCAAATCCATAAAATGATAATTAATCGAAAAGTAAGAGAGGTTGAAAGATAACAGAGAGAGAGAGAGAGAGAATGGGAGAGCAAAAGAGGGAGGAACGGGGAGGGATATAAAAAGATGAGAGAGTGGGAGAAAAGAGTGAGTTTGAGAGGGAGATAAAAGACATGAATAGAGAAAAAAAGAAGGAGAAGAGGGCAGATAAATGAGACTGTGAGGGTGAGTAAGTTTCAAAAACTTGTGCTCAAAAATTTCTATGTTATTGAAAATTAAAAAATTTATATATGGAAACCTGTTCAATCTTATTATTTAGTCAATTCTTACGGTTGTTTAAACGCATAGTTAAACATGTATTTAGTTTCTGTTTTGACTTAGACCTGAATACCCAGATTAGTTGGCCCCGAAATAACAAGAACCCGTCTAATTTTGTTTGAACTCATAAAATTTTAGAACCCGTCTAATTTTGTTTAAACTCATAAAATTTTAAGTCTTGAACAGACCGAGCCTTGCAATGTTATAATTATAAGTTATAAAATACATATGTTGGCATTGATATAGAATGAATGGTAATGAACTAATGAGTTTAGCAAAATAAGCATGCTTAATCGAGTTAATATTCGTTAAAAAATTTTCTATTCCTAACTTGATTCGACTTGATAACAGATTTTCACCAAAAAGGCCAATTTTTGCATGACAAATTTTAGGTCAACTTTTGCAATCTGGGGAATTTTGTGGCACGGCGCGCTGAAGACGCCGACCGGAATTGTACAAAGCAGAAAATAAGCAGGGCTATACTGGGTCGCTGATCAAGAATACGACATCCATTTCGATCAATTTCGAACCCATGACCCGAATTCGAACAAAAGTCGAAAATTCATTTTTCACCAAAATCCAAACTCGATTCGAACAAAGTCGGAAAATTCAAAAAATTTCGAAATTAACTTTTATGTTCTAATCTGTGCAGAGTGATTATTTTTTGGTGTTGTAATGGCTTGTAATTAATTTTTGCTTGTTTTAATCTATTTTAGAAAAAAATTTCTAATTTTTTAAATTTTCGAATTTTGTTCGAGTTCTACTTCCGGATTACGATATAAGTCGAAATCAACGCCGGATCGTGATCAGCAACCCTGAAAAGCCTTGGAAACATGTTTTCATGACTTTTCAAAAGAAAAAATTTTTTTTCAAAAAAGGGGGCTACCATCGGCATTATTACCGATCGGTTTTGCACAATGAGGATTTTGTGAAAAAGAATTTCCGACTTTTGTTCGAATTCGGGTCCGCGTTCAAAACTGATTGAAATTAAAATCTCGAAAATATCTAAATTTGGTATACAAGACTAATTTAGAAGAGAAAAAATACAAAAAGAAAATTTATTATTTTGGACGAAAAAGCGGAATGCGCCAAACTATATTGAAAGAAAAATAATTATATTCTTGATTTTTTTTGTGTGAAACACTTATTTTTGATAACATGCCATAAGTTAATTTTCTGACTC
This sequence comes from Heterodera glycines, assembly GCA_004148225.2. Taxonomy (NCBI): domain Eukaryota; kingdom Metazoa; phylum Nematoda; class Chromadorea; order Rhabditida; family Heteroderidae; genus Heterodera; species Heterodera glycines. The sequence continues at coordinate 15,051,466 of CP049712.1, read as the reverse complement.
CTTGTTTTTACCTTTCTCAAAAAATTGATTCGCCCATTCAAGCTCGTTAAGGTTAACAGCATAATAAACATTGCACATTTGTTCGTAAATTTCTTCAATTTTCAGAAGCGAAATTTGCCGTTTTGCCATGCTGTGGGTCGACCTTTCTTGGTAGCACTTGCCGGAGCTAATTTTTTTTAATTAATAAATGGTTATTTTTTGCTGGTCAACATAATAAATTTCATAGAAACAAATACTCAAAATGTCATTTTAAACAGTGATCGAAACCATTTTTACATATTTTTTAAATCAAAGCGAATTCAAAAAAAAAATTACTGAAAATCCATTTTTTTGTATTGAAATTATCAAAAGGTTTGCCAATGTGTCGGGCTTCAAAGAGCCACCGGAGCTGCTACTGCTACTTGAGGAGTGGGAAGACATTTTTGAACAGAATAATTGGCTTAAAAACAGTAATGGTTTTACGCAAATTTTTATAAAAGCAATGAGCAAAAGAAAACCCAATTCTCAAGTAATTTTGGATTTAAAACGACCTTTTTTAAATAGCCACCTAAAAGAGACACGAAAAAAAGGCATCTAAAATGCATGAAAAGGACAAAAAGTAGGGATGTGCGAGAAGTGATTTTTACTGGGAACCGAGAAATAACCCCGGAAACGATAAGAGATCCAAAAACCGATAAATTTCTCGACTCGGAAAGCGAGAAATTTAAATGAAAAGAATCCAAATAAATCAAAAACACATTAAAAATGAGGTATATCAAAGGGAATTTTTGCGTAGAAGTCTCATAAGTCTCAACATTAAAGTGACGGCGTTTTTTGCTGTTAAAAACGCTTTTTGCACACTTTTTACAAAAAAAACTTGGGAAACATGAGGGTCCGACGGTGCCGGTAGGCGAGGATTCTGATCGAAATTTGGGGAACAAATGAATAAGCAAATCGTAATTTTCAGTGCATTCGTGATTCAAACGGCTTTTTTACGGCATTTTTCAAAAAACTTCCATTCAAGCTCGTTAAGGTTAACAGCATGATAAACATTGCCCATTTGTTCGTAAATTTCTTCAATTTTCAGAAGCGAAATTTGCCGTTTTGCCATGCTGTGGGTCGACCTTTCTTGGTAGCACTTGCCGGAGCTAATTTTTTTTATTAATAAATGGTTATTTTTTGCTGGTCAACATAATAAATTTCATAGAAACAAATACTCAAAATGTCATTTTAAACAGTGATCGAAACCATTTTTACATATTTTTTTAAATCAAAGCGAATTCAAAAAAAAAATTACTGAAAATCCATTTTTTTGTGTTGAAATTATCAAAAGGTTTACTTTTTTCATTTTCCTGCTGCGGTTAGTTTATAAGTGACAAAAGTCGGTGCGCCGTGACACGGGCATTTTACTTCAGCGGTTATAACATGCCGTGTCGCTGTATTTTTGACTTTGTTAACTTCGATTTTGATCAAAGTTTTGTTTGAGCATGGGCACGGGCAAAGGTACTCTTCAACCATTCTTTTTTGGAGCACTAAATATGAACTGAAATTATTTTGCCCTTCCTTCCGAGCCGCCCAGCCTGGGGTCCTCTTCAAAGAGGGGGGGGGGACAGAAATCGACCACCCGCCCCTTAAATTAATAATTAAAAAGTCAGGTTTGACCGCGATGGTGTTTGCAGTGAACGAAGGTTCTGCCGAAATTGTCCTCAACGGCATGTCAGCGTATACGTCATTCAGAGTTTGATGACATCGCAATTTTTTGGTTCGAACGATTTTGATGAAGTTTCCGTACTCTCCCAAACTAAAGTGTTGGATTTTCATTTTTGGACAAAAAACTAGCCAAAATCCCTAAAAATTTCCCGTCACAAAAATCCATTATTTTCTTAAAAATGAGCTCCAAATTAAAAAATGGAAATTTTTTCTGTTAGTTAACATATGTATTGCACTCAATTTTTAAAAAATTTTCCGGCGACGCTTGTTGGCACCATCGTCTCCCACTTTTTCCAATTGTTAAAAATCTGATGTTTTTTGACGGATCGGATTCCGTAAGATTTTGGTGACACCCCTGGTCACCACAAAAAAAAATTTAAATGTTTACATTGCGCTCTTTCCTTTTCTGCTGAATTCGTACGTTACGTGAGTTTTTTTGGCGCATGTCTTGCACAAGAATGTGACCACAGCACAATGGTGCTTTGGAGCAGGCGCAATGGGAAGCATGTCATATGATGTGATTCGGATTTTGATTGCGGTTTGATGTTCGTAGATATGACAGAAGTGGTCATTCCTCCAACCGCCAGAGTGTGCCAATGTGTCGGGCTTCAAAGAGCCACCGGAGCTGCTACTGCTACTTGAGGAGTGGGAAGACATTTTTGAACAGAATAACTGGCTTAAAAACAGTAATGGTTTTACGCAAATTTTTATAAAAGCAATGAGCAAAAGAAAACCCAATTCTCAAGTAATTTTGGATTTAAAACGACCTTTTTTTAAATAGCCGCCTAAAAGAGACACGAAAAAGGCATCTAAAATGCATGAAAAGGACAAAAAGTAGGGATGTGCGAGAAGTGATTTTTACTGGGAACCGAGAAATAACCCCGGAAACGATAAGAGATCCAAAAACCGATAAATTTCTCGACTCGGAAAGCGAGAAATTTAAATGAAAAGAATCCAAATAAATCAAAAACACATTAAAAATGAGGTATATCAAAGGGAATTTTTGCGTAGAAGTCTCATAAGTCTCAACATTAAAGTGACGGCGTTTTTTGCTGTTAAAAACGCTTTTTGCACACTTTTTACAAAAAAAACTTGGGAAACATGAGGGTCCGACGGTGCCGGTAGGCGAGGATTCTGATCGAAATTTGGGGAACAAATGAATAAGCAAATCGTAATTTTCAGTGCATTCGTGATTCAAACGGCTTTTTTACGGCATTTTTCAAAAAACTTCCATTCAAGCTCGTTAAGTTTTTGATGAAAATTTATCAATTTTAATTTTTACTCTGAAAACATTTTATCTGATTGGACCAATTATCAAAAAGTGAGGACAAAATCATGCGATTACTTGGCTTTTAGCTACGTGTGCAACGACATATTAATAAATGGTTATTTTTTGCTGGTCAACATAATAAATTTCATAGAAACAAATACTCAAAATGTCATTTTAAACAGTGATCGAAACCATTTTTACATATTTTTTTAAATCAAAGCGAATTCAAAAAAAAAATTACTGAAAATCCATTTTTTTGTGTTGAAATTATCAAAAGGTTTACTTTTTTCATTTTCCTGCTGCGGTTAGTTTATAAGTGACAAAAGTCGGTGCGCCGTGACACGGGCATTTTACTTCAGCGGTTATAACATGCCGTGTCGCTGTATTTTTGACTTTGTTAACTTCGATTTTGATCAAAGTTTCGTTTGAGCATGGGCACGGGCAAAGGTACTCTTCAACCATTCTTTTTTGGAGCACTAAATATGAACTGAAATTATTTTGCCCTTCCTTCCGAGCCGCCCAGCCTGGGGTCCTCTTCAAAGAGGGGGGGGGGGACAGAAATCGACCACCCGCCCCCTTAAATTAATAATTACCATTATCGAAGAAATCGTCTGCCCATTTTTGACAATTGTACCATATTACACAATAGCCCCTCAACGGCATGTCAGCGTATACGTCATTCAGAGTTTGATGACATCGCAATTTTTTGGTTCGAACGATTTTGATGAAGTTTCCGTACTCTCCCAAACTAAAGTGTTGGATTTTCATTTTTGGACAAAAAACTAGCCAAAATCCCTAAAAATTTCCCGTCACAAAAATCCATTATTTTCTTAAAAATGAGCTCCAAATTAAAAAATGGAAATTTTTTCTGTTAGTTAACATATGTATTGCACTCAATTTTTAAAAAATTTTCCGGCGACGCTTGTTGGCACCATCGTCTCCCACTTTTTCCAATTGTTAAAAATCTGATGTTTTTTGACGGATCGGATTCCGTAAGATTTTGGTGACACCCCTGGTCACCACAAAAAAAAATTTAAATGTTTACATTGCGCTCTTTCCTTTTCTGCTGAATTCGTACGTTACGTGAGTTTTTTTGGCGCATGTCTTGCACAAGAATGTGACCACAGCACAATGGTGCTTTGGAGCAGGCGCAATGGGAAGCATGTCATATGATGTGATTCGGATTTTGATTGCGGTTTGATGTTCGTAGATATGACAGAAGTGGTCATTCCTCCAACCGCCAGAGTGTGCCAATGTGTCGGGCTTCAAAGAGCCACCGGAGCTGCTACTGCTACTTGAGATTAATCGAAAAGTAAGAGAGGTTGAAAGATAACAGAGAGAGAGAGAGAGAGAGAGAATGGGAGAGCAAAAGAGGGAGGAACGGGGAGGGATATAAAAAGATGAGAGAGTGGGAGAAAAGAGCTTTTTTTAAATAGCCGCCTAAAAGAGACACGAAAAAGGCATCTAAAATGCATGAAAAGGACAAAAAGTAGGGATGTGCGAGAAGTGATTTTTACTGGGAACCGAGAAATAACCCCGGAAACGATAAGAGATCCAAAAACCGATAAATTTCTCGACTCGGAAAGCGAGAAATTTAAATGAAAAGAATCCAAATAAATCAAAAACACATTAAAAATGAGGTATATCAAAGGGAATTTTTGCGTAGAAGTCTCATAAGTCTCAACATTAAAGTGACGGCGTTTTTTGCTGTTAAAAACGCTTTTTGCACACTTTTTACAAAAAAAACTTGGGAAACATGAGGGTCCGACGGTGCCGGTAGGCGAGGATTCTGATCGAAATTTGGGGAACAAATGAATAAGCAAATCGTAATTTTCAGTGCATTCGTGATTCAAACGGCTTTTTTACGGCATTTTTCAAAAAACTTCCATTCAAGCTCGTTAAGGTTAACAGCATGATAAACATTGCCCATTTGTTCGTAAATTTCTTCAATTTTCAGAAGCGAAATTTGCCGTTTTGCCATGCTGTGGGTCGACCTTTCTTGGTAGCACTTGCCGGAGCTAATTTTTTTTTATTAATAAATGGTTATTTTTTGCTGGTGAACATAATAAATTTCATAGAAACAAATACTCAAAATGTCATTTTAAACAGTGATCGAAACCATTTTTACATATTTTTTTAAATCAAAGCGAATTCAAAAAAAAAAATTACTGAAAATCCATTTTTTTGTGTTGAAATTATCAAAAGGTTTACTTTTTTCATTTTCCTGCTGCGGTTAGTTTATAAGTGACAAAAGTCGGTGCGCCGTGACACGGGCATTTTACTTCAGCGGTTATAACATGCCGTGTCGCTGTATTTTTGACTTTGTTAACTTCGATTTTGATCAAAGTTTTGTTTGAGCATGGGCACGGGCAAAGGTACTCTTCAACCATTCTTTTTTGGAGCACTAAATATGAACTGAAATTATTTTGCCCTTCCTTCCGAGCCGCCCAGCCTGGGGTCCTCTTCAAAGAGGGGGGGGGGACAGAAATCGACCACCCGCCCCCTTAAATTAATAATTACCATTATCGAAGAAATCGTCTGCCCATTTTTGACAATTGTACCATATTACACAATAGCCCCTCAACGGCATGTCAGCGTATACGTCATTCAGAGTTTGATGACATCGCAATTTTTTGGTTCGAACGATTTTGATGAAGTTTCCGTACTCTCCCAAACTAAAGTGTTGGATTTTCATTTTTGGACAAAAAACTAGCCAAAATCCCTAAAAATTTCCCGTCACAAAAATCCATTATTTTCTTAAAAATGAGCTCCAAATTAAAAAATGGAAATTTTTTCTGTTAGTTAACATATGTATTGCACTCAATTTTTAAAAAATTTTCCGGCGACGCTTGTTGGCACCATCGTCTCCCACTTTTTCCAATTGTTAAAAATCTGATGTTTTTTGACGGATCGGATTCCGTAAGATTTTGGTGACACCCCTGGTCACCACAAAAAAAAATTTAAATGTTTACATTGCGCTCTTTCCTTTTCTGCTGAATTCGTACGTTACGTGAGTTTTTTTGGCGCATGTCTTGCACAAGAATGTGACCACAGCACAATGGTGCTTTGGAGCAGGCGCAATGGGAAGCATGTCATATGATGTGATTCGGATTTTGATTGCGGTTTGATGTTCGTAGATATGACAGAAGTGGTCATTCCTCCAACCGCCAGAGTGTGCCAATGTGTCGGGCTTCAAAGAGCCACCGGAGCTGCTACTGCTACTTGAGGAGTGGGAAGACATTTTTGAACAGAATAACTGGCTTAAAAACAGTAATGGTTTTACGCAAATTTTTATAAAAGCAATGAGCAAAAGAAAACCCAATTCTCAAGTAATTTTGGATTTAAAACGACCTTTTTTTAAATAGCCACCTAAAAGAGACACGAAAAAGGCATCTAAAATGCATGAAAAGGACAAAAAGTAGGGATGTGCGAGAAGTGATTTTTACTGGGAACCGAGAAATAACCCCGGAAACGATAAGAGATCCAAAGAGAGAGAGGGGAGAGAGAGAAATAGAGAAAGAAAACCGATTCGGAGAGATGAAGTGAAGTATAAAAGAAAGTGATCAGCTCTAGTGATCACCCATCCAAGTTAAAGATCATGCTTTCCTTTTTTATAAATTAAATTTGATAGTGCCATGCCGCCATTTCTAAGCATTTTTTCGGTAAAATTCAAGAATAGGTGTAGTTCACCAAATCGTACAAATTGTATACCAATCGATTCCTCTAGGTCTGTAATGGAAGAATCCGAAAGGATGCAGACTTAGAGGAATCGATTGGTATACAATTTGTACGATTTGGTGAACTACAGCTATTCTTGAATTTTTCCCAATTTTTCATGGCCCTTGTTGTCACTTTTTTGGGCATTTGATATTAAATAATTTCCATCGTCCACTCTTAAAAATTGTAAAAGCCCTTCCGCATTTAGCAGCGACGGTCCAAGGGTTTGTGATTTCCGGGACTTTGCGCGTACCACTAGAAATTATTAGTATTTTGGGAGTAATGCGTATTCTGTGTACCCTCCCATTTTTGATGCCAATTTCATAGACATAATTAAAGCATGTAAACCAAGAAAATAAATTCAAAATACCTACAACGTGACAAAATCTCGCCGTCGAATTTTTTTTTCAAATTTCGGCGAGATTTTGTCCCGTCCCAGTCGCATAAAACTTTTGGATCACAAATACGGGCCTGCCGAACCTGTCCTTTTGGATAGAGTAGGGGGCCATTTTATATTTAAATTATTAAATTTACGGTCCTTTTCGCTTACTTGAAAATTTATGCTGGATTTGAACGGCGCCTTTTCGAACTGTCGCCTTTCACTCCCTAAAAAAAATTTTTTTGTCGTATTTTTTTAAATTGATTTGTCTGTACGTCGTGGCCAACTCACTCGAAGTGTAAGGCCAGGAATTTTGCGCAGACTTTCGCGGTTCGTTTAGCGGGAAATGTAAAAGACCTGTTAAAAAGAAACGAAAAAATTTTTTGAACAAAAGCTTAAAAAAGTTGCCACGCTTTTCCTAAAAAAAAATTTTATTTTGAAAGGCACATTTTTCAATTTTTACTATAAATTTAAAATCTTTTTCCCGTACCTTTATTTTCGGTGAGAAGCGATGGGTCCACCGACGTAAAAGCGACGGAGGAAAATTTGGTGCGTCGTTTGCAATGAATGGCAGCAACGCCGGCCTACAAAAATCCTAATTTTCATTAAAAAAAAAATTTGCACTAAATCGAAAAAAAAGATTATGAATGAACATCTGTTAACGCAAATCAGATCCAAAGTTTCAAAATTTTTCCCGACCCTCTTGCTCCGTAAAAGTTTTTTTGGAAAAAGCGTGCCGAAAGGTGATTTGAAGCAAAAAAATTCGTTGATTAGCATCCATTTTTTTTGAATTATAAGTTCCCGACATTTGCGCCTTACATTTTTAGGAGAACTTTGGGTGCAAAATTTTGGAATTTTGCTAATTGTAAGAATTTTTTTCGAAATTTAAAATAAGGTTTCAAATATAAATCCCGGGCCCATCATCTATGATTCCAATAATTTCCTCACTTTTCCATCACCATCTGCAACCATAAATGTAACCACTGTCGGGCGTATGTCACTTCTTGCATTTGCTGTTGCCCTCCTCCGCTCACCTGACGTTGATAGAAATTCCAACACTCAATGAATTTTTTGCGAAAATTTCCGTGATTCTGAACATATTTTGTGGTGTATCGGTCCGGTTTCTGCTTTTTTTTTAAGTTGGTGTAAGTTTGTTTGTTTTTTTGATCAGGACCAAAAGAAAAGCAAGCATGAATTATCATTTTTGGATTGAAATAATTTGTGGGTGTATGAAAATCCCATGTATTGGGATAAATAAATATACTGTAAGAAAAAATAATCAGCTAATTTTCAGTAAAAAAGTTAAAATTTTTAATCATCTTGCGTCAAGACTTTTTTCCCCACTGTATCAGAAGAAATCGGGCAAAATATTTAATAGGCTCAAAATTTTTTACATTACTCGCCGAATAATGAGTTTTACAAATTTCTCATGGACTTTTTAAAGTCGACTTATTATTTTTCTTTTTGGATAATTATTACCTCAATATATGACTCGTCCACACACAACAAGAAAATTTATTTGGCTTATTCATTCCCGAGATTGATTCACTTGATCAGACTTGACTCAAATAAAGGGCGGAAAAAAGTCTTGACTCAAACTTGAAAAACCACCTTAGAGTTCATTTAAAAACCTGAAATAATTCATGCTAGCTTATCTTTTGATACTGATCTAAAAAGCCTTTTACACCAACTTGATCAGATCACTCCTTCATGGTGATCAGGAAAGTCAAAAATGGCTTGAAATTGGGAAAATTTTAGAAAAAAATTCCTAGGGGGCTGGGAAAATTTTTCTGAAATTTTTTGATTGGGCTACCAGAAAGAGCACAAAATTCTCTACCGAATTGCCTTTTGAATGGTGGGTCTACGACTTGTAGATAGAAAGTTATACTTGGATTGAATTTGATGACGATAAAAATCACTATTTTCTACCGTATTTCAAAGGAAAATGATCAAAAATTTGATCAATTTTGAGTTGTCCAATTTTCAACCCAAGTATAACTTTTTATGTACAAGCCGTAGCCCTAGAGGAGGAAGAGGGGCGGAGGGAGAGAGGGAAGAGGGCGGAAAAGAATGAAAGAAGAGGAAGGGAGAAAGAGAGGAGGAGGGGAGAAGGGGTAATAAAGTGAGAGGAGGAAGGGGGTATGTGCAGGGTTCCCAGATCAAAATTTTCAAAAGCCTCATTTTGTGTCAAAAAGCCTCATTTTTATAAAGTTTATTCAAAACACGCTTAAAATTTTCAAATGATATATTTTTGAGTGCATGATCAATTTGAGCAATTTTTTGTTAGAAATAAGCATTTTGTGAAATTCTGAGTATGAAAAATCAAAGTTGATTTTTTGCGGCGCTTTTTCCAAAAGACTTTTAGGGAACAAGGGTGGTCGGCGGTGCCGATAGGCGCCGCCGGGAAATTTTTTGTAATTTTTAATGCGATTTGTTAACAGTTTGTCCACAAAAATGACCAAATTTTGCGATTTTGAGCAACTTTTTTAAAAAATAAAGGACTTTTAGGGGCTGGCGGTGCCGACAGGCGCCACCAAGGGAAAAATTGAGAATTTTAACCATATTTTTAGCAAATTTTCATTAAAAAATTATTAATTTTGTGGATTTTCGAAAAAAATTGTAATTTTCTGGCTAAATATGGGTAAGATTTCCGTTTGATAATTTATTAAAAAACAAAATTCAAACGTCAAACATTATGCCAACTTATCAAAATTTAAAAAATCTGACGAATTTTCCCCCAAAACCTCAAAATTTCTCAAAAAACCACAAAAAGCCTCTAGAAAAATTCAAGCTCAGGTCAAGCTTTATTTTTCCTCAATTTGTAACCCACTAGGATTTTTTAAATTCTCCAAAATTTTCAAAAATCGGGGGTGTACAGCCGGATGGACTACCAAACCCATCGAAGTCCGTTCGGTTCTATGGTGTAAAATTGTCTTCAGCAAAAAGGAAAAGGACGAAAGGACCTGGAAAACATTTTTGTTTTATGTCCATTAACCAGGAACTCTTCAAATTTTTCATGCACTTAAAAACGAGATTTTGTTTTCTAAATATATGGCATATACAGGGCTCTCAGATCAAAATTTTCAAAAGCCTCATTTGGCAGGCAAAAAAGCCTCATTTTGTGTCAAAAAGCCTCATTTTTACAAATTTATTCAAAACACGCTTAAAATGATCAAATGTTATATTTTTGATTGTCCATGATCGATTTGAGCATTTTTTTGTTAGAAATAAGCATTTTTTGGGATTCTGAACATGAAAAACGAAGTTGATTTTTTTGCGGCGCTTTTCCAAAGAGCTTTTGGGGAACAAAGGGGGCCGGCGGTGCCGACAGGCGCCGCCGGGAAAAATTTTGTAATTTTCAATGCGATTTGTTAACAGATTTTGTCCGAAAAATGACCAAATTTTGCGATTTTGAGCAAATTTTTGCTTGTAAATTAAGGATTTTTACGGTCCGGCGGTGCCGATAGGCGCCGCTGGGGGAAAAATTAAGAATTTTGACCATATTTTTAGCATGTTTTCATTAAAAAAATTCTTTAAATTGCCAAACATTATGCCAATTTATCAAAATTTAAAAGATTCTGAGGATTTTCCCCAAAAGCCTCAAAATTTCTCAAAAAAACCACAAAAAGCCTCAAAGCCTCATTATGAAAATTTAGCCTCATTGACCTATCAAAAAACCACAAAATGAGGCTAAAGCCTCAGATCTGGGAACCCTGGGTATGTAGAAGAAGAGGGTAAAACGAAAAGGAGGGAGGAAGAGGTGAAGGGGGTTGTGAATTTAAATATTCGCCGATTTTGATTTTCCGTTTTTACAGATCAAAATCTAGAACAATTTCAATGCATAGAAAATCCTGAAAAAAATATCGAATATTTTAACATAACTCCATATGAAATTTATTTTTCTCTTTCCAAACTTTCAAATTCTAACAACACTAGTATTGATGGAATTCCCAATATTTTTTTGAAAAATTGTAAAGAAAATTTAGTCCGACCTCTTTTCCATATTTTTAGTTTCTCATTGATGACTGCCAAAATTCCAGAAATATGGAAAAAGTCAATTATTTGCCCTGTCCCAAAAATTCAAAATCCGGTAAACCCAGTCGACTTTCGTCCGATTTCCCTGCTATGTTCTGTTTCCAAAATTTTGGAAGAAAATATAGCAGGAAAAATAAAAAATTTTGTTGAAAAAAATAATTTGTTACCAAATTGTCAACATGGTTTTCGTAAAGCACATTCTGTTACTACTCAACTTCTTGAAGTGGTGGATGATTTCAGTTTTGCTTTAGAAAATAGAAAATCAATTGATGTAATTTATTTTGATTTAGCTAAAGCATTCGACACGGTTCCACATAACCGGCTAATATCTAAGCTCCAAAACATTGGTATAAATAATTCCTTATTAAAATGGATTCAGAATTACTTAGAAAACCGAAAGTTTTTCGTCAAAATCGGGTCTGATTTCTCTGACGAATATCCCTGTCTCAGTGGTGTGCCGCAAGGCTCAATATTGGGACCACTGTTATTTCTTATTTACATTTACGATTTACCAAAATTCTGCGAAACTGAAAATGTTAAAATTAAACTATTTGCCGATGATCTTAAGGCCTATCATGTTCTTTCAAATATTTCCTTTTCTCCACTCCAAAATTTTATTAACAAATTTAATCGATACTGTAAATTAAACGGCCTTAAAATCGCTTCAAATAAATGTTTAACTTTACATTTAGGACACAAAAACCAAAAAATAAATTATTTTATTGATGATTTTCCAATTCCTAAAAATCCCGGAAACGAACCAGTCAGAGACCTTGGCATTTATTTTACTAATGATTTGAAATGGGCACAACATATTGAAATTATCTCGAAGAAAGCATTACGATCTGCTTTTGCTATATTAAAGTCAATCAAAACTGGTGATACGAAAATACTTGTAAATTTGTTTAATATTTATTGCAGACCAATTTTAGAATTTGGATCTCCAATTTTCAATCCTTATTTAAAAAAGGATATTGAAAAACTGGAGAATGTCCAAAAAACTTTTTTGAGAGTAATATTTAGACGTAACAATTATGCTGCTGATTTACCTAATTATGCTGAATTGTTAAACATTTATGATCAAAAGTCGCTTGAGAGTCGTAGGTTAAAAATAGACTTAAAACTTTTTCATGAAATAATTTTAGGTAAAATAAATTTACAAAATAATGAATCCTTTTCTTTTTCCAAAAACATTGTAAAAAATGAATACACTATAAGAACAGCTTATTGCTCAACCAATGTTAGATACAACTCGTTCTTTATTCGAACCTCTCGTCTCTATAGACTTTTACCTAAAGAGACGAGATTACTAAATTCCAATGAGTTTGCCAAACTTCTTGAAAGATCTGATCTTAATTTGTTGATTTCTTTGCCACCCCAGCTCCAAAAGTGACCAATTGTTTGTTTTATTTGATATTGTTTCATTATTTCTTATTTCTCGGCGTCACGCTTATGCGTATAAGAAGTAAAGTAAATTAAAGACTTTTGCGCATTCACTTTTTTATTTTATTTTTTTAACTTTCACATTGCTGCTGATTTGGGGTTTCATCACAAAATGTTCTTCATCTTCACTCTGTGCTGCTTTCATTCTTCTCGTCTACACCATCTCTGATCAGTAGATACCCGGATTTATAGTTTATAAACAAAACTCTTTCGGCATTTTCGCGTTTATTAGCAAATATTTTGCACTTTTTTTCGCAACAACTATTTTAGTAACAGTTTTGGAATTTTTAGCAACTATAAATCCGCTCTCTCTCTCTGATCAGTCATGGCGCCAGCGAAGGCGAAAGCGTTGGATGCCTTTGTACGCGTACAAGCTGATCATTGCGTAACCGTTGGATGCGGTGATGCTCAGCGTTTTGTTGGGGCCCCCGAGGTCGTCTTGGCAACACAAACTACGGGTGGTAAAAGACCAACGATCACTAGGGCTAACAAAAATATGCACTTAAATCGGCAAATATTTGCATAAAATTTGCATCCAAAATATCAAAATATGCAGCAAAATGCAGAAAAAATTTTTCCAAAATTAGGGATTCAAATTTTGAAAAAATCCCAATAACATTTATTCTTAATTTTCCTACCAAAAACAAACAAAACACAAACTAAAAACAAGTTTTCGTGCTTTTTAAGCCATTACCGGTTCAGAAAAAAAATGCATTTGCATTTTTGCAAACTCTCCTTATCAGTACTGGGTTTTACTTTTACAAAAACAACAAATTAAAAAAGTGTGTGTTTTGACCTAAACGTATGTATACCATGGGATGGAACCGGATTCCGGAGTTCCGGACCTTTTTGAGGTCCGGAATTCCAATTCCGGATTCTGGGCGGCCTTTCCTTTTCGGACTGCCGTTGGTGACCCTTCACCAAATTGTGTGCTGTTATTTAATTGTGGAGTAAAAGTGGATCATCTTGGATTGAGCGGTCCTCCCCCATTTTTACCACTAAAGTTTTACAAAAGAGATAAACCTGGTTTTGACTGAAACTTGACCATAAATCTTTCAATTTTGCACAATTTTTGAAAAAATAGGAAAAAAACCTTTCCGCTTTAATAAAGCTCCCCATAAAATTAAAATAGGAAAATTTTACAAATTTTAAAGACTATTAATTTTATCGATTAAAAAGTTCCCTTTTCGGGTATTCCGGAATTCGGTATATTTTTCGTTCGGGAATTCCGGTTCGAGCTTCTATTTTCGGCATCTGTTAACATTCCTGATTTATTCCTCTATAGTTTCCTAAATGATATCTGGTACCAACCGTTTTTGAAAACCGATGCCGTTGGTTTGGTACCAGGATAACTGGTAGGGCCAAACCGTTTCAGTACCAGGTATCGATCGACCTACGCCAATAAGAACCAGTCCACGGGATTACTTCTACCCTAACCAACTAAGATACCTACCGCACTCCCGTGTCGCCCCTGTTTGCACTCGTCCGGATTTCCGTGTTACCCAATCTGCAGCCATCGCTACACACATCACCGACCTCCAGCACTTCGATGTAGATTGTCTCTCGTGACCAAATTTCCCAAACACAGTAAGCAAAGTCAGCATTTTCATCCAATGTGGTGGTACCAGTTTGTTCGGACATCTAAGGATTATCCAAAGCGTTAGGACATGCTGGAATTCTGACACCTGAGCTCCGCTCCGATTAGCCAAAAGTCGAAATTTATCATGGCTATAGTAATTAGTGATGCACCGAAAGCGCAAAAACCCGAAATCCGAAACCAAACCGAAAGTCAGACCCGAAACCAAAAACCGAAAGCCATAAAACCCGAAAAAACCGGAAGTTTTCTTAAGGAAAATTGGCAAAAAGAAATGACTAGAGCTGGCAAAAATATGTACAAAAAAGGCCATTAGGCGTACGCTTATTAAAATGAAAAGCCGATTCTTAGAGGTGAATTTTTCGATTTGAAAAAATATGTATTCACATAAAATTGCCAGCCTTACAAATGACTTTTTGGGAAAAAGAATATAAATCAGGGTTGACATCGAAAATTTTCTGAAATAAGAACATCAAAGGTTAAAATAAGATTTTGGGGTGAAAAATAAGAACATTTTTAAAAAGGTAGTTTTGAGGCTTAATCTCGCATTTTATTCAACAATATCATCATTTGTGACATTTTTTCACCACGAACAATTTTTTTGAGCAATTTGGGGCTTGAAAAAGAAAAAAAAATATTTGGGTGGGGTCAAATTTTGAAAAATTAAACAAATTTGTTAACAGAATTTACTACATTTCTACGCTTTTTCGCGTTTATTTTCATAAAATTTTCCGGCGGCGCTTGTTGGCACCATCGTCTCCCACTTTTTCCAATTGTTAAAAATCTGCGCAATTTGGATGAAATGACTGGATTTGTTAACAAAATTTGATCCTTTTTTTCACGTTTTATTTTTATTTTTAGGCAAAAATTGGAAGCCTGAATTTTCTTTGGTTTCCCAAAAATAAGACAGAAAATCAGTAATCGTTAGAAGAATTGATCCGGCGGTGTTCATGCACCGCCGGGGAATTTTTATGAATATTATAGTGAACTTTTTAAGATTTTGCGTATAAAATCACTTTAAAAAACATTTATTTTCAAAAATTACCATTCAAAATCGGAGTTTTCCCTTGTAATCCCAACAATAAGAACAAAATAAGAACAAGGAGCTGAAATAAGAGCATTTCTTACAAATTAGAACAAATGGCAACCCTGATATAAATAAATTGCATTAAAAAGGATCCGAACCTTGAAAATTTAATTGGAACCTGTAGCACTAACCACTAAGCTAAGGAATAATGCAACGAGATCCCACAAAAAATAAACTAAGTAATATAATTAAATATTAGCTCCTGAATTCAAATACCTATTAATTGATAATGGCCAAAAACTCAATCATTAGGGGCGTGTTTTTACTTTCGGGAAACCCGAAACTCGCAACCCGAAACCGAAAGCCAAAAAACCCGAAAACCGAAATTTCGGGTGCATCACTAATAGTAATATCAAATTTTCGACTTTGGACATACGGAGTTTGTATCTTAGGCACCAACTTCTGTCCAGTCAGTGTGCGTCGTGGATACTGTATAGGGGTAGCACTTCGGCACGCCGATTGGCGAGTGCGACCCCAAGGTGTTCTCACACTTTTCACCCCAATAGCCTGGCGGGCAAATGCAAGCCGAACAGTTGTTCGGGTTCTGGAAGCCGCCATTGAAGCACGTGGTTTCCATCTCGCATGTAACTGCAACCCAACAAACATTATTTCGTTGACAAACGTTCGCCAATATGTACAGATAGACTAAGGCATTTGTTTTAAAAAGATATTATTACCTAACCATACCTATTACCTAGCATAACAATTGGTTTAGTTTGCAAAAAGAATTTGAGCTTCGGAGCACCGGGCCGAAAAAACCCCGAAATCAGTTACACCTCCGGAACCGATCGATTCCTTTGGACACAAACACTTTAATAAACTTATGAGCCCTTGGGGTTAGTCCAAAAAATGCTTTTCGTTTATTCAATTTTGATTTGTTTCATTCACCTTTGTTCCGGCTTGAGTTTGCCGAACTAAAGCTCAGCCCGCAGTAATGCTCGTTCATCATCTTGTAATCGCTGTGGCTGGGCCCATATCGCTGTCCGATCGTGTGCAGATACATGGGGCCCGCTTTTGGCACCAATGTTGGCTCGTCATTTATGGAGAAACCTTCTGAACAAGCATTTTTCTTTTTTCCTACATCAAATAATATTTAAAAAAAAATCGAGATTGGTCGGCATAATGTCAACGTTATTTATCAATATGTTTCGGTTTATTGGTCAAATATTGTTTATGATTTCATTCAACACTTACTTGAAGAGTAATGCATCACAGAGCCCAAATCGTACCCAACGTAATAGTTGTTGTTATCGATGTTCGACTGCTTGTCGAAATTGTGCAGGCTTATCGGTACGATGTTGTCAGTGTTCACCTCCACAAAGTCGTCCCGGTCGTAGCGCGATTGTTCGTGGAAAAAGCCCAGCGAATGACCAATTTCATGCGCAATGATGCCGAGCTTACAAAATAACAAACAAATAGCGGTTTAACACATATTATTTTATGTCTATCTCTTTTGGAAACATTTTGGAGCAGAATTATGCAATTTAAATATGCGTCTCAAGCGCTTCCGGTCCAAGTGTCGGCATGACTTTGACTTAGCCCCACAAAAGTTTTTATGAAATTCTATTGTAAAACTGTTAGATATTGCATAGTACAGGTACAGTATGAAAAAGCATGAAAAACCATCTACCAAGTCATAAAAAAGTGCTTTTACCAAAAATGAATTTTTAGAAAAAATTAAATTTTGACCCACAAGCCCAAAACATTCAATTCTGCTGCTTACCCGGTCACATCCAGGCGCAATCGACACTTCTTGGTAGGTTTGTGATTTTTGGCGTCCCACTGCGGAATAGCAACCTTTTCCGGCATGGCTGGTAAAGTGTACTCGGGGAGAGGCCTTCGGGTCTTCGTACAGGTGAAGACACGTGTTGTTGTACCAAAGGTTGAGGGCTTTGTATATGTGCCCCTTTAGCTGGTCGGCTAAAGATCGTAAGGATACAATATATCGAAAATTCCTCCTCTGAATTAGAAGTTCCATTAGGAATAGAGTACCACCCATTTATTGTATTTTTCTACAATTATTACCACACTGAAAAACATACAGATGCTGTCGTCAAAGCTGAACGGGTACTGGAGATTAGGCCATTTGCTGTCCGGAAAGGTGACAGCGTTCATTGGCGCCCCGCGCCGCCTTCGACCGCTGGAGGCAACAGCATCAGAAGAAGCATTGGGAGTTCTCGCCGATGGTCGTCCCTCTTCAACATCGTCGTCCCGGGCAAACAAAATTTTGGCTTCTTTCAGCGATAGTTGAATGTCCCCTTGGTACAGATACGCAGCCTCTGGGCTGTTTTCATTGATTTCAGGAATGTCCATTGCCGGCACTCGCTTCTCCTTCGGAAGCCGCGCCCGGGCGGCTTTTTGCTCCTTCATCCTCTGCTGATACTTCTCGTCCTTCTCCAACGCCTTGGCTTGCTTCAGCAGCTTCTTCTGCACTTTCTCGTTGTGCTCCGCCAGCAACTTTTTCACTTCTTCTCGCTCCTTTTTCCACTGTTCCGCCTCCTCCTTGCCCTTTTCAGTTGGCTTAGTGCCTTCGTTGACGGCACCGCGCTCCATTATTGGCGGCTTTATCTTTCGCCCACTCGCCGCAGGCGCGCCAATGCTTGACGCAACTCCGACGACCAAAATGAGGGAAATTCCAATGAACGGATAAGAGAGGAGTGAACACTTCATGTTCAGAGGGGCAGAGACGATTTTTTACTTTGTGTTCGGTGGTGATCAATGTCAGCTGGGGCTAAAATTTTGCAATTTAGTTTTGCTTTAATAAGTAATTTATACATAGGAACCGACATTTTTAAACAAAACTAAAAAGGTTCTTTGTTAGAGGTGGAGGATGGGGACTTTATTTTTATAAATGTTTCAGAGATGGCATATCAGGTCGAAGATAAAAATTTTTGGATTAATCTAGAACATAGTTAAACTCGGAAAGACGGCTTTCTATTAAAATCGGAATACATTTCCCAGCCATTCCCGAGTCCTTAAATAGTAATAAATCCGCTCCCGTCATCTATTCCTCTCCCATCACCAGCATAATTTATTTCCATTTTCGTTTCATTCATTTTTGTTTTCTTCATTTAAATATTTTATTTAAAAAATTCCTCTTAAGTGATCGCTTTTAAGGAGCTTTTCAGCATAATAAACATTTCTTATTTTTGGTGACATCATATATTGTAATATCTGTTATTTCGCTCCCATACAATATTTAATTATTAAATTAATTATTTTTTAACCCAATATTATGGAGGAACGGACGGTAATGAACGATAATATATTTAATTGGATTAATTTAAGAGGGTATGTACGGCAATATTTGAAAAAAAATTATAAAGGATTTTGAAAATAATTACCCAATTAAGGTATAAATAATTTAGCACAAACAACAGCTATTTACTTTTTTAAAATTAATCTACTATTAAAGGCTTGAGATACGATGATCCAGGATACGATCCATATCCGGGATACGATAATGGTGCATGTTATGTGGACACGACGGCATTGTGGGATATGGGTACGGTCCTGAAGATGGATTTTAATTTTGGTGACCAGCAACAGATGATGATTGATGATAGCAATAATGTTATTATTTGTATCAACATATTTTTAAATAAAATTATAATAAATTCATCTGAAATAAATCAAAACTAAAAATTTAATTAATCAAAATAAAAAAATATTTTGTTTCAATATACCATCATCTCGAATTAATGAAAATCGTTATAACCAGACATTATTGAAATTATAAATAAATGAAAACTTTATTACATTTATTCTGTTTGATTTTTTTGTTAAATTTATGAATAAAACTTTAAATTTGTCCGGTGTTGGGAGTGCACCATTTTGCTGTTTTTTCTGCATTTTGAACGGTTCGAAAACCGTTCTTTCGCCAATTCAATATTAAATTATTTTTAAAAATAAATAAGGTATTTTTTATTCGTTGAAATTATTCAGCGAGCAATCGGAGCAATTCGTTTAATTGTTTAATTATTCTCTGCATAAAAATTATGTGCTAATACTCCGATATTTATTTTTATGCGCTAAAAACAATCTCTAAATTCAAAAAGGAAGGATAATGCTTCTTCTAGAGCCCGGTAAAAAAAATTTCCGGGAGCGGGAGCGGGATCGAGAGTTCAAAATTTACCGGGACGGGAGTCCCGAACGGGAATCCCGTAAAAATCCCGCTCCCGTTCAAATCCCGTCCATTTTTAACGGGAGTCCCGGGCGGGAGCGGGAGTAATTCGAAAATTTAATTAAAAACTCACAAAAATATTTTAAATGCACAAATTTAAGGACAATCCTTTTATTAAATACAGAAAAAATTTTTTTCTTCTTAATGATTATTTGGCTGATTTTTGCTGATTTTTTGAGAAAAAAAACTTAAAAATGGCCATTTTTATGTAAAAAATGCTACAAAAAATCAAATTTTTTCCCGGCAACACCTATCAACACCGCCGGAAAAATTAGCTGCGATTTCATACGAAAATTGAATTTTTTTCTCTTTTTTAAATCTAATTATTTTGAAAGTTGAAAAAGAATTACGAAAAAAAGGAAACAACAATTTGATGAAGAAAACAATGAAACAAAATGCAAAACAATTGCAATATTCGAAAAATTGGTGAAATTGTCGAAATTAAAAAAGGAATATAAAAAGGAAAACCGTATCAAAAATGAAACAAAAATTGCCAATGCATTGGGAAAATATCGCAAGAAAATTTACAAATGGAAGAGGGAATTAGCTGTGATTAAGCAATTTGACAGAATAAAGGACGAATTTTTAAGGAAATTCGCCATAAAAGCGACAAAACAAATTGAAGAAAAAATTGCGCAAAAAATTGGCATTTGCTTAGAAACAATTTAAAGTTGGAAAGGCCCTAATGATGATGATCACTAATTACCTGCAGCAGTGCTCTATTAATTATCACCAAATTTTAATAGAGAGAAAGTCAAAGAGAAGGGAAACTGTTTTCAAATTTTGTGACCAAAATTTGTTCGATTTATTTTTTCTTTTTAGGAGCTAATTCTTTAACAAAAAAATTTGGGGTTCTTTAATTGGTGACATGACAGCTCTTACATAGGCATAGGCTTAGGCAAGGTCTACGCTTTAGGCTTAGGCCTAAGCCTAGGCTATATATATGTAAAAAAAAATATTGTTATGAGTGCAATTAACCCTTTAGTTTATTGTATTTTTAAAAATATATTTAATTAAAAATTCAATTGTGATACAAGAAGGATGCGGAGTGTGGGAGAAAGTGGGATAATCCTATGGGAGAACCTCTAAACGAAATGTCCGTAACTCAGTCGGTTAGAGCACGGCGTGGATTGCTGGGGGCGTGGGTTCGAGTCGCACAGGGCGAGTTACCTTTTATATTCTACACAATGATTAGAAAAGAATGTATTTACTTTTTTATAATATGCCATTTTACTTTATCATCCATCGGAATAATTTATTTGTTTTTTGTTGTTTGATCAGAAAGCACTGTCACTGTTTTCCATTGATTTGATCACTTTTTTTATTCGCTTCGCTTCGCTTTTCCTTCTCTCATTGCCTGTGATAACGGGTCATTCGCCTTGCTTCTTCATGTACGTCCATCTCCGCTTTGAACGCGTTCAGTTCGCTTCGGATTTGCTCTTTTTGTTCCGACGTTAACCGTGCCCATGGCTTGTCCCCCCGTCGGTCGTACTGCTCCGCCTCGCCAATCTCGACGAACTCGCTGAATTTGATCATCCGGGCACGCAACTCTTCAAACGCCGCTTGGCTCAACTTAATAAAAATAAAATTTATTTATTTTATGCTAATATTTCATAGTTTTCTACTCGTGAGAATGCATTTTTTCTGAGTGTTGTCAAAAGAATGCCGCTACACTTTTTTTGGCATTTTTGTGTCATTTCTTGTGATTTAGAATATTTTGCTTCTAATTCGTTCGAGCTACTGATCAGTGAAAGCTTCAAAATGATCACTACCGAAATATTTTGGTCCGATTTAGCCGCAACTTTATTCAATTATGCTCCAAGTTTTCACCTTTTTGATCAGAAGACGCCGCCTCAGCTGCTTGCCCTCCGATGCCAACGTTTTGACTGTTTGTTCCACTTCATCGGTGCTGCTCCCTCTCTTCAAAATGCTGCGACGGCTTACTGTAGATGTTGGTGAGTTGTCTGGTACGGTCATTTTACCATTGCTTGCCTTGGCACTGTTTTTGTTGCTTGGTGAAGTCCGATTGGTCAATTTCCTGTAAAATTTGTTTTTTAAAAAAAGTTTTATAAAAAGCAAATTTCAAATTTCTTTAAAGTGATTTATTAATTGCTGGTTTGGATTATTTTAATTATATTAATTAATTTATTTATTTATTATAACTCACAAAATAAATTTTATAGCATTTGAAATATAAAACATTTTAAGCAAAAAAAAAGGCCAGAAAAAATTATTTGCTATTATTTAAAAAAATATGCTCAATTAAAGTGGTGGTGCTTTTATAAAAGAGGTAATTTGTCGCCTATTCATTTGTCACTTAATAAATAAAGAGCTCACTAATTGAGGCGAATGCTTTTGTTAATTAAGAGCCAAAAATGCATTATTTAAATATAGAAAATGTAAATTATTTGAAAAAAATGTTTAAAAATTACTTTAAATTTTCAATGGTCCAACTGCGACGGAAGGCGGAAGTGAGGCGAAAATTGTAGGGAGATGAGCAAGGCGAGGCATCGGAAGAGGAGGAGTCCTTGATCATATTTGAGTATTGAATGATTTCAATTGATTTATCTATCAATTAAAAAAAAAGATAAAATTTAATTTGCCAAATTATAAAAATAAAATAATAATAATAATTTTTGGTTTCGGAGGATTGGAAATTGGAAAAAGCGCAAAATGACTAACGAAATGAAAGAAATTTTGATGAAAATGAATCAGATGAAAATGGAACAAAATTGAAAAGAAAAGTGAATGAGTAGTGGGTCCATCAGTTCAATCATTTTTATAGACAAAACAGTAAA